>CM021733.1:80405611-80791690 GCA_011075105.1 Heteronetta atricapilla
GGAAAATATCTCTCTTGGAGGAACGCAAATCTTTAACAGAAGCATGCTGAGGTGTGAAGGCAAGGGTAGCTACCAGGCATACTATTATCACTAAAACTGGCCAAACTTGTGGTGTCCCTACCCTGGAGGGCTTTGCATCTGGTACCCAGAACTCAATAATTCTCAGAAAAGAATCCCACAGCTTTGCAGACGCTTCCATGGAGGAAGAAACAGTAGCTAGCAGGCATGCAGCTCCCTCCAAATTAAAGCCAAAATTCTGAAAGACGTAAGGCGGAGTGGTCTTCAGCTGGTATTGAGAAGCAGTTCTGTATTTGGATCTAACCAAACCGTTCTTCAAAAAATGATCAGTGAAGGCAAGTGAAGGTACCCAGGCAGGTACCTCCATCCAAAATTGGCCAATGTTTTTGGGTACCTAGTCTGAACGGCTCTGCGGACAGAATCCACAAGTCACTCTTACTCTGGAAGAGGCCAAAAATTTTCACAAAGTATGCCTTGGAGGAGGAACGGTTAGCTACTGGGCATGCACATTATTTCTAATTTGGCCAAAATTTAAGTAACTTCCCCAGATGGATACCCTGCTTTTCTTCGGAACTAACACAGCTACGTGAAAGCTTTTCATATGTATAATGCGTTGGAGGCCAATGCTACTACCGTGCATGTACCAACCTCTATAACTATACAAAATTCAGGTTGTTTCCCCATACAGGAAGGGTGCTTTCACCAGAATTTACATAGTTAAAACAGCATTTTTCCTAACTAAAAACAATTCCAGGCAAATGTAGCTACCAGGCAGCTACTAACTTCCAAATTCTGTTATCTAGCCAAGGGGTATCCGAGTTTAGCACCCACTAACCAAAATTCTCTCTTGGATGAAGGCAAATCTTTTAAAGAAGCATGCCGATGTGAGGAGGCAAGGGTAGCTACCATGCATACAATTTCCACTAAACTTAGTGAAACTTGTGGTATCCCTACCCTGCAGAGCTTTGCAGCTGGTACCCAGAACTAAATCATTCTCTGAAAAGAACTCCAGACATTTCCAGAAGCTTCCCTGGAGGAAGAATTGGTAGTTAGCAGGCATTTGGCTACCTTCAAATTAGATCAAAAATTCTGAAAGACCTAACGCGGAGTGGTCTTCAGCTGGTATTGAGAAGCAGATCTGGATTTGGATTTTGGCCAAACGTTCTTCAAAAAAAGATCAGTGAAAGGAAGTGAAGGTACCCATGCAGGTACCTCCATCCAAAGTTGGGCAATGTTCTCGGGTACCAAGCCTGAAGTCCTCTGCGGACTGAATCCACAAGTCACTCTCTCGCTGGAAGAGGCCAAAGATTTTGGAAAAGTATGCCTGGGAGGAGGAACGGGTAACTACTGGGCATGCACATTATTTATAATTTGGCCATCATTCACGTAGCTATCCCAGACGGGTACACTGCTTTTGTCTGGAATGTACGCATTTAGGCAAAACTTTTTCCTATGTATAACTCGTTGAGGAAAGTTAGCTACCTGGCATGTACCAACCTACAAATCAGACAAAATTCTCCATTAGCTAGCCCAGGGGTTACTGAGTTTTGGATCCCCTAAGAAAAAAATTTCTCTTGGAGTAAGGCAATTTTTTTTAGAAGCATGCCAAGGTGAGTAGGCAAAGTTAGCCTGCAGGCATACACTTCCCACTCGACATGGTGAAACTTGTGGCGTCCCTAGCCTGCAGGGCTTTGCAGCTGGTAGCCAGAGCTAAATGTCTGTCAGGAAGAATCCCAAACATGTCCAGAAGAAAGAATTTCCTCCTGGAGGAAATAATGGTATGTAACAGGTATGCCAGTACCTCCACATTAGAGCAAAAATTCTGAAAGACCTAAAGCGGAGTGTTGTTCAGCTGGTATTCACAAGCAGTTTTGTATTTGGATTTTGGCAAAATGTTTTTCAGAAATTTGATCAGTGAACGGAAGTGAAGGTACCCAGGAAGGTACCTCCATCCAAAATTGGCCAATATTCTAGGGTACCTAGGCATACACTTTCCATTCAAGTTGGGCAAACTTGTGGTGTCCCTACACTGCAGGGCTTTGCAGGTGGTACCCAGAACTAACTCATTCTCAGAAAAGGATCCCAAAGATTTCCAGAAGCTTCCCTGGGGGAAGAAACAGTAGCTAGCAGGCATGCAGCTACCTCCAAATTAGAGCAAAAATTCGGAAAGACCTACCACGGAGTGGTCTTCAGCTGGAATTGAGAAACACATCTGGATTTGGATTTTAGCAAAACATTCTTCAAAATAAGATCAGTGAAAGGAAGTGAAGGTACCCAGGCAGGTACCTCCATCCAAAACTGGCCAATGTTTTTGGATACCTAGTCTGAAGGGCTCTGTGGACAGAATCCACAAGTCACTCTTACTCTGGAAGAGGCCAAAAATTTTCACAAAGTATGCCTGGGAGGAGGAATGGGTAGCTACTGGGCATGCACATAATTCCCAATTTGGCTGAAAATTAAGTAGCTATCCCAGATGGGTATGCTGCTTTTGTCTCGAATTAATGCAGGTAGGCAACACTTTTTCCTAAGTACAATCTGGTGGAGGCAAGGATATGCACTGGGCATGTACCAGCCTCTAAAACTGGCCACAGTTCTGTTAGCTACCTCAAAAACATATGGTGCTTTTGTCAGAACTTACACAGGTAACACAGAATTTTTCCTATGAAAAATCTGTTGCAAGCAAAGTTGATTTCCAGGCATGTACCAGCCTCCAAATGAGATAAAATTCTCTGTTACCTAGCCTAGGGGTATCCGAGTTTAAGATCCACAGGAAAAAAAAAAAATCTCTTGGAGGCAGCTGGTACCCGGAACTGACTCTCTCTCCGGAAGAATCCCTAACATTTCCAGAATATTCCATGGATGAAGCAATGGTATCTAGTAGGCATGCAGCTATCTCCAAAGTAAAGCAAAAATTCTGAGGGGTCTTCAGCTGGTATTGACAAGCACTTCCCTATTTGGAGCTATCTTAAAATAAATACATACATCACTGGACCCGGACTCTGCAAGAGCTGAACATGTTTCCTAAAGAGCACAATGTGTTACAGATCAGCACAGTGAGTCAGGAGGGGACCTGGACACACCAGAGTGACATCTGCTCCGTGGGGTTTGGCAGGGGACCGTGTGGCTACCCTGCAGAGTGAGGGTCCAAGGCATTCTCCCAAAGCTATGGGATGAAAAGCAAAACCAACTGGAGAGCCAAACCCACTGTTTGTTAAATTGTTAAATAATGCCAATAATAACTCTGGTCATGAAGAAGAAAAGTCGCTATGGTTATCCCATGACCCAAGGGTACTGATACAATGAAAGCGATTCACACTCAAGAAAGGGAAAGAGAGTTACAGCTGTGAGTGCTGGCTTTTACTGCTATTTCATCTTACTCATCACCTCATAGGAGTCAGCCTACTGGTTAAGTGACGGTCTCACAGAAAATAACTTGAAGGAAGGTTATAACTGGAGTATAAAGCAAAAATTATTCTATTTTACTTCACCATTTTGTATTTTGCAACACTGAATTACACAAAATGAATGCTCCTAAAGTGGGGACCCCCCAAAGCGTGCCATGTAAATAGGTGAGGACAGATGAGGCTCGTCTCCCCTGAATAGTTGAAATGGGAAGAGACAGGGACAGCCGGAGTGTCTCAGATGATGTCGGGGTGTTTTTTCTTCTTTCCCGTTCTCCTCGCATTCCTACAGTGATGCCAGGCTGCAGAGAGTGGATTAAACCCGGAGGAGGTGTGAGAACAAAGCCAGCCCTGCGCAGGCAAGGACTTCAAACAGCAAGAAGGGCTGGCACGGGGATGCTGTCACGACAGAGGCTTCCAGAGAGGTGCAGCAGGTGATTAACACTACCGCTAATTGCTGCTCCCACAGAGAGGCTGAGTGCTGCACGTCTCTGAGACACTGAGTCTTGGCGTTGGCATGCACTTGTGGGAAGGGGCCCTGAACGATGGCAGCACCCCATGAGCAGCTCCGTGACTCTCAGCACTAAGCACCATCCAGCTCCTTTTTGCCTGCACGTGATGTAATGGAGGCTGCAGGCCTCGTTCAAAACCATCAGAAAATGTTGTGGCACCGCTACAAAGTGAGCAGTGAGATGGAAAACTTTGGGTTATTGATGTCAGGGATGGAGCAGCCCTACTAAATCGTCTTAATCAGCTCTCAGAAATGCTGGATTTCTTCTAATTTGGGGGCTATTAAAGATGTTGCTGCTAGCAGGCTACCAGCTTGGGGACTCTGCAGGGCTTCTGTGGGCCTGGTACACTTGCCAGTGTCTTTAACACCGCATGGAGAGAGATCTTCTAAGGAGCTGCAGAAGCCATATGCAAAAAGCATGCACAAATTAATAAAAGGCATCTTTTAATTTTCTCCAGCACTAGAGAAAGACAAAAAAGTACAGACAACATTTGGCAGAAATGCCAATGTGTCCTTGGGCTTTGGGGTTTAAAAGAATCAGGTCAGTAGGAGCACATGCCAGGCCTCTTGGTAACATTTGGAAATTGTACTTTTGGAAAAAAATGCACAGTTCCATTTTCTATGGTGATTGCAGGTGCATAATACAGAAAAAAAAAGTGATCATATTTCCACTTTTGATCAAGGAAAATCAACTTTTTTTTTTTTTTAATCAAAATTGAAGCCCGATTTTAGGATATTTTTCCTTTTGCCACATTTTTTTAAATATTTTTTTATCATATCACACCACTGTCTCCCCTTCTATTAGGTCTGCTCTCATAGTTTTCACACAATGCCCCCAGTTTTGTGGTCCTTGAGTATGTTTCCTCTCCTTTTCCTTCCCCCGAGGGCACCAGGAAAGTGCTGTTTCATTCCAGACACAAATACACATCTGGCTGTGGTCTACTTTTCATGCTGGGGTGCACCCCCCTGACACACCAAAGCACCCGTCACCTCCGGGGCAGGAGGCTGGGGGTCTGGAGATGCCCACCAGCTCGCCGCCTGTGGGGAGCCTTCTGCTGGGCAGCCAGGGAGGGTGGTTGCAGAGCTGCCTGTCTCCAGCAGGTGGGAGCCTGCCTGCACTGCTGCCTGCTCACCTCAAAACCACTTGTGCTGTCACCTGCTTGCACCGCTGGAAACCAGTGCTGCCCTGGCTGCAGGGAGCTGGCAACACTGGCAGAGAAAAAAAGGTACCAAACTGGTGTTCCAGATGGAAGAGCATTGGAAAAATAGATTGAAAAATAATACAAATTCCCTCTTTTTTTTTTTTTTTCCTTCTCCTTTATGCCCTTGTACCCCAATGGAAAATGTAAATTGCAGACGGTCTCAGCTGCAATTACAGGAACAGCCAAAAGGTGTGGTGCTGGGTGTAAGAGCCATCTCCTGTCTCCCTCTGTCCCCAGGACCAGTGCCGGGCAGGACATTAGCCATAGGGGAGCAGGCAGCCCGCACTGGCAGCAGAAACGGGGTGGCCTCAATACGGACACATGCCATGGGAGACAGGCGGTGACTCAAGGCTGTGTTGTCCTGCTGCTGCTTGTCCCTCCTGCGTGCATGGGCACCAAGGTGTAATGAAATGAGAGCAGGAGGTTGAAATGGGAAGGCAAAATGCTAGCACCGAGACAGTAAAGAGAGGACAGACGCAGGAAGAGGACAAATGAGCAGAAAGCAACAATGCGAGACCCCACAAAACCCATTCATTATTTTAGGGCATTAGTTGAGGCTTTCCTCTTTTATAGGTGTGACTATGTCTTAGCTCCACCACTCCGCTAGTGTGCTTGAGAGGAAGTGAACATCCAGTTCTCTCCATTTTATGTGGCAATTGAGCAATGTGAGATAAACACTGCCTGACAGACCTTGTGTGTCCCAGTTCTCCCAGCACTGCTCTCTCATACACTCCAGTGGCTCTTTGCAGTGGCTTCAGCATGTGACCGCTTTAGTCAGATGCGTAGAGATTCGTATGACTGGCATTGACCTGGTTTGGAAAGGAAAATAAGAAACAGTGGTGAAACCACGTGGGTAAGTAGGGAAAAAAAAAAAAAAAAAAAAAAAAAAAAAAGTGTTTTGTTTTTTTTTTTTCTGCAACATGGCTCATCTACCACATTACAATCCCAACACTGCAGCTCCTTCCTTTTCAACATCTGGCACTCAATTTTCCTGTGCAGCTTTTGCTCGTGGCAGGTCAAGGCCTCTCTGCCCTTGCTGAGTGGGCTGTCCCCTGCTGAATCACTGCTCCCCGGCCAGCAGGGGAAGGGCTGCTTCACCCAGTAACGGTGACAGAACATCAAGATTATGCTTTCTGTGAGGGACAGACCCACTCTCAGCGATGCTCAGCAAGAGGCAACAGTCCTAAGATGCAGCAAAGGAAATTCCAGCAAAATGCAAGAAAAAAGCTGCTCACAGAGGCTGTGGAAATGTCACCCTTGGAGGTGAAATTCAACTGTACAGGGCCCTGAGAAACCTGGTGTAAGATGAAACTGCCAGGTGTAAGAGCAGAAAGTACCTCAAGATTTTTTTATTATTATTATTTTTTTCAGTAGATCATACAGGAAAACAAGCCAGTTGCTTGTATACTGATCAGAGAAGAAATGCAAACATTAATAGTTCACCTTAAGACTCAGTTCATACTTGTATGAAGACTCAAATATTTTTGCAGACCAAATGAAGAAATTAAAACCACAGCGTGGGATAAATGCATCAGCTCTAGATTGTGGTTACATCGATAAATGGTCTGTCTCCCAGAGAGTTTCTTGGAATACCAAGAAACCAGGTTCCAAGGCTTATGGTCTCACATCAAAGCCCAACTGCTTTATGACATTGATGTCATATCAAAAAAAATCTCAGTAAAACCACAATATTTTGTGCTGCAAAATGAATGTCAAAATTCCACTGACAAAAAAATTGTAACTGATATGAAGACCAAAATTAATAAAAGCTCTGTTCCAAGCACAACTCTGTGACACCACTAAGACTTGAAGTTAATAGCTGCTTCTGGTCATGCACAAATGACAGGATTAAAAATCCTGATTTGTGAGATCAGCTGAATCCCTGAAAATCCCTGAGATTTGCCTGAGAAAACTCAGCAGCCTCCATGGAGGCCTTGGGCGAAGAGGAGGCTGATCCAAGCAAAGGATCCTTACATTTAATAGGGTTGTGTGCTGCTCTCCCTCACTAACAGGACATTGAAAAATATAAAAGAGATTCTAAAGAGAGCGCTCATCATGAATAACGCAAAACTGGAAGCTAGAAAGCTTCTAACTATCAGTAATGTTGAAGACCTGCATTACCCACCAAGGAGTGAGATCAGAGAAGCTAAAGTGTTCCAAGATGGGGCTTGGTGAGCTTATGGTGTAGAGCCTGCAGGCTTTGGGCATCCATTTTCTTGGTTTCTGTACAAGGATGCTGCAAGGAGGGCTGGTGCAAGGGAAGCTGATAGGTGTAAATTGCTTGGATCACATGGATTTTAGGCACAGTCCCTTCACAGTCTGGGACACTGCCACACTTGCTCTTCTTCATAGGTGTCACTTGGGTGACAGAAAGGACGGGGGGGGGGGGGTCTTTGTCTTGTAACCAGTTATACTACCTGAAAGGAAGGTTTTGTTGTTGCTGTTGTTTGTTTGTTTTGTGCTGACACCTGAGGAAACCCCTCATTCTGCAGAGGGACAAGCAGGATGCTCTAATACTCTTGTAGCTCTACAGATGTACTAAGCTTGCTCATTTGCCAATGGCAGTGATTTCTGTGCTTCATAATTGTCTGCTGATTCCTGCACTCTTGCAGTCTCTTGCTGCAAAACAAGACCTCTTATTAATATTTGATTTCAGTTCATTATTATGGTCAGACTGACATTTTACTAATTACAGTCTTCTGTCTTCCCATGTTACACCATATGCTATCTGCAGACAAGGAGACATAGGAGCAGAAGCTAAGCTGGTGGAAATACACAGGGTGTTTCACTGAAGATCCAGCCCACCACTCATATAAAGACATTAACAAGAGCAGGAAGCCAAATTGAGCAAACAATGCTTCTCTGAATTGCGGTTGTGGGAGACAACAAAGCAGGCAATTGCTTCAGTTACAATAAATAAATGTAATAATAAACCTAAGTTGAAAATCAAAGCTCTATCTGGCATAAACATTTTTGACAGGAAATACATTGGTTGAGAAAATGGTCTAAAATAACTCCAGTTTTCCAGTGTAAATCTGGAGGACAGAGCTGTGGCACTGCAGTGGGGTTATGCTTCTTGGCATCAGGCTAAAGGGAGACACAGCTGGGAATGTCTGCTGTGGCATTGCTGTTTCGTTACGCATCTGAAGACCGAGAAGGACTGTTGGTAGCTTGAGTGCCAGAGGCAGAAACCAGCTGTGGTGGTGAAGCTGTGTCAGACGACTTTATCTGTGCAGTTTGGTAGAGTCTTTTCAACTGCAGTAACACATCCAGAAGCTTTTAGAAGGTGGCCATAGAAATCAGAATGGCATGTTACAGATTTGCGGTTCCTACTTGCTGTTCTCCTCCTATTTATGCCATGCTGGTGTGTGTCTCTGCAGTTTATAATACACTTCATTTCTTTATTTATTTTTAATTGCTGCTTTGAGACATCAGTATTGTGGTGATGAAGATCAGTAGCAGAGGAGAAGGAGCCAACTGGTAATTTTCCAAATGACTGTGTATAATTCACAGAGCTTCAGTACATCCAAGTGTCAGACTAAAGCCATTTCAGCACAGAAATTCAAGGAATATTGCTGTTAGAGCTGCCCAGATCTGCAGTCATACTCCAATGTTAGTCCAAAACCATTAAATATCTCAGAATTGACAGAGCTGGAAATGTTGCAGTACATTCACAGTGAAGAACAAAAGCTGCTGGATTTCTTTGTGCCAAAATCAAAAGGCTGCAGTGATTTCAGTGAGGGGAGTCATGTAGGAAGCCACTGGGACATGTTATCCATGGACATTCAACATCTGAGACTCCATCAGAACACAGCAAGAATAGGATGGGAAGTCCCCAACTATGGGACTTGCTAATATTAACCACACACATCATAGACTCTACTCGTTCAGAAAAAAAGAATTAACAGCTTTGCCTAGCTGTTAGAATACCCAAGCCTGTCTTAGGCTTGCAGGTTTTTGAGTTCAGGCTGGCTCTCACAAGTCCCCGAGGAGGAACCCATGGTGTGAATGTTTGTGTGCCAGCCAGCTGCACCTGGCTGAAGTCAGACAGCCACCTCCTGATAAAATATGCTGTTTCCTGGAAACTCTTCCCCCTCAGCCCTTGATGGTTGGCTTGGATGTAGTTATCAGTGCTGCAGATATGTAATTTGGACAATGACCCCTCCATGGTACAGGCTGGGAGGAGCAGTATGCTTTGGAGGCAGTCTAGAGGCTGCCAGTAGACTATGTTGCTCAGAAGTGTGTCTCTCAGTTGTCCCATTCATGTGTCCATAGCTGATGTTATGCAGATGGCTAGTATTTGACTGAAGAAGTTAAAACTGATGCTGAAGCTGCAAGTGAAATGAGGGAATGCTATGAGTGACGGCCAGACTGATTTGTGGCTGGTTGGTGGGTCTGTCAGATGGATGTCCATGGAAGTGAGTGATTCCAAGGTGATGGTGACCTCAAGGGAAGTCCTCTTGAGACCAGATGTTTACACAGAAACTTGACTTTGACTAAGGAAAATGATTGCAAAGATTTTAGAGAAAGAAACCAGACTGAAGCAGACAGAAATGTATGTGAAAAGCTGGTGGATTTCTGTAAAAACAGGGAGCTGAAAGTTAGCTTATGAAGTCCAGGTTCCTGTGCACAGGCAGCACTGAATGAATTACCTCAAAACCAAACAAGTTTTCTGTAAGCACATAGACGGCAGAGAGTGTGTCCTGCTAAGGCCATCTTCAGGTCATAGGAGAGCATTCTTGATGGAGCATTTGCAAAGAATTTACCTAGTTATGTTCTGCACAAAGCAACAGAAAGCCATGGAACTGGCAAGGTGCTCAGGGTTTACTGGGGATCTCAGTAACAACACTGAGTTATCCAAGAGGTTCTACACTGAACATGTTTCAGGAACACAGCTCAGGATCAGGAGATCCAGCGACGGAGAGCATTTCTGTGCAGGCTTTCAACAATTATCACTATCAAGTTCAGCAAAGGTTGTCAGATCCAAAAAAAAATTGTCTTTGAAAAGTATTGCTAAAATTTGCCACATTAGGTGGTGCCAGCAATGGAGGCTCAGCTGAGCCTGGCTCGTTGACTGCTTGAGCATCCAACCTGCTCTTTACTGCATTGGTTATTGGACTTCCCCAGGTTTATCCCTGCCTGAGAAGTCGCCCATGTCCTTCAGAAAAGTATACCATCTTCATTTAAAAAACAAACTGGAAAAAGTGGGGACTTTTTTTTTTTTTTTTTTTTTTTTTGTATGGGAAGCAGTTTTTCAGCTAGATTTCCAACAAATTCTCCAGTGATTATCAGAATTTCTCCTCCCTGTGCTAAAATGGTAACATACATTCTTGGCTTTTAGATGCACAGATCTGCAGTAGGCTGTAGCCAATGCTACCACTAGTTTCTGGACCTTTCCCTTACTCCTTGCCAGTGATCCTTCAGTTTTTCTGGTCTGCTTTCTGGTACTGTAGGCTTAATCGGGAAGCAGTCCACATTTTATTCTTGCTCGTTGACAAGAAACAAACAGGATAAAGACCCAAATATGAAGATATTTACTTTGCCTGATGAAGATTTTCCATTTACAATCACATTCAATATGTATTTTTATCCAGTTCTAAAATATTTTCATTATTTTATGAATAATGTAATATTGATACTGTATTATTGTTGTTTCTTAATCAAAATGCCATATGGTGCAACTTCAAATGCCTCACAGAATCACATTGCATAGATTCATTTCCTCCAGCAAATACATTTTAAATTAATTGAAAAAGAACTAGCTTGGAAAGATCTATTTTCTTTAAAGCCATGCTAATTGACATTAATTAAATTGCCCTCTAACTCTTTATTTATTGAGTGTCATATCAGCCATTCCAATATTTTGGGATCAGTGTCAGGCTGAGAGCTGTAATTACTCTGGTTGTTCATTTAATCCCCTCTGAATATTGGCAGAACAACTCTTATTAAGCACTTCTGCCTCCTCTGAACTGCTGTTTATGGTTCTGTTGCTGTTATTTACACCTGCATTTGCTTCTGCCTTGAGATGGCCCTGTCAGCGTCTGTGTTTGTGGTATAAGGATTTCTGACTCCTCAACCTTCTTTTTTTTCTTCCATTTCGTTGCTGTTTATTTAAAGCACTTTGAATTATTTCTTGATGGAAAGGCAGGGGCACTGAGCATAATGCTGATGAAATTCCAGATGGGGGTGATGCAGATGGGCTGCAAGAAAAGTAGAGGAAACTGAGAAACCCTTTCTAGCTAGAAATGTAGAAATGTATCTATAAAAAAAAGGGGGGGGGGGGAAGGGGGGGGGGAGGGGAGGGATGGTGTGGGCTGCATAGGAGGGCTGAAGACCGGAATCTAGTAGTCAGAGCAAAATTAGTCGATCCAGGATGTCCTTCAGTCCAGTCTGAACACTTTCATCCCTTCTGGTTCTGGATCTTCCAACAGAGCCAATCTCACACCCTTTAAGGGTACTGTCCCTCCTGGTAAATGAGTGTGTTGTACACTCTGGGGATGAGGATGTATGGGAAGTGTTGGGGGAATCTTTAACACTCATAGCATCCCACCTCTGCCTCCTCCTAGCATATCAGAACAAAGTACTTTCCAATGGGCTCTGGTAGGTAACAAAGTGCCTATTTCAACATTTTTATTCAGACCTTTAAAACTGCTAAGAGCAAAACATCTTTTTTAAGTATCTTTTACCTTTTATTTATCTTTTACCTTTCAGAGTACCTTTCCCCAGACCGAGCAGCAGAACCTCCATGCGAAAGGCCTGGTGCCCACTGCCGAGCATTCACAAAGCCGTTTAATCCAGCTAACGCAGCTCCAGGAAACCGCAGGACGGGCTGAAACCAAAGGGCACGGCTCGGCATGCAACGCACATAAATCTCTCCAACAGAGTAAGGACCACAGAAAGACACTTGTGAGCTCCAGCGGGTCTCCCCGGGCATGAAACCGTATCGTGAGGGGAGAAAAGAAAAGCATTGGGTGGACAAAGACCTCCCTGAGCAAGGAGCTGCAGTGAAGCTGGAGCGGCGTTAAGGGTTTGCCTCGTTGTGGTGCTGTAGCATCGTTATTCATTGCAGCAGTGAGGAACAGCAGCCAGAGGCATTAGTCCCAAAGCACTGCAATTCACTCAAGCACATTGTTTGCTGTAGCCTTTCAGGTTTCTGCCCAGTGCAGGCTTGGCCTATTTCTCTTTCCTTTTATACAGTGCACAATCCATTTAGGGATTTATAGCGGCTTAGAGGCACATGTACAGTGCCTTGCCTCTATCTGATTTTTATTCTGTGATAATAAGGCCTTGGGGTCATGGGTTCATTGGCACTTCTCTCCTCCCTGCCATTTACGTTGTGTTCAAAATCTAATTATACATTAGTGTTTATGATTTCTTGAGCTCCACCAATGTCCTCACCACTCCCTGCAGAAGTCCCAGTGTTGGCTATGAGGAGCATGTGAGCCTACTCTGATGTGTTATAAGCAAGATGCAAGAGAGGCAGGAGCATGAAGACAAATATGGTGAAATCCTTGGTGTCTATACAAAGTGGCTTGGCTCCAACCTAGTGAACACCTATGCTATCTCATTTACTGAACTTTAACACTGAAAAGTAAAATCCTCCTCTTAGGACATTACCAACGCACCCCTCTTCCCAGCAGCTCCTGGTCTCTGCTCCCCACAAACACAGCCTATAACGTTATGGGTTAGGAAAGAGTGTATTTGCCTCCTGTACCTGCAAAGGACATATTATACTCCTTTCCTTTCTGCGTAGGCTCCTTTAGTTTTAGTCACTGTCACCTCAGTGTACATACTTGTATTCATACTCCTCTCATCCTCTCAGCTTTCTGGAGTTTCATTTTAAGTCATGTGAAGAGGACACCAATGCTTGGAGCACCATGGGATAACCACCACCTCTGCTGACACCACCATAGCGAAATGCAGTGGATACACCACCTCATCCCCAGGTTGTCCAAATTTTGTTTGGTGTCTGTGCTAATATCCTCCTTGGAGATGGTCCTATATCCAACAAGCATGAAGTATCCAGCTGACGTATTTCAACTTGGGCAGAGTGAGCATGTATCTCCTGTGAGCAACCCAAAGGGTGGAAGTACAGTTGTTAAGAAGGGGCAAGGGTAATGGCTGCAGAAACCCCACTAACTTCATATTAAGTCTGATTTTTAGAGTCTCTGACAACGTCCATGACTGAATCCACTGAAGAAGTAACAAACGGTACTCTGGCAATGTGCCCTGGAGACACAGAGTGCTGTTTCTGAAAGAAACATTGCTGCAGAGGGTAGCTTTCCAGAAGTCAAACAGCATCCTATCAATCACTCTGGCACCCTTGTGCTCCTCCAGCTATTGCAAAAGTGAATCACAACAGAGATACCATGACACATCCACCCATGTTTGCTTTAAAAGCTCTTCGATAAAGGCAAGCACCCATTAGGAAGAGGTTAGAAAATGTAAATGTGATGGGGTCTTTTGTGGCTGTAGCAGTCTGATTATAGCTCCAGGGATGTTTTACACTGTGTACACTGTGCATTACCATGCAATTTGAAGCTTTGTGTAATTAAAGACGAGAAGGCTGGATTCATGATGTGGGTAGAGCTATCATTGTGTCAGACACTTACACTGCGTAGTTCCTTGACCTCTTGGGCACTGAAAGCATTTCTGGTTTCCAGTGGTGGCTGGTGGCTCACATGGCTGCTCTTCAGAATAGATTCCTGCTCCTGGCAAGGTCAGGATTTCAGTATGCAGCTGAGTCAAAGGAAAAAGAAAAAAAAAAAAAAAAAAGGGAAAAAAAAAAAAAAAAAAAGGCTCAATTTTTTGGTCTGACTATGCTCTCGTTTTGAAGGTAGACTGGTTATAAATAGAATCAGGCAAAGAGCTGGCTTTTCTTTGACCAAACGGAAAAAGTGGATAGTGCTAGCTATCTTCAGTTGGCTCAAAACTTGTTGATTTAACAAACAGGAATAATGTCGTTGGGTCAAACAGAATGAAATATTTACTTTTCTGACACTTCTTATCATTTGTTAGTGAAAACCCAGGAAACATAGGATTAGAGTCCCAAACAGCCTGGGAAGCCTGCATTGAGAGGCCTCAATAACTAAGGAAAAGCCCAAGGTCCCACTGAACCCCTCTGAGGATCGAAGTGACTGAAGTGATAAAGCCCCCGAGCAGGGACAGCGGGTGTTGAGCAGGTCCCTGAGCTCCACAGGAGCCGGGGGCGGCGTCCCCATGGAGGCCAAGCTTCCACACGTGGCACGGCAGCTGGGATCTGCCCTTTCCTTGGGTCAGGGATGGGCCTGCAGGGCTGCATGCTCTGGAGGCCGCGAGATGAATAGGAGCAATGCATTTTCTGCTGCTTCGTCCCTCTGGCCTGCCTCAACGCTCAGCCCCATGGGGAAAGGCAGGCAGAGCACAGCCACGTGAGGACATCAGCACCCATCAGCGGCCACCGATGTGGAGCTGGGCCTTGGGACAACCCAGGGCTAGAGTAGGAGTGCACACCGAGTATTCAAAACATATTTATTTCTACTTAGGCAAGAACTCTACATTTTTTTAACCTCTCCTGTTCAGTTTCATCTCTTTCAGCTGTCTGAGATTTTTTTTTTTTTCTAGTAGATTAGCATTTACATTCAGCTCCTACTCTAACCCAGATAAAGTACTGAAGTATCCAACTTCAAGCACAAAAGTACTCCAGGAAAGATGCCTTCAGCCATAAAGAGAAAATAAATGGCCTTTCCTATTGTGAAGCTCAACATTTCTCACTTGCCTTCAACTCTGTGGTCCGCTCTCATTTCTTTATTTGCTCCTGGATTAGCTACTGACTTTCTACAATGGATTTTGTGCAAACTTCTCACATTCTCCCCTATCTGAGGAACTGGTATTATAGTAATCAAAGTCAAGGGTATTGCAGCTTTTAAATGACATTTTAAAATTTGCTCTGAGATCTTCCAGTGAATGTTGTCAGACGTGGGTAGATGTTTAGTTCTTGCACTTACGCTGTTACTAACCGGGAATCTGGAATGCAGAGGATGTGTTTAATTCTATATTTGCGAACAGTCAATTGGTGGGTGAACTGGAAAAAATGCATGGGATTATCAAACCAAGTAAAACTAAACAGTGGTTCGCATTTACAAGGTTTTGTTATGAATCCCTAGGAACCACTCCCCTCCCCAAACACATCAGCTGATAAACTTAAATAATAAAGTTATCTGAGGAAACTGCAGTCAGCTCACAGATAATCTACATGTTGTAAATACAGATTAATTTGCTGAAAATGCTGTTCATTGCAAATTACTCATTCTTTTCTTGTTCAGTATTCACCAGATTTCTAACTACTGAATGAAAATAGTGTTATATCTTTATTTTTTTGCAAAATGAATTCTCCATCTACTCAAGCTCAAGGTTGAGCAAAATTTAAGGATAACATTTAAAAATATATTTTGTTTAAATACATTTTTTGGCCTTCTCAATATCTTATCTTATTAAATTCCCTCTGTTAATCAGAGGATGAAGGTTTCCCTTCTGTTACATGTAGTACCAAGCGACCTCAGCCTTTCCTGGGAAGCTAAGTGGATTCCTGGTTGTCCAATGCATGTGAATCCCCATTGCTCCCTGGAAGAAATCTGGTGCATTAGCAAGGGACTAGCACTTTAATAAAATGCATGTCACAAAGAAATTATTCCAAAGAGACCAAAACGTTCCCTGTGATGAAAGACTTTGTAAAACTTTATACAGATCATTGCGAAGGCTGAGAAGAGATTTGATTCAGATATACCTAATATCCACACAGGTGAAAGAAACAGTTATTAAGGTGCCTTTTATCCTCATTGAGTAGGATATGTGAATTGGTGGAACCTGAGAGCATATCACTTTCAAAGACAAGATGGGTACAACTCGTTTGAACAGCACCAAACTTTGCAACAAACTGCTGCCGACTGATTCCCATCTCTTGAAGCCTGGGTGACTTTGTGCAGGGACAGTTTCAGACAAACAAGTCTTTAAATTGAATCTTGGTTGATGGAAAGAAATTTTAGTGGCTTTTGATGTGCAGTTTCTGTGGATCCCATGGCGGTGTAAATGCTCACTGAAGTCAATAAAGCCACAGTGGCTTAGACCAGGTAGCGATCTCCCCAGGGTTTTTGGAAAAGCACTTTCATGAAATGAGATGGGTGACCTGACAAACTGCTCTGAAATAGAAATCCTTGGTTAACAAGCAGAGGAAAAAGCACCTTGTCAGCAAAGGCGCATCTGTTAAGAGCAATCAACATGAATTTTGTGACAAGGCACAAGTTGGAGCAGAGCTGTAACGCCTTGCAGGGAGACACAGAGGAGAAGGAGAGAAAACATGAAGCTGTGGGCTCTACAGCAAGGAGGGTGAGCTCCAAAGAAATGGACAATGTGGCTGGCCCAACCACGTGTTTCTGCCCATGCTATTTTTTCACAGCAAGAATGAGAATTCTGTGAGCCACGTGAGGCCCAGCACATTGTCCCCCGAGCTCTCCTGTGGCTCTGGCGTAAAGCAGCTCTGCTTTGACAGGATCCTCCCAGACAGCCCTGTGCTCAGGCTGTCCTTCTGTCCCTCTGTGTCCCCACCGCGATGCTTTCCAGAGACCCTGCTCAGCAGTGAGGTATCTGGCACCAGCCTTGCAGGCACTGACCACTCCAGCCACGGTACCACTGCGTATCAAAGTGATCAGAAAACCACAGAGGATCAAAACTCGCTCTTGCAGAGCTAAATGGAAATGAAGACTTCCTGCTGCAAACCAGTATGCCTATTAACACATTTTAATCTATTGGAGCGCCTGTAATAAATGTCACCGCAATGCAGATAAGTTCAGTGATCACAAAATGACTTATGACACCTGTCTGATCAGCTGCACCACTCTGGCTAACCAGACAGAAATATATATATGCCACTTCTGATAGGCACTAGAAGAGGGTTCAGTTTAAACCAATTAATAAAATAGCCTGTTTGGACAAAAAATAATTGTTCTCTGAGAATACATGCATTCAACACTGCTAGAAAATCCCTGCCATCTGACGTAGAGGGATTTATAGGTTTAGTGGAAATTGCTTTCCCCACTGTCCAGATTAAATACTGCAGGATGATTTTTTGTATGAGTAAACATCCTTCCAATAACGATCAGACCGATAATGTCTTAAAAAGAGAAACGGGATCTACGTTTTGCTTTTCTTCTTCTTCTATGGACTATTTCTGGATACAGAGCATTCAGGTAACATGTTGACTGTCCATAAAATGCATTTTAGCATCTTCCTGCTGTTGTGGGGATGGGTTTTATCCACTGAATGCAGAGTCCACCGACAAGGAAAAGAAATACATGAGGCGTACAAAAAAGGCAGGTGAGTTTAATTTTTTATTTTTTCATTCAAATAGCTAAAATCTGGACAAATGTAATGCTTCAGATCAAGATATAATGTCTTTCAGGCAATTATTTTGCATTTGCAGATTGTGATCTATCAGCCAAAAATATTTTCTTTTGCTGTTTTTGCCAATGAATAATTTTTAATGCATTTTCTATAGTGAAAAACATTGTTTCCTCCCCCTCCAAAACAGAAAGAAAATAAAAGTGGGTTTGTGAGTTATCTCAAAGTTTGGAGTGGTGCAGAAAAGAAGCATTTTATTATATTTATTGTGGTTGAAATATGCTGGAGTATTTACATGAGAGTGGAGAGGAAACTGATGTCCTTGAGGACTGTTGTATGCTATGAGGATCAGATTGACTGGAGATGTGATTTGAAAAGATTCAGAATTTATTTTCTTATTCCCTTGCTGGTTGTTTATAGAGCTTCTGAGAGTAAAAAAGGGAAAAAAAAATGAGTGTTTCTGCAAACCTCAAGTCTGTGGTCAGTTATCAGAGGAAACAGAGAGAGCATGCAGGGTATTGAATGGATATATTCGAAGTGAATGAAAATATTCTGTCTATTCTTCCCTTCCCTCTCTCCCTCTCTCAAGAAGGATACGTGATGTTTTTCTCCTACTGTCTTGTAGACAGCCATTTTAGGAGGTTTTGAGTTGAGCAAGATTTTTTTTTTGCTACGATTGAGCAATTGAGTTCTGATTACTTGTGTTCTCTTTGGAAAATATTTGGAATTTTGTAGGAGGATTTTTATACTCAGGCACATCACAAGGTATACCTGGAGGAAAGACCCTTTGTTTGTGTCTGTCTGTTTTTGTTTTGTTTTGAGGATATAGCTGGCACATTTAGATCTCTGTTCAAATGTTGTGCACCTCTGCTTGTGACAGACTGAAACTATGCGATTTCTGCTTCGCTATGGTCACTGTTTCTGTTCTTTAATGACTCCAAATGTTCATGAATACTGTACAGTGAGTGCCTGGGATGCAAACACAGGAGTGTCACAGTCCACAGGAATTCAAGCCATTCCTGTTAGGTTTTGGGAAAAAAAAATGATTGAAAGGTTGAAGTGAGGAAAGTGTGGCCCTCTTTCATTTTCCACTGTTCCCTTCTGCCTACTGCTAGGGAAAGCAAGGCAGGGATAAAATACAGAGTGATAGCACTCTCATGGTGGCACCTGGGGGTCCCCAAGCCACCTAAAACTTAGGAAATGGCTTTAGCAGTGACACCACCTTCCTGGAGGTATAACTAGCAAAATGTATGCAGCCACTCAGCCTGGGTCTGCCCCCAGGGCATGCCCTGCCAGAATCAGTATGTGTGGGGGGCAGACACAAACCCCCTGTTTTCACTGAGGATTCATGGCAGTGGAAGCGGAGGTGACATGCCGACTGTGGCAAAAGAAAGGGGTGAGATGCAGTGGTGCAATTAAACGGCAATGTAACAATTTACAGCAGAAGTGCTAAAATTATGTAAAATTGGGAATAGAAACACCTATTCAGTTCACACAGGAGCTGCCTCTTTACCTGCTTTTTGTACATACGGTGTCTCTGTGCCAGGACAAGCCCCTCAGGCAGCCCTCTGAGGGCCTGGGGGTTCCTTTCTGGTCCACTTCTGCATCAGTAGCACCGTGCTGATGGGGAGCGAGAAGCAGCACTGCCGCATGGCCAGAGGTTGTCCATGAGCGGCGTTGCCCCCAGTACAGTGCTCGCTTTCCCTGTGATGGGACGGGCCACATGGGACCTATGGGTTAACAGCCTTAGCAGCTGTAAGATCAAAAAGGATGATTCTGGCCTTCCCTCTGATTTCCTTCTAAGCACAAGCAACAGAGATTTCTGTATGTATTGTACTCTGTAACCCCTAATTTCTGATAACTACCTTCAATCTCATGCACACATAAAACAATAATAATAGTATTGCAAGTATTTTTTACTTCAGCTTTCATCTGCTTGCTCCTGTTCTGTGCCACCTTGGCTCTTCTCCACCCAGGTGCAGGTGGATCAAGCTCCCTCCTCATCTCCTCTTAGATATACCAGGTCAAATTTCTTAAATTCCTCCTTGCAGGATGTTTCCCACACCTTGACTCTACCCCTTCACTGCTTTTGCAGGGTTGACAGCAGGACTGGGTGCAGTATCCATTAAAACACTGATCAAATGAGAGAGCTTTGAAGAAGGCATGGTTCCTTTGCATTTCAAAGTCAATGCCTTTTCCCATTGCAGAATTATAGCCTGGGAGAAAAGCAGAATGAGGGGGGACCCTATGTAACATCAGAAGAAAATTGTAGTGAAGATTGCTCATGAACAACTCTGCTTCCCTTCCCTTCAAGACTCAGCCCTGAGTACCATTATGCAAGAAGTTACAGCAATGTATTTCATTATTCCTCTTCAGGCACTGCTATCTCCTGCTTGTAAGGCTTGAGGCAAGCACCGGGATGGAAATCCATCCCTTCACTGCAGCCTTTGTTTTCTGCGGAGGCTCACTGGAGGCTGATGGAGGAAATCTAAAGGCAAGCTCCACACGACCACAGATTGCTCATGCTGTCTTGGTTTGCACCCGTGGCCTTTCTAGCCTCCAAAAGCCCTCTGGGGGCATGAGACCATCCACTTGCCCTCCTGTCAGAGCTCAGCGCCAGCCACCGGTGCTGGCCGGCAGAGTGGGCACCTGCAGGAGAGAGCTGTCCCCTTGGGTGTGCTGCCAGCTTCCTGCCGTCCTGGAGAGAAGCATCCAGCTTTGCTCCTGATTCTCGTGGTGTGGCTGATGGAGGAGATGCACTCTTTTGGCTTGTCTGTTTGGATGGAAGTGTTAGGTTCTTCCAACGAGACTCTCTGATTTCAAATAAAACCTCACCGTTTTCTCACCAGCTGTAAGCCCCAGGGCTTGTCCTTTCATCTGCCCAATTCCAGTTGATCCCACAGCCTTTGTGCTGCTGCTGATAGGGTGAATGTTGTGGATGGGAGGCGCAGTGTCAGACACTGTCACAATTTTTGGCGCTGCAGGTACCCCAAAGCAGCCATTCTAGCGTGAGACAGGACGGACAGCCTTGAAGAAGGGTGGGTAGAAATACACAGTTTTCCCCATGAGAGTTCATGCATGCAGCATGGTCCTTGGGGGATTGGGTTTGCATGACAGAAATTCTGCAAAAGGTCCAAAGTAATGCCTTCAATATAGCTGATGAGGCTCTGGGACACAACATGGAGTGTGACAAGAATATGGCAAATAAGCTCAGGTTAAAGTATGCATACACAGTGAAAGCAGCAATGTGGAGAACTTTATTTCATGGGACTTACTACCTTGTATTTCATTGTAAAAATGTCTGTGTGCCAATCAAATGTCTGTGTGCTGGATTTTTGCTTATCTCCAGGACAAATCATCACCTCAAAGGAATTTCACTCTGAAGAGCAGCAATACAAAAACAAAACCTTTTACACCTTGCAGACCTGCTCACAGTTTGCAATCAGCCATGTGCAAATCCTGTAGAGTTCGCAAAGCCAAATTCAGTCCTGCACGATTCACAGTGCCAAAACTCCTACAGGCCCAAACTGCAGCCCTGAGAGCCAGCATGAGGGCTGTCTGCTGCTTTCCCAACTGCTCTTGGAGAGCCACCAGGCTGTGCGGGGATCACGGCAAGGACAGCATAAAGGCCACAGAATCACTATGTCAACAAAATGGCCAAAGCCTGCATTGCTAATTAGACTTGCAGAATCTGCTAGAGAGGATGAGCAAAAGGAAAAGAACAGGCCTGGAGCAGAGCCCAGGTTGCTTTGACAGAGCTAACTGCTGGGGAAAAAAATCTCCTTTAACACTAAAATCTCCCTGGACAGCTTTATAACCACCTTTCAAACAAGTAACTCTCAGCAGAACAGATTTCTCTGTACAAGATTTACGGCTTGTGATTGTTTAATCTTAGCTGAGAGACTTGCTTCACGTTTTTAGTCATGTCCCTGCCATTCCCTGGCTGCATTATAATCATTTTGCCTCACTCTGGTCTCCAAATAGCAACTCATTTTCCACTCTTCCAGATCTCCCTGTTTACATTTCTGCCAGTGAGGGCTATCTCTAACAGCAGTTGGTTGACATCCTCTACAACAAGCCCTCTGCCTGTTGTCACAGGGTCCCTCTCACGGCCAAGGATCTTTATAACATTTTCAGATGTTATTACCATTAGTGGCACTCTTCCTAAGTGAGGGGAGCCACTCTGCATCCTTATGGCCATGGTTCCTTCCCAGCCCTTTCTCAACGGCTCAGCATCCTGCCAGACATTTGCAACATGACATTGCCTTGCTTTTGCTAAACTTGGATAGGATTTCAGTGCTACCAGCTCCTCTGCACCCTGACCATGCTGTGTACCAGCTGCTCCTCTGCACCCTGACCATGCTGTGTACCAGCTGCCTGCATGCTGTAAATCACACACAAATCCCCTGCTGCCCTCACTGAGGCTGCCTTCTACACCTAGGGCAGCTCCTACCTGCACGGCTCTCTCTGGCCTCATAAATTCATCCATGAGCCCTAACAGGATTTTTTTCCTTAAGCTGTTCTCTTGTCCTAGAGTTTTGCCTTTATATCTTATCTTCACAATTGATCCCAAAAGCATTTATTTGCATAAACAAAGCTTACTAATGCAAGCTGTCCTTAGATCAGATCTTGAGTGCCTGGTAAGCCTGTGAAATGCCCCATGAAAGCACTGACTGTGTGAGCACTTTATCAGCAGCCAGCCAGGCCCGGCAGAGCTCCTGCAGCTCCCAAGGCTCTGTGCTTTGAGGTCAGCAGCTTGGGCTGTGTCCTGACACCACAGGCACCGGCAGTGCCTTCAGAGCAAGAGGCCCGCTGTGGGCTTCAGGCCAGCATGATGGGAGTCTCTCCATCTCTGTTGGTACCTTGCTTTTCCCTTTCCTCCTTTCACCTCCATATCCTTCACTCCTTTTCCTTCCCCCATGCAAGCTTCCTCCTCTTCTCCAACTTCTCTCTTTTTTTTTTGTCCCTGACTTCCTCTGCCCTCCTCTTCACCTGCCTCCAGTTTGCCCCAAGGCACATCTGATTCCCCTGTCTCACAGCTCTGCCAGGTTTTCTCCTGCTGCTTTGATCCAGCATTATCCTGTAGCTTCCTCTTCTTCAGCAGCAGCTGCTGCTGCCTGTCCTCTTCTTCCACTTGCCAGAAATCTTTTTTTTCTTCTGTCCAACAGCACTCACTTTCTTTATTCTAATATACATTATCTTTTTCTTCATTATTTCTTTGCTGTATCTCTCATTGTCCCTTTCCACACATTTCCCTTTCAAGTAGCTGCAATCCTGCATGGCAATTTTCTTGGCAGTCTTGTGCATTTTTCTCAAAACCCAGCTGAAAGTGTCTTCTCTGCTTATCATTGCAAATGGTGCTTCTATGAAAATGGTATTTTCTACTTTCATCATTATCACCAGCCTCCTTTCATCCTTTCTGGTACTTATTTTGGGTCTGGACTTCACCTAGCATTCTATCTCTATTCGGGTGATTTGTGTCAGAAAACTGTCTTTACCAGTGTTTCTGTAGCTACATTCATACACCCAGGTACTGTCTCTTTACTGACTGACGATAACATCTCCAATGTTGCCACCATGTTACTTGCTCAGAATCAGCAGCTTCATAGCAACTTTTGGCCTGCCATTACTCCAATGTGTTTTATGAGCTGATGTGAGGAGACCTAAGAGGCTCTAAAAGCATATCTGCAACCCAGCATTACAATGAAAACAAAACCAAAACAAACAAAAATATAACAACAAGCCAACCCAGAGATACTGCAAGGCAGTTTTCTGCCCCCCTGACTACATATAAATTGCTTGATTTTCTGATTCAGGGCTTGGCTTCACATTAGAAATGATCCTTCTTGTCTTTCTTCTGTGAACTCTCCAGACACCTTTCAAACTCATTTCCATTTTTAGCATTCTCAGCCTTTGGTGAGAGTGAATTTCACAGTGACCTGCTGGGTTTTTGTACTTCCTTTCAATTTTCTTCTTAGTATGTGTTGTGAAAAGCCGTCAGCAACAAATTCCTGTTCACCTTCACCGTTCCACTCCTGATTTTATATAATTACAGCCTCGTGCTTGTCCATTGTCTCCCTTCTGATCTGGAGAGCCCTGTTCAGGCTGTCTGGAAACTCCCCCACCTCTGAGCTACCTGGTCTGCCTCCTCTTCCTTTTTTTTTTTTTAATTTTTTTTTTTTTTTAATTTTTTCCTGCTATGGGCACTGGGTATGCTTGTTTTGAGCACACTGGATCATGGAGATGATGTTTACAAAGAAATAGACACAATGACACTGAGACCTCCTTCCTAAGCAGTAACAGCTGATTTGGAGGCCATCAATATCTTCATGTTGTGTCTGAAATTACAAATGCACAAATTACAAAGTACAAAACAATGTACAGTGCTTTGCATATACCATTGCTGCATTTCTGCTGCCATTTTTTTTTTAGTTTTTGGCATCGTAAGATGTAATTCTCCACCCCCAGTTCTGATTTTGACTACCTTAAACTGTTACATATCCTCAGTAAATATTGTTATCCAGTACTTATTCTTTTCTCCTAAATCATTTATAAATTTACTGAATGACACAGATCCTATCACGGATTCCCAGGAGACTATACTGACAACTTTTCTTCATAGTGAAAACTCTCTATTATTCCTTTTGCTTCTTATTTTGTAGTCATTCATGCCAGTCATTCCCTCTTCCTGAATGGCCAGTGTCTTCACCAGCCTCTGGGATGGTCCTGTCAACAGCTTTTTGGAAACCCAGGTGTACTGTGTCATCTTGATTGCAAGTTCATTAACCTTTTAGAGCAACTGACTTTAATGTCTCTAAAAAGGACATAACATCCCTCAAAAAAAGTCCAACTGTCCCTAGCTCTTTTTCAATATATATTGTATTTACCTGTTGTCTACTACTGGTGGTTTTTTACTGTAATTGTAGGTCATCTGTCCTGTGGCAGAGTCCGTAGCTTCTCAGATTCCACTTGGAGCTCTTTTCCAAAGTGTAGAGTTGCCACTTTTCCCTCCTGTGACACCAGGGTCAATTTAAATACTAATTCAGCACTTTCTTACTTGGCTTTCTTCTGGGTGAAAGCCTGGTGCCCTCTTACTCTTCAGCCCATTTATTTTAAATCCTTCTCTGGTCCCGTGCCTGTATGAATGTTTCTTAACACTGTCCCAGCAATGGAATAATTACAGCCCTGTATTTTTTTGTAGTGCAAACAAATCCTTTAACTGTTGCTGGTTTTGATTGCCCTTATGAAGACAGAGTGATTTCCCTGTATGGAGTTAAGACAAGTGTAGCACTGCTAATTAGCTACTTACTCCCAGTCTGCATCTGAACAATTAGCTTTCTGTATTCCACAGTTCTTTATATATATATTTTTAAACTGAAATTCATTTTATTGATGCCGGACTATTCCTCCAATGTTTTGGGGCTGCTTTGAATTGCATGCATAGACCCCAAAGTGTCTGTATCCCTTTCAGGCATGCTGTTGCGCACAGGTTTTGTAGTTCTGTCATCTGCATTATGATTGCAAATGTCAACAAGTAGTCCCCAGGATGAAATCTATGAGATGTCCTTTAACACGTCTCCCCAGCCTGACAGCAAAGTAGCGTCAGTTGCTCTAACCATGGTCGTTCAACCACGCCCGGAGTCACAGTTTCATCTACACCATACTTCTCAGGTTTAGTAATGAAATTTTAAAAACCTCCCTCAAATCTACTTTTCTTCTTACTTACACTAAGGCGGCCAGTTACATTGTCAGAAGGACATTAGACTGCTTTGACGTCAATTATATTCACGTCGAGTGATCTTTATAATCTCGTTATTTGGGGGGGGTGGGGGGAGGAATACAAACGGATCATGAATTTGTCCCAGTTTCTTTCCAAACATCAGAACTCCAGCATCCTTATTTTCATCTCTGCTTAAAGCTACGTTTTGTGTTTGTATTCACCCTCCCTCAGGGATATCTCCTGTCTGTGAGGAGTCCTCAGAGGTACCTGCTAATGACTTGGAGTCTCTATCAGCTGGTACTCCTGGTGCTCCAGGGGAAGTGCCATTGGCATGAGTTGATTTAAATACCCCCAGTTTATCTACATGTTCCTTAACATGCCCTTCCCCAGTCTGCACTGTGCTCACAAGTCAAAACCTTTTCTTCAAAGACTGGGGCAGACGTTGAACCTTTCGGCATTGCTCCCCTTCCCTTCATCCACCCCTCCCTTTCACCAAGCTGAGCCCTGGCACTGTGCCTGCCGTGAAACCCAACAACCGTATACCCACTGGAGGCCATTTCTGCCGTACGAGGGGAATTTCATTTCTGCAGCCTCAGGCGCAGTGCCAAGATCTCAGGTGACATGGATTTGCTGTGAATAATCAATAGGTAGAGGTGTCTTGATTTTTATCTCGTTTGCCAATGTTCACGATCAGGGAAAGAGCAAAGGAAGCACAAAATGCAAAGGGTGCCTGTGTGTCTTCTGCCTGAGGATATTTTGAATTCTACAGTTAATCTACATTCAAGTGATAATGCATTAAAATGGCATTCTCATTTAATTTTCTGTGTCATTCAAAAATAAGATGGTAGAACAGCTCTGAAACGCACTATTTTTCAGTATCACAAAGTATTTTTCAGACTTGGTGATGTGAATACAGAAAATAGCTCTCTCTCCCCATTTCTTTTCAAAGATTTAACCACCTGCAACAGCAAGAGGTGACCTTTCTACACCTTCTTTAAACCTACTAATCAGAAGGACAAATGACCCAACAAAATTACAGACAAAAAAGAGCTTGCCAAATGCCAAGCTAAAAATATTTTTTTTGTGATTAATATTCCTCAGTTTTTAGTGGCTTGTCTACAGCTCACAACTTCGTAAGTCTCCCAGTTTAAGTAAAAATTAGTGTGCTTTCATGAACATTTTATACATTTGTCCACGTCTCCATGAGCCCCTCCTGCCTCTCCACTATGTCCTTGCCCAGCACCCCTCACCTGGCTTCTGCCTTTAACATGATGTGGAGATGTTGATATCAATGCACCCTGGACATATCTTTCCCGGCCACCAGCTGCCAGCCTGCCTAGGGCAGTGGGCACCTCTGTTTATGGTAAGAGGTTCAGGGCCAAGCCACAGCCCCCGGCCAAAATGTTGCTGATGACACAAATATCCGAAGGGGTGGAGATTATGTCACAACTACATCTCAACAAAATTTCCTGAGATGGGATCTGATCTGACATCTCGTCTCTGATCTGCCATCCTCTTTGCAGACCTGATGCCATAAGGGATGGAGAAAACTGTAAATGTTAGTGAAAAACGTTAGTGTTAGGCCAGTCTGCCAGACCCACCAGCACCATTCTCCACGGACGTTGCCCCTGGGAACAAGGAAGGACCACCTGAATCTGGTTCCATTACTTCCAAATTCAAGGTATTTCTTCAGACATCTTCACTTACTATGCACATGCTTTCTGTAGAACACCAAGATGTCCATCACCTGGACATCCAAGCGCCACATTCACTTGACGGTTCCCGTGATTATCCAGGGCACAAGGAGATTTCCAGGCTTGCTCCTGATCCCATGATGGAAGTGGAAATTGCTCCCACATCCTGGACGAGTGGCCAGGTCACTGAGTCACTGGCAGTCTTTTCTCTCTGCATGTCTATAAATTATTTCAGCAACTTACCTTCACATTTTTCTTGAGGAAAATACTCCAAATTTGTTTGTTTCCTGAAGAACTGGAACTGTGTTTGGATTTAATTCCTCAAGGAAGAAATGTTCTCAGATCTTAATAAGATTATCATAATAAGAGTGTAAAATAGGTCACTGTGTATACTAGAGGTACAACATACTAGAGGTATATTGCCTCCTCTGGAGAAAATAGAGTACAATTTATAGGTTGGGAAATACGTCCTGTGTAAGTAATTATAGACCAAAATGCTAAGATGTGTAGTGGCTTCTATCACTTGTTGTGTTCACTTTCAAAAGCCCTTATTTCAAAGATGAGGAATATTGTGGGCAGTCTGGTGCACAGTGTGAACCTGACACTCCTCTGGCACATGTCCTGTGAAGCCAGGCATTTGGAAATGCTTGCTGTGTCCTTCGTATGTTACGTTTGGACTGTCTCTTCTGAAAACCAGACATGGTTATCCCTAACTCTGCAACTCTCTTGGATGAGCTGGAGGGACTGTAAGTGCCATAGTAAATTGCAGGCTTCTTTTGAAAAGAAGCAACTGCCTTTTGCCTTGTGTATGCAGCTCTTTTGCTGAAAGTTTTTTTCTCTGGAAGTCCTAAGGTTTAGTCACCTAGTGGGGGCAGCTGGCGGGACTTTGGAAAGGCTGCATCATCCAGGGGCCATCAGAGGCCTGAGAGCTGCTCCACCAATGCACAAGGAGAGATGAATAAATGCCAGTCTGCTCCAGTGATGTTTTCTGCTTTTTCATAAGGCATCTCAGTGAGCTTCATGAGCCATGAAATGCCTCTTGGCACTATAACTGTTAAGAGTTAAATATTGACATTGGGAAAAAAAATAATAAAAAGAGTTGTTCATTATTCTGTATATTTTGCCTCCTGAGTTACTGATTAGTTTTGAAGGCTGCCTGTCATCCAGACGGAGGCAGGAGCATCACCATCACATTATGTGGCCACATTGGCAGACAGTGGGGCTGAGCAATCTGTGAGCCATGTCTGGACTGAAACTCCTGAGTACAGTTTTCTGCCGCAAACGCTCAGGGCCAGCAGATGTGCTAGGGGAAGGCATAGCACCTTCCAGTTGATTCACAGCCCGAGCAGGCAGGCTAATTGGGCCTCATAATGTAGCTGCCACTGATCACTAAACCAGCAGAGCATTCCCCAGAAACCAGAACAGAAAATCTATGCAATGAGTAAAAAGAGATGGGTCTTCGAATCACAGTAGCTGGGGAATGGCTGGCAACAGGTAAGAAGGTTTTGCTGCTACAGGAGGTAGAAAAGCTGGGAAAACTCAGTAACCTCAAAGCTATGGACAAGGGGAATGAGATCGGTGTTGAGAAGTGAAGGAGATGAACCAAAACACAAATGAACATGGTGTCCTGCAGTAACTGGAGCATGGGGGACATTTTATGCTGGTTTGCGATACAGAAATAAAGCTCGGTTTAGGGGCTGTGGAGAACCACCTGGAAGGAAAAAGGAACCACATGGGTTTGTCAGTTGCAGAGGATTGGGAGTATTTGGCCGTGAATCCTTGGTGGCCATGCCTTGAAGGCTCCCTTGGCAGCCAGGATAGGGTCAGGGCCAATGTGAAGCATTAGATAAACTCTACAATGAGGAATGGAAATTAGAAATAGCAAAAATATGGCTTGCTTCATCCCTGTTTGAATACCTACATTATTCCTAACCAGCCAGGAGTTTACTAGGACACTTTAAAGTCATTTTAGTAGGTCAGCTCATCACCAGAATCTGCTTATGCCCAATACATGTGAAATCATTTCCTGATAGCCAGCAAACAAGAAGCAGACAGCAGCAATACACGTCAGCAGCAGCATAAGGGCATACCAACAAGGCAGAAGACTCCATAAAGTGCATTTTGCTTCCCTTTGTCTGGGTCCAGGCACCAAAGAAGCTGCTGCTTGCAATAGCAATGGTGCTGCATGGCGCAAAGCTTCCCATAAGAGTGGTCTGCATGAGGATTTATTTCCAGTCCTCTTCTATTAAACACAACGGATTCTGGCAAGATACCAATCTCACTTGGCAAATACTTCTCTTCAGGGTGAGTCAGTGGTACAGCCCAGTGCCTACTGCTAGCCTGGGCAATATGGAGATTGTTTACTTCTCTGTAACACCAGCAAGATGCGTTTCCCTACAACACTGTCAGTTTTTAGGAAAAAAAAAAAAAAAAAAAAAAAAAAAAAAGTCCTAGAAAACCTGGGTTTTGGCCACCTCTCACTCAAGAGGCAATGGCACTTGGGTGGTGACAGTCATTGCAAACAAAGCTTTTCTTCTGTCAGTCTCAAGATCAGGACTTTAAATACCGTTAATGGGTGAAAAGTCTCATTAGTAGAGTTCATTAGAGCTAACGTGCTAGTGTTTATTTCAGAGATAAGTTCATTTTCTTAAAACTTTTACTTAAAGATGAGTTGCAAGCTTGCAAGTGTTGTGTTTAAAATGGTTTGTTTTGTTTTGTTTTCTCAAGCCTGCACACTGCTAAAAGTACAGTGTTCCTTTAATGATAAAATAAAACATTGCCCAAACACCTGAGAGGAGCAGGGACTCTCTTGACAGACAGCTAAGAGACAACAGGAACACAGAAACAAATATTTATTATAAATATTTATTTCCCCCACCTTCACCAGCAATACTTTGCAAAGGTTTTCTTATGGAACTATTCTATTCAACAACCTCGGCTGAGTAGACGTAATGCATTAAAAGAGCTGCTTATGCACACTTTCTCCTATTTTGTGGCTTTGAGTACATTGTATTGCCTTTTTTTCTTTTTTCTTCACACTTGTGTATAAAAGTCTTTTCCTACGTAAGCAAAAAACCCAAAGACTACCAAGTAAAGATGCTAATGCTTTGTTTGTTATAATTTGTTTGTAACACTGCTTAGTTGTCAAGCCAGGATTTATGTGTTTAATGGGCTCGTTGCTTCTTTTGTCCCACCAAGACCAGTAAGGTAGCAGGTCCCCTTGCAGGGGACACCACTGGGTAGCACACGGTGTGACATGGTGGGGTGGGACTGGGCCATCCAGAGCTCTCTGGATGGAGCAACACCCCTTCTGCTGGTAGAAATACCCTGAAAAGTTTTCTCTCAAAACCCACCTCTGGCTCTGCCCTCCTCTCCCAGCAAAATGGCAGCAGGCAGAGCAGCCATTTCTTCTGGCCTTTGGCGACAAGGCACAGCCAGGTAAGAGCCATTTGCCTGTGCTACAACGGGCAACACCACAGATCCAACCATGCTTTCGTACCGATGTTGTTAAAGCGTGTGGTGGGATCCCCACAACAGGCTGCTTCATCTCACTCTTTGCTTGTCGTTTCACTGCAGCCAGCCCCAGCGGCAGAGACGGGAAGCCCACGGCGAGGCGCACAAGCAGGGCAGGTAAGCAAAGGCAAGGGAAGCAAAATCATCCGAGGCAAATAGTCTAGCACACAGGCCATAAATAGGATTCATGCTGTTAACGGGGTTGAGTAAGGCCTGGGGGGCACCAAGCTCCCCTCGCGGAGCCAGAGCTGGATACCACAGCCATTTTGTGCAGCCCTTTGGCTTCGCACTGCAGTGCTGCGTGATTTGTGTCAGGCACGGGGCAGTATTTAGGTCACGTATAATCCCCTCTGCCCCGGGTCAATACTGTGCCCACCAGTGTCTGCTTGGCACAGTCAGACATCCGACAATTTGGGTCTGTCTGGCCAGGTCCAGACAGTGCAGGGAAGGAGCACAGCCCCAAACCCATCCTCCTCTGGAGCTGCAGAGCCCAGGACCTCCCATGCACCCAGACAGACTTCCATTGTCACCATGGGGCACATTTCCCTTTTCAGAAGTGAAAAAAATGTAAATTACACCACTCTGGGGAACACCCCCCTTCCCCCAGTTTATTTTTAAACTGACCTACCAGACTCATGACAGATCGAGTTGTTTTACTTGAAAGACATTTTGACTTTTTCTGTACTTCAGAACAGAAGCAAAAATTAAAAAAAAAAAAAAAAAAAAAAAAAAAAAAAAGAGGTGGAAAAAAAACAGCTTTAGTCTTCAGAAAGGAAAATACTTCAAATTTAAACATGGTTTCTGGCAGGACAGAGCATTTTCATTTTTCTATTCTGATTGCATTTCTGGCTTCTTCACCAAGTTGTAAATGTGAAAGTTTCAAAGGGAGGAAAAAAAAACAACAACACAGAGATCCTCATTCTTTTTCATAAAACAAAATAAAAACTATTGGTTTAACAACTTTATTTAAAATAGATATCACCATTAACTTTTCCTCACATTTTTACCAGAAAAAAAAAAATAGAATCACTACTCAAGATTAAAATATTTTCTCTTATCAGCTTTTTACAGATTTTGTTGTTTACAAGTTTTCAGAATGAGCCACTCTAATAAAGGTGTGGCCAAAAAATTAAGATGAACAAAAATGATTTCCATTACCACAGCCATAGAATCACAGAATCATTAGGGTTGGAAGAGACCTCCGAGATCATCTGGTGCAGCCATCCCCCTACCACCACTGTCACCCACTGAACCATGTCCCCAGGCACCACGTCCAACCTTTCCTTGAACACCCCCAGGGACGGTGACTCCACCACCTGCTTAGCACCACATTCATAGTTCAAAACTGAACAGTTGGGTTCAGTGACAGGAAAATATAAATAAATTAAAAACCACCACAGCTATTAAACATAGGAATAAGGACTGGGAATGCAAAAAGCCCTCTTATGTGCTCCCGATAATGCCATTCTTGCTCGTACAGAAGAACACATAAAAAGTTAAGTGAAATGTAGTCCTAAAAAATATTCTCCTTATATTTCCAATTAAACTATTTTTAGGAACATTGCAAATGTGACAGACAAAGGCCAGAGTGCTGATATGGTATAGTTAGGTGCCCACGAAGTATTTGATGAAGACTCAGGAGATATGGCTAAAACTTACCACTAGACAGTATCATGCAAATGAATAATGTATCCACTGGAAACAGATTAAAAACAGGGGAGTTGGTGTCTCAGAATCTCATTGCAGATGTAAGACTATTTCCGAGCAAGCAGTTTAAAATAGAAATGTGAAGAAATGTATTATCATTTGCTGCTCTTCAGTATCTTTAGTAACGGGCTGATAAGATCCATGAAACAATTACTAGCTAAGCTTACAAAGAACACAAAACTTAGTGGAGAGGCAAATAATTGTAGGATTTGTCAGTCATCCCACAAACATAAGCCATAGACTATTTGGGCAACATGCTGAATGCATGAGGTCGTTGGGCATGAAGTGTGTAGGTCCCCAAAGACAAGGAAGTATGCACTGTGGAAGGAAGTAGCCCATGAAATGCATCATTTATGAGCACAAGTAAAACTGGGGAGCAAGGAAGTGTGCGTATCACCTTGTGTGAAACAGGAGGAGCAATGTTCAGACTCTAAAAGCCAGTGCCATGCTTCTTCCCTCTGCATGGAGCACTTCTGCATGGCTCTCCACCCTGTCCCTCAGCCCATGTCAGGGAGAAAAGTGCCTTTCTGAGCACTGATGATCCTGTTGAATGTCTGAGGTTTTGCCAGTGACCTGGTAATAACACTCCCCTGTCTTGACTGGGTATAAACCTTCCTTCCCAAATGCATACTTAAAATCCCATGGCTCTTTCCACAGCTCAGAGTATGGCCTCTGTCTGATAGACCACTAACTCCCTTTCTGGTGTGTCATCTCCTGACCATTGAGGTTCCTAGGTGAACCTTTTTTTTATTAAACACTTTTGTGGTAATTGTACCTGCTACTTTATTCCTCCAGTTCACCTGTTTCTTTCTAGATTTTAACGAATAGAAAGAATCTGATAAGAGCTATGAAAATAATTCAGTATCTGGAAAATGAGCTTTTCATCAAGACAGAAAAAAATGCAGTGTATTCATTGTTAACAGAAAGTTTAGAAATTCTTTTATTTTGGCTTGCAGGCTTCAAATTTATGAAGTCACTTTTATTTAAAAAAAAAGAAGGGCAAAATAGAGGCAAAATGCCATGGGAAGAGGCTGAGTTGAACAAATTTAAAGCAGAACCAGGGACCAGCTTTTAAAATGTCTTGTGGATAAGTAATGACTTGAAGAACTCATCAATGGATATAGAGGATTTGTAACTCCTATAAATTATTAAATTGAGACTAACCAGGTCTCAAAAGCTCAGGGCTTCAGGGAGGAGACACAGGTAACACCTCTGTTCCCTGTTAGGAGATTGTTGTATTGGTTTCCTGGGGTACAACTGCCTATGAAAAGTACAGCATGGTTAAGCAATCTTATTTAGGATGTGTTTTATCACAGGAAAACATTCCCTGCCAACTTTTTTTTTTTTTTTCTAGGTTTGTTTAATCTATTGCTGACGTGTCTTCTGCGTAGTCAGACAAGTGCCTCTTGGAACATTTCATCTTTTTTCAAACTCAGAAACAGCAAAGCCTTCCCTCTTGAGCTCTCCTGCTGCCCTAGGAGCTGCGGTGTGGCTGCAGGGAGCGCAGGAAGGCTCCGCTTACATGGCTGGGCAGCAGAAGAGGTGCTGCAGCTTCTGTCCCAGCCAAAGGTCTGGGGAGCCAAATAATGCTTTTCAACCCCAGAAGTGGATTTGGAAGAGGAGCAGAGCATCCTCTGCCCAGCATTCAGTGCAGCTTTAGCAGCTTCTGCAAGGACCATCCCAGACTCTAGTTTTTAATGCTCCTTTTTATCTTTGTTAGAAATCTGGAGCAGGAGCTAATCATTTTATCCCCAGTCAGGGGATGGCCTGCGTCCTGGCCTAGTTCCCAGCCTATCTCCATTTTGTTCCTGGGCAACAGCCAGTAGCTTATTTGATGTATCTTTCCCTAATTCCTGGCCTGTCAGAAATCAGTGTTGGAAAACTTCCTCCTTATTTTTCATTTCCCCGCTTAACCACACGCGCACTACTTCTCCAGCCCATACATGTGGATGACTGTATCCAAACCGTGTGATAAGCCCAGACAATTTTACAGACACAAACCAAATGTTCTCACAGAGTGCCAGAGTTATTACAGGTGGCTAAGCGTTCCGTGTTGGATATGGGAGACATTTTTGTAATCACATGCTGCCAACTACTGCAAGCACTCGTGTGGCTGAAGCTTAAGGGGTGTATGAACCCAGACAGGTTCTGGTTTTAGGACTGACACGGGTGTGTGCTTCTCACAGGCACCACACATGACTTAATAGCTGTGTTTCTCTCTTCCCAGTAGCCCAATCCTGAAACGAAGCCCTGACATCACCAAATCTCCACTGACCAAGTCAGAACAGCTGCTGCGAATAGATGACCATGACTTCAGCATGAGACCAGGTTTTGGAGGTATGACACCTGCACATTTCTCATTGTTTCTGTTTTACACCATCACTTCTTTTTTAGTATGTAGTCAGGCCAACAAGCAGGTTGACAAGCAGAGCCTTTTCTGTCCCCAGCTTTTATTTTTGTTGTGAATTCGTGACATGCTCAGGGGGATAGATGTAAAGAAAAGTAGCCTTCTTCCTTGGCTGAACAAATGGCTTAGTCAAACTCATGGAAAAGTAGTAATAGGCAATTTAATATTCCTGGTATTCAGTGGCACTTCCTTCTGACAAAATCTACAAATAGACCTTACATATATTCCTGGATGACAGGGAAATTATACAAACCCGGCTTCCTATGGCAATTTGTGTGCATAATCAAATCAGGTGCCATGCTTGCTGGCCTGGCTATGTCATTTATACCAAAAAAGAAAATATTTGGCTGCTGTGTGTTAATGCTTGCTCAGTTTTTTGGCTGTTCTGTACAGAAAGCTAAGCTTTCAGGGAAAAAGGATGAAGGGGAGCACGCTTTCTTTCAGCCTGTGGATTAGAGAATGTTGTAATTTATCTACCCTTTCTGGCTGACAGATGGTCATTCAAATCCAGGATGCCATTATATACTCTGATGGAAGAAGGTTTTATTGCTAAATGCTCAATATACCAAACATTAACACATTCAATTAATTTAAAAAGGTTTCAGTTTCATAGCAGTCCACTAATGCGAGTATTATTTATCTTGACAGATCTCCGGTACTGTAGTTGCCAGAGGTATGCGAGGGGCTAGTCCAAGTCTGGCGGAGGGAAACACGAGGTCCCAGCCAGACCTTTTCCCCTGGGAGCCCCAGGTTCAGTGCACACACCTGTGTGCTGTAATGCAGCCCTGTCCATCACCCTGTGTTTTCCACAGCCGAGCACTGAGTGGTGTGAAAGCCAAATACATGGAGCAGTTTTCAGGGTGGTATTAGCCTGAGAGGGGAGCAGAGGACGTGAGGGAAAAAAATTGAATTACTCTCCCACATCCCATTAGCTGTGCCACCTCTGCTCTCTCTGTGAATGGGACCCCTGCAGGGCATCTGTCTGGTGAGCTTTAGCCTTGAGCACTAGAGACATTACACATACATTTTGAAGGAATGTAGTATCTAGCAATAAAAGACTCAGGTCAGACTCATTGCCGATTCTGATTGTTATTAGTTATTTGTTATGAATTCCAATTATTTCTACTTGTAATTAGTTTTCTGTTGTTTCTACATCAGACTGAACATCTAATTTATTTTCTAAGATGTGAGAGGCTGAGGATTACTTTTTCTCACCAGATTTATAATTTCTCAGCTTTTGCTTTCTTTCCAGGCCCTGCGATTCCTGTTGGGGTGGATGTCCAAGTTGAAAGTCTGGACAGCATTTCTGAGGTGGATATGGTAAGCGTCACAGAAGGGCTGAGGCTGTATGGGACGACCAGAGACCATTTAGCCCAAACTTCTGCTGCAGGGTCAGATAGAGTGGGCTTCTTGAGGCTTTGTCTGTTGGGCTTGAATACCTGCAAGGATGGACTCCGCAGCCTCCTGGGCACATTATTTGACTTGAATCTGCCAACAATTACTTCCACTGACTCAAGCTATCATTTCATCCCTCTAAATGTCTTGAAGCAGAAGGCATAAAAGCTAATCTGACATTTTCTTTTCTCTAAGACAAAATGATACAACACTGCCAGAATTGCCCCAAAGGATTTGGATTTTTACATTTTTTTACGAAGTGAAAGCACATAAAAGCTCTGAGGAGACTAATTCATGTGTTAGGTTTAGGGCACTTTGATACACTGCAGACACGGTTTCGCATTGACCATGCTCTGGACTGGTCAGGGTCCAGCTCGCTCCCAGCCAGAAGCCATCCTAAAATCTGCACTGGTTCAGACTGGTAAGTTCTGCTTTCAGCAGAATGAGCAACAGCATAGAAAAATTAATGAGAGCGTATCTGTCATGTGGCAGCACCACCACGAGGAAAGAAACAACCACAATTTCAGTGTCCCCTCACATCAAAGGAAAGGTTACCCCTTTCAACAAGTTACCCATCTCACTGTGTGGTCATAAGAGGGCAGGAGTTTTCAGGGGGCAGAATTTTCTCCAGAATCTGCCTTTGGCTCATTAGCAGTTGTGTCACCCCTGCTGTGTTCTGGGGACCAGCATAAGGCTTTGTCAGTCTGTCCTGGATATTCATGCTGATGCTAAAGTAGTATTTCAGGGCTGATGCTGGCACTCTGCACAGGCTAAATCCATAACAACAACAACAACAACAACAAAAAACTCTTTCTTTTTTAAGAAAGCATGATGATTTTGAGGGACACTTCCTCTGTTTTTTGAATACTGTTCCTGCCCCTCATGTACCATCAGGCTGCAACACACAGTAACATGGGAAAAGTGCTGTGTATCACATTAGGTTTAAAAAAAACATTCAGGGTCAATTTTGGCTATTGACAAAATAATGACGGAAAATACGTTTTATTGCCAGAATCGATCATTTTTAACTCGTGCAGCTTTATATAAGACTATGGTAATATATTACATTACACTCTAAGACAGCATGCTTATAAACACTTGTGCATGACTTTATCATCAGATACATGAGGGACTCCCTTGAAATAAGTAAAAAAGCAAACCCAAACCCTCAGGAACAGTGATATGTAATGTGCAGTTTGTGCCAGAGAAGAGAAATCATTGCTATGCTGATAAGGCATAAGCTGTGACACAAACCTGTTTGTTGCAGGACTTCACCATGACGCTTTATTTGCGACACTACTGGAAAGACGAGAGGCTGTCCTTCCCCAGCACCAACAATCAAAGCATGACGTTTGATGGCAGGCTGGTGAAGAAGATCTGGGTCCCTGACATGTTCTTTGTGCACTCCAAGCGCTCCTTCATCCACGACACCACCACAGACAACGTCATGCTGCGGGTCCAGCCAGATGGGAAGGTACTTTATAGCCTCAGGTAAAACTCCATTTGGTCAGTGTGAGCTATTAGTGGTATGTATGGACAGAAAGTGCTTTAATTGATTCCTGTATTTTGTTTTTGCATGACTTCATACTAAAAAAAAAAAAATACAAGTGTGAATGCATTGGCTAGCCATGTGTACCATAGGGAGGACAACTGGCCTTTGCAAGAAGCCAGTTTCTGTGCCAGCATTGCTGGTTCCTGCCACCAGCATCCCTTTACCTTCACTATATAACAAAGTCTCTGGGCCTAGCAAAATGTGTAATCACTATTCTTACAGATAATTATAAATCATACTGAATACAGGTTCAGCTTTATGATAAGCAGCAAAACACAGCATCCTTCAGCACAAGAAAAAACAAGTTCCTTCCCTTCCCTTCCCTTCCCTTCCCTTCCCTTCCCTTCCCTTCCCTTCCTTTTTTTCCACAGCACTGATCTCAAGTTTCACACACAAAACATATGTCTCAGTAAAGAGTTGAATATTGCTGACCATAAGTCTGAAGATTATTAAAACAGGATTTTTTTTCTTTCTGACCGTTACTTTCACTCTTGGAGGTGCTAAGTGAGGAGCATCTGTCCATCTCCAGAAGAAACTAAAATCAGTGCTGCAGTTTTTCTTGTCTGCAGCTCCATTCAGTTAGAAAACAAGTACTGCCAAATGACCCATAAAAACCTGTGAGAGAGGAAATTGCTGTACAATAGTCTGATGCAAGAATGTCAACATCAGCTCCATAGCAAAGAAACAGCAAAACATGAGATAAATAAACCAAGCAGCAGCTAGATAGCATATTTTGAAGGACAAAAAAGGAAGGAAAATCTGGCTGAGAGGGGGTCAGTAGCACCAAGATGCATAGAGTTAACTTCAACTAATCACAGAACCACAGAATCACCCAGGTTGGAAGAGACCTCCAAGATCACTGTGTCCAACCTCTGACCTAACACTAACAGTCCCCACTAAACCATATCGCTAAGCTCTACATCTAAATGTCTTTTAAAGACCTCCAGGGATGGTGACTCAGCCACTTCCCTGGGCAGACTGTTCCAATGCCCAACAACCCTTTTGGTAAATAAGTTCTTCCTAATATCCAACCTAAACCTCCCCTGGCGCAACTTTAGCCGATTCCCCCCCACAAAAAAGAAGCACTCACACAACCCCTGAGAATCAGCAAGAGCTGTTTATTGCCAGGACATCTCGCAGGCAAGCCTGCAGGATGTCCATGGTGTTTGGTGGCTCCACGCTAATGCTTGCGATGGAGCCTGAGCAATGAGTAGGGGTCTCGCCGGGCACTCCTGCGATGCTGCTGGTGCCCTCAGATGGCAGAGCACAAAGACAGGCCGCAGTAGTCCCAAGTCTCTTCTGGCAGAGCTGGATCCACTTCCATTGGTTCTTCCACATCTGGTGGATCCAGCTCCATGAGCCTGATGCTCCCGCCTTCACCCCACGTCACCGTTGCTCCTATGGCAAGGCCCAGGCCCCCTGTCCCTGGCTGTGTGAGGGGCTGGCCTGCTCCCCGCATCGTTGTGGCACCGATGGTACCGCCTGTGTCTGTCTGTGGGCTGGGCGCCAGAGGTCCCTGGGGCACTGGTGTCTCTTGTGCCAGTGGCGCTATCCTCCACCCATGACACATCTCCTTCTGCTCAAGTGCATTCCTTCTTGGTGCTTCACCAGACTGCATGGCTGTCCTTGCACACCAAGAGGCCTGCTGCTCGCCTTGCTCTTCTAGTCTTCTTCCTGCCACACAAGCTGGCAGTCAGAGTGCCTAGAAGCTCAGCAAGTGGTGGGCCAGCTGCGGGGGTCCTGTTTTGTAGGGCCCGGGGCAGTGGTGGCCACTGTGACCTCAGCAAGCCTCTGCGATGGAGTGGCCCACGCGTGGCCAAAGGCAGCTAGATGGGTTGGGAGCGGCCTGGAAGATGCCCTCACGTGAACAAGGAGGAGGTTGGGGGGGCTGAGGGCCCCTTTTCTGGGGCTGGCTCCCCCGGGCCATTTGGCTTGCCAGAAAGAAAGGCTGCCCCTCAGCCATGGGGACTGCCCTGCGCCTCCCATCCTGTGCCCTGGGTTTATGTTTAACACTGTTTTTTAGGCAATTTAATCCTATCCTTATGCTACTTCTTAGAACAGTTGAACAGAGCAGAAAATTTTAAAAAACTACTAATAAATATATTATTTATTTTAGAAGTCCCAGTGCTGTTCTACTGTCAATGACAGAATGGTTTGAGTTGGAAGGGACCTTAAGGATCATCTAATTCCACCCCCTGCCATGGGCAGGGACACCTCCCACCAGCCCAGGCTGCCCCAAGTCCCATCCAGCCTGGCCTTGGGCACTGCCAGGGATGGGGCAGCCACAGCTTCCCTGGGCAGCCTGGGCCAGGGCCTCATCATCATCCTTATGAAGAATTTCTTCCTAATATCTAACCTAACTCTACCCTTTTTTAGTTTAAAACCAGCACTCCTTGTCTTATCGCTACATTCCGTGGCAATCCTGAAAGCATGTAACCTCAGAGACAGTAAATAAAACAATCCCTATGCAACCTTTGATTTTCCGGCTTACATTACAAAAAGTGAAACCAGCCTTAAATTACCTTGCAACAGTTACCACAACCTTAATGGATCACAGTGATTCCCTTTGGGTGCTCACAGCAAGAACTTCAAACTATGGGAAAAATGACCTGGAAGAAAGCACTCAGATCAAAACCCAGGGGTGAGGGGGAGAACTCATTATCTATCATGCCCCTGCTCACACAATGACAGCTGTCTGACAGCAAAGCACGGACCCAGACTATAAACACAGGAGTTGTTTGCAAAGCAAAGGAACTGATACTGAATTCACTGAAGCCCTAAGACGAAGTGAACCAGAAGGAATGAATCCAGGTGTCTTTCACAAGAAGTGGCATTGTTTGCTGATGAAAAGGCTGCAGACCATGCTGTTTGGGATGGTTGTGGAGGCCCTTAAGGGCATGTTAGACAACATCCTTCACGAGTGGCAGAGCTGAGCCTCCTCAGCTCCTCAGCCTGCCAAGGCATCTTTCCTTTTATGAAAGCAAACAGCACAAGAAATTGCAAGGCCTGGGGGTATCGGTGTGACAGGAATTTTCTTGTTGCATGATATTTTTATCGTACTGTTCACTGAGAGTCACAGCCTGGACAGTGTCAGCCTTCTCATTATTAAAGCTTTTTTCTTCACCCAGCATGTCTGACTAGGTTCAGGTGCTCCTTAGGCCTTTGGAAAGTTTGCTTAGGTCCTTAGTACAGTAACAAAATGATGCAATAAAGTGATGTAACATTCAGCTATACCACGCATGCCTGTAGACTCTCTCATTTAGCCGCATGATACAAGTCATTGGCACTGAAAGCATTTTATCTGTCTGACAAAGAGGGGAAAAGAAGAATATCAAAGTACTCAGACGCTGCCACACACAGACTTGTGCTTAAGCAGATCACTTATAACCGCCCTGCACAAAACCATAGTGAACATCTTGAATAGCAAAATGACAGCACTTTAATTTATTCAGTTGTGACTGCACGTTGGAGTGCTTTATGGATGCTGGGGAAGTACAAATACATAACGGCAAACAGGTCATTGCTAACTGACTGCCTTTGCCTGTATGTTTTATTTTTTTTCCTTGGTGTCTGCCTTTTTAAGGTTCTTGCCAGACGTTGTCTTATGTTTTCTTGGAAAACGCTGTAGACCTCACTGGCACCTAAATGACAAATCTGTGCCAAGCAGTTTGACTCAGAGACAAAATACAGATAGGAAAGCAACATCACTGTGAATCCACACACGCATAAAGACTGCTAACATAAGGGGCTGCATCTTGTTTTTATCGTTACGTGACAGATGTCTGTCTATCTTTAACCCTGTTATAAGTCATTAAGTCTTTCCCCATTACAATTTATATTTTTCTTTTCATTTGCTTCCCCAGAGTTCAAGCAAGTTGAGTCAAGATTTATGGTTGCTTCCAGTGAAAACCCAAAATAATGCCATTAAAAACGACGTAATCAGACTACAGCAAGAGCAGAGCTTTTGATATAGGGAGCAGAGCATGTCAGCCGTCTGGGTTGCTCGCCAGCCCCAGCCCCAAGTCGAGGCACTGCCTGTGCCCTCTGGTGGCTGGCACCCATGGGTGACCACCGAGCTTTCACTGAGCTGCTGGAAATCGTGGGGCATGGAGAAACCTACCTGCATCCTTCAAACCACTAGGATGGCTTTGATAAACCTAAATTAGTTCATAATACAAAGCATCTGTTGAAAGTACAGATCTCTGTGGAGAGGTATTTGCTGACAGACAAAAGGGAAAAAGTGCCCTCTCTGTCCTTTCCCATTTTCGTCTCCAATATTTATGTCCCCCAGTAGCAGTATATTGTGGCTTAACTCTCCAACCACCTTTGCTAACACTGGTTTGCTGAGAAGAAGAAAAATGGCTTTAACTTCTGTGGCATGGTTTTAGCTGAATGGAAGGTATTTATTTTCAGTGGACTGTTACTGGCCAGGTAGCTGCTTAATAAACAAACCTGCAGCTTTACTATTTTTCAGTCACATAAGAAGTCAAGTTTTTGATGATTTTATTATTATTATTATTATTCCTAGAGTTACAGTAACAGCAATGTGCAACATGGATTTCAGTCGCTTTCCCCTGGACACACAGACGTGTTCCCTGGAGATTGAAAGCTGTAAGTAAAGTGGAGGCACAGGGGAGTCAAGTGCTGCACCCCGTGGGCACCCAAACTGTGTTTAATTACATCAACAAGCAGCTGCCACATTGGTGAGAGCTCTAACCAAAGTCAGTGAACTCCAACACTGAGAAAAACTCTCTGCCCAATTTTTTTTTCACTAGAATTAGACAGTTTTTGCAACAAAGCAGTGTTTGCAAATGCCAGCCGAGTATCATTTTGCCAGTGTCCCTAAAAGCCAGCCAGGCTGCCCTGCTGCCAACCCATCCCAAAGGGCCTTGGGACACTTACCTGTAGGTTGGTGGTGTCCAGCATCACCCGCTTGCACAGGTACCTTCCTGCACCACAGATCTTAAACACATAAATATAAGGCCCTGTGCCCTCCCTGTGCACCTTCTGTTCATCCATGGTGTAGAAACCATGATGGGGCAGTGATATTAATCAGCTTCTCTTTACGTTTCTTATATCTATGTGATATAAACGCAATTTGTACCCACAGGTGGCTCCTTTTTCCTCTGTATTTCACACAGAGACATTATAAACTTCCAGCTTTTCAGAGGTTTTTCTGATCCTTCTTAAGTTTGCAATATGGAATTATAATTTTAATTCTGTTTTAATACAGTTTTTGTTACACCTGGGCTGTAGGTGCAATAGTGGCTGGTTCGGTGCACTGCACTGAGGTTTGCTCTGCTCCCTTAGATGCCTACACCGAAGATGACCTCATGCTCTACTGGAAGAATGGGAATGATTCCCTAAAAACAGATGAGAGGATATCTCTGTCCCAATTCCTGATCCAGGAGTTTCACACCACCACAAAGCTCGCCTTTTACAGCAGCACAGGTGGGTACCAGAGTGTCTGGATGAGAGCAGGCCACAGGGAAGGGCTGAAAACTCTTGGCCTTGGCTGTGGAGAACTGTCCATTGGGAGGTCCCCCTGGGTCCCACCAGACCCGCCTCTTTTCTGTGCCAAGGTGTCCCCTACAAGATGTCAGGTATCCCTGACACAGACGTACATCTTTGTGGTGAAGCAGTCTAGAAAGGCAATACCTCTTCAAGATCACACCAGGCCTTAATGTGAATTCAAGTTCCTGAGTGTACAGGTTATATGATATTCTCTGAAGGTATGATCCTGTTGAAATACTTTGACTATGCTAGTTGGTTCAGTGAGGAGTCTGTTCTGCTAACTGCACAGATCTGTGGTTATCAACTGTTTTCCTAAAAGCAAACGTGGCACCGTTCCCCTGATATATCACGTTATCTGAAAGTAGTTTGATGTTGGTGCAACTTCTGTGTTTTCTTCTCCCTGTCCTACAGGATGGTACAATCGCCTCTACATCAACTTCACCTTGCGCCGGCACATCTTCTTCTTCTTGCTCCAGACCTATTTCCCTGCCACTCTCATGGTTATGCTGTCCTGGGTGTCTTTCTGGATCGATCGTCGAGCAGTTCCTGCCAGAGTCCCTTTAGGTAAAAACAACCTTGGAGTCAGCACACCCAAGAGGCAGTTCCATGCAGTTGTGGCCTTGGCCATCAAGACTAAGTCACCTGTGCTATGCATGCCCCCGCATCGCCTAGTGGCACAGACATCAGCTATGTCACACATTCCTCCCATGCTGGGGACTGGCCTGGGTACCTCTCTCTGTTTGCCCAGCAGTGCCGAGAGAATTGCTTTCCCTGCTCTCATGAGCGTCAGCTGCACGCGGTGCAAATCAGGGAGCAAACATCAGGCTCTTGCTTTATTGCTGTCAGCAGATAGATGGGACAGAGAGAGCCAAAGTGCCAGTATCCTTCAGAGACTTCCGTGAGTGAGGAGGTGAAAATCACTATTAGCAACCCTGAAAGATTTCAGTTTATTGAGTTTTTCTGGAGGAGCAAGGGTGGAAGTAACATTAGTAAGCCAAGCTGCTTCCTTTAACTTGTTGAATAAGATTGCAGTGCAGCGTGAGGGGTACAGCCATCCCTTCTGCAGCATCCTTCAGACAGATGAAGCCATATGCCAGAGGAGTCGCCATGGGGGCAGAGCTATGTTATGGACATAACTCTACTAAAGAGGATGCTTTGCCTTTAGCAAAGTGCAATTAGTACATTTGCAGACTTCGAGTCCAAGCTGGCTTCCATTTGTTCCAGGCAACACCTCTCAGGGCTTTATTTATTGTTAAAATTATGTTCCTCAGTGGAGAGGAAATAGACATAAAGACAGCAATGGGCCACAAGAAACAGCATCCATTGCCTTGAGACATCATTGAAAGGGAACTTAAAGGTTTGGGCTGTGGCTTTTTGAGATGTGGGCACTGCCTTTAGCAGAACTTTTTAGCACCAGGGTACTCCTGTGAATTCAGTCCTTTATACTTCCATATGTTCCGTCCCTGCTCTTGCCCCGGGAAAGGCGCACGCCAGGAGCTGGCTGGTGACTTCCCGTGAGCAGATGGAAAACCCAGGCCTGGCAAAACTGTTGGAAATAGCAGCAGCTTGTGCCCTGGCTGAGGAGGAGCTGAATAGATGCTGTGATACCATGACTCCCCCAGGGACTGTCCTGCACCTGATGATGAGGCGCAGCCAGCACAGGCTTAAAGCACTGCTGCCAGGCCATGGGAAGGGAGGTTGGTGGTGCGGAGGGAGGCCAGAATTAGAGCTGTTCTTACAGAAAGGAAAAGAAAACTCCAGTAAAAAGGGCCTTGTGGACCCTCCTCAGGCAGGGAAACTCATTACACAAATGCGACAAACAATGCTGCAAGGGCAATTAAGATGTCAGGAAACTGTATTTGTGGTGAAAAGTCAAGTCTGATCATGCCTTATGGGCTCTCTCTGCTGTGTCCCCAGGGATCACCACCGTGCTGACCATGTCCACGATCATCACAGGGGTGAACGCCTCCATGCCGCGTGTTTCCTACATCAAAGCAGTGGACATTTACCTGTGGGTCAGCTTTGTGTTCGTCTTCCTCTCGGTGCTGGAATACGCAGCAGTGAATTACCTGACCACTGTGCAAGAGCGGAAGGAGAGGAAACTCCGGGACAAGGTGAGTTTTTCTATTTCTGATGCACTATTATGCCACTGAGAAAGTGTGGCAAATGTTTGGAAATGCAAAAAAAAATGACAACTACACTGTGTTACTCTCAGCTGCCCTGGGAGAATGCAGTGCATGCAAAGAGACACCAGCAGTGAAGCATTTCTGGTTATAGAGATTTGCTACAGACACTCGATAGCCAGGTTCAATGCTCCTTCTTCAGGACATGAGGGCATTATTTCCCTCAACACGTAGCCCTCCCCTGGCTGTATGAATGGGAGAGGTTTTAGGTTTGTCCCTTCACGTATTTTTTGTGCATTGAAGATCCACACGCGAATAGGATCAGACACATACCGTATTTTGGGTTTCAGATAACACGGCAGATTTCCCACATCTGTCTCCAAGCAGAGTCTAGACCTACACACAGTGCTCCAAATTTCCTCCTTCTGCCTTAAATTGCTACCACCCAAAATTCAGTCTAAGCTCTTCTCTTCAAATGGGCCAAGCCTGACATGTTCCTCATTGAAGGTTCCCTCCACCCTCTCCTCTGCTTCAAAATAGAGATCCAACCTTTATTTGCACCCTTATGCATGTGCTTAGGACAAAGCATCTTTTTCACAGACAGCCCTCTCTCTGTGACTGCGCTGTGTCTGCCAGGCATGAAATTACAGGAAAAAAAAAGGGAAAAGGAAAAAGCTGCTGCTCAGCTGCATTATCTCATTCTCCTTTTTGTGTCCCAGCAGCCTGAATTCCCCAGGCATGTCTTGCTTTGTAAGGAGAAATGGGATGTGAATACTGGGACATAACTCAAAAGCATTCTGTACTTACCTGTGTCCGCAGCTTCCCTGCACATGCAGCCTACCTCAGCCCCGGCCCATGATGATGGACGGCAGCTACAACGACGGCGACGTGAACGAGCTGGGGCACTACGTGTCCGAGAACGGCGACAAGCAAGACAGGATGATGGTGCAGCTGGCGCTGGGGTCTGAGAGGGGCTCGGGCAGGAGGAAACACCAGAGATACGTCAGCATGCGGATTGACACTCATGCCATTGACAAGTACTCCAGGATAATATTCCCTGGTGCATACATTCTATTTAATTTGATATACTGGTCGATTTTTTCATAAACATCTGTAACTTACGTAGGCACAGTGTACTGCGACGGTATAGGAAGGTACTGTCTCATAGGCTAACAGAAAGAAAATAGAGATTGTTTTAAATTTGAAGATCGATTTTTTTCAGGATTACATTTTTTTATTAGATGCACCTCATCTGTGGCATAAATAACTGTGCAAGTTTGACATTTCAAATAAATACAGGATGTACAGTCTAAAACTTTATACTTATTTGAAGCTGTGCTATGTTCCTTCTTGTGCCTCACAGGCCACTGTAAAACATTTAAGAAGTGACAGTAATTGCCAGCTGCTTATGTATGGTGCAACTTCCATTGTGTGCCCCTGAAATCCCAGTTCTTTTAGTACTCAAGCACATGCATACATCTCTGAACTCAGCAGATTTACAACATTCAATGCTGATGAATACAAAGAATATGCAAATGGTTGCGTGTTTGCAGGATGAGGTCAGAAACAGCTACTGCAAACATGAAATGTCCAGTACTGAGAAACACTTTGGCAAGTTTATTAAGGGCCAAAGCTTGCTTTCACTGCTTAATGCATTCCATGCTAGCAGTACTGTGCTGACAGAGCCAAGCAGTAGTAGACTTGTGCTATGTCTGGATTGTATTTAAAACAAAGAAGCATTTTCAAGCTGTTTCGATTACTCTTTTGAAACATAACTTGCAATGTACATTTCCTAAGGAATCTCTCAGTCTGAGCAAAACTTGGACTTTCTGTGATGCCAACCAAATCCTCCACAGGACCTCCCCGTGGACCTGCTTATTCAGGTCAGTGGGAGTTTTGCTCTTGAGTTTCCTGGGAGAGGAAAAATATTTCTCAACAAAGTGATCCAGCGAAGACAACCAGGTGTCTACAAAAAGAACTACTGTAGGAGAAGCCACTTCTCTCTGAGATAGCCCAGGTGCTACAGGTTGGTACAGGAGAGCTCTGTACAGCCTGAGTGCTGAGACACTTGAAGCCTGTGAAGTCTCGTCCCTGCTAAAGCCACCATTGAGGGCACTCACTTCCAGGAAAAGCCTAGTCTGTTTTTAGTAAAAGCATAATAGAAACGTGCTCAACAGGTCACAAAAGCAGTTTTAAGGACTTTATGTCTGAGTTACTAACATAGCCATGTTAGTAGTAGTAAAGTTACCATGCTGAAGGCTTTGGAATGAAGTGAAAAGGAGCCTCCACCATGAGACGCCTCATGCAAGTCCATCTACCCAACTCTGCTTTCATGCTGGATCCTTCTCCCTGGCACTTCGCAGCCCACCATGCCCTTGCAGGAGGCTCAGTACCTTCCAGGGCAGGAGCAAGAAGGCAAGGCTGGAACTGGGGGCCCTCAGCACTGACTTTAGTCCCTGCTTGACATCACAGTTCCTGCAGAGCAGCCAGCCAGCATAAATACTCTGTGTGGAAAAGGCAAAATCTGTAATGCAGATGCAGTAAAATATTTCAGGAAATTACTTCAGAAAAGATACAAATTGGTTGAATATAATCAGGGGCCTTTAAAATATTAGGAATTTTGAAGGTATTTCACAGAAAAATTGGTCTTTCTGTTGGTCTGCTGCTATGCATTGCCCACTGACGTCTGCACAGCTAACTGCAGCTGTAGGGGTAACAGGACTTCAAACACATGCACGCTTTACACAAGGCTATGAAATTCTGCAGGAACATGTTCTACAGCAACAACATTATCCCTTACACAGCAGATGCTCGCCTTTCATGCGTGTAGCTGCTCTGAGAATAAAACGAAAGCAGCAGTGTCTCCAAAAGGAAAGAGAATCTTCTGACACAAAATCTGCCCTGGACTATGTGATCTGCTACTACCGGCATTATACTTGTGACACTGACATTGCAGCTGTTTGAACACTGCTGACTGTTGCTTTAATTTCATATGTAAATAAATTTCATGTAAAAAAAACACAGCATTTCTTACACCTGCTAAAAATCAAGAAATGCAAAAAATACCTAGGCTATATTTACAGCTTACACTCCAATGAAATCACAAAAATTAAAGTAATTAAAAGACAAAACCAACTACAAGGTAGCTTTACTATGGATTTCTACACAGCTTTTTCTTCACACACAGATACCATCTTAGCTTCTTTTTACTAACTTTCTTTCTTATTATTCTCCAGTGAGTTTTTTTTCTTAATAATTAAAAATACTTTTTTTTAAAAAAAAAAAAAAACTATAAACAATTTAATCAGATGAAAGTAGAAAGCTCACCATGGCAAAAGCATCAGCAGTGGCCACCCTCCTTTATTCTGATGGCACCTTAGCCCACAGATAGCTCCAAGATTTCTTGGGGACTGCTTGCACAGGAATGTATTTAGATCCTCAGTCTTGTAAGAACCCATTTGTCTCCCCAGCTGTAAGAATAGCATGAACAGGAGCACCAGATTTTATAGTAAGCTACCTAGCTTCACAAGAAACATAATGCTGTGTAGTTTGCTGCAGTACTTCACGTTTCTTTATAGGATCATTAACAAACATTTGAGTGGTATATTAATGAAGATACTGGACATACACGTGGAAGCTGGGATTTCAAATTCCCTGGCTTTCAGTGGGAGATTGGTTTCTAACTTCCCATGACATGTTGAAAGTTTTCCTCCTGACGTATCTTCCTGAACAGATTTCCCAGCCTCCACGTCTGGATTTACGTCGTTAATTTACTTGTGTTTTATTTTGGAAACTCTAGTGCCTTTTCAGTCGTATATAAATGTGTATATAGATGTATTCTGTAAGAACAGGATATGCCATATACAGCCAGCGTTCGCTATTAATGACTGCAATCATTAAACATAACCACATATACAGTTTTTGGACTTTTAACCTTCCAGCGTATGGGTTTGTATCCAATCATAAACACTCTGCTCCTTTTCATTTCCGCAATAAATCAGAGTGGTTTGGTTTTTGGTTTATTTCTAGAAATGCTCAAAATCACAATAAAAATTCACATTTGTACAGCATTGTGTGTTTTTTACCTTCAAAAGAATGATCTCTGTGAGTTTATACATGCATATAAGACCTGTTTGCTCAGGATCTGATCCAGTCAAATACCAAATGTCCTTAAATCCCATGACACTGGGTTTTCACAGATAAGAAGCCTGCATGCAAACTCAAAATCACAGAGGAGGTGACATAAAATTTCCCCCACAAAACTGTGTGGATGTTACAGTCCTCGCTCTTCTTGCTTAGGGCGATACTTTGTGATATAATTAAGACCGATTTCTCAGAGGTTAACCCATTGCCCAGTCTGGGCTGCTGCTGCCTCCAGAAGATGAAGTGCACTGGTTAGGCTGTGCAAATCCTGCTTAGACACAAATTCTGCCTGGGAGCACGTCCAGCTTAAAAGCTTTGGAGATGGAAGCCTTTAATCATAAATTTGCTTTGAATGAGGTCTGAATGTCACAAATCCAGAGTTCCAAGTCTTAAGAATTCTTCTGGATAACAAGCAACTTACAAAACCCCTTTCAAGGCTTTTCTTTTTTAAACCATAATGATTACAAAGCTAATAATATCATCCACTGTGAACATTTCCTTAGCAAGCATTTGTTTGTAATGTTTCACCGAAGCTATTTTATTTATATGCACTCCTGCACGTCTACAAAAACGAGTTTCTGATATTAAAAGCCAGCTTAAAGAAATCTTTGCAAATACTTGGGAATCCGAGGTATGAGTACAAACCTCAAGATTAGTATATATAACATTTCTAAGCAAATGCGGTCAACATTTCAGTATAGAGAAAGAATTGGTGGGTTATAAAAATATTTCCACACACACAAAAAAAAAAAAAAAAAAAAAAAAAAACCCACAACTTTAAGCTCTACAGCTCTCTACAGCTGCTGCTTTAACTTTGTTATGAGTAAAAGAAAGGTGAAAGTGCCTTCATGGCCTTCAGAAGTTGCTTGGGGTACTTCACCTGTACTGACCTGCTATTTCTGAGGCATATATTCCTCAGCAAAAGTAATTTTGAAGGGAACTTTGCCTCTCCCCTTCTCTCTTGAATCTAAAGGCTTGGTTTACATAAGCACTGCTTGCTGCTGAGGTGTGTGCAATAGCACTCTTGTATTCAGAAAATAATGACGCATGCAAACAGGTCTGTCATTATTTATGGCATCCATATAAAAATAACTTACAGGGCTATTTGTTATTAAAACCTAGAATAAAATCTAGACAGCCACACAGGTACGTGCCTTCAATTTGAAGGATTTACTATATCTGACTCTTGAAAGAACAGGGCTTCCTCTGAACCCATTTTACTGGATTTGCAGTACTTCTGCTGCACCAATTGCTAAGTGCCAAACAGTACAAACCTGTAGCAGAAACACTTTAATTGCCTGTGTGCAAAAGTACAGTCTTCTACAATAGTTCCCAACCTTTCCTACAACCTTTTCCTTTTCTGCCCAGTGCTGGGAACCCTCTTGAGGCACGAGCAAGGTCAGTAGTGCACTGCAGAGGCCTACAGATGTAAATTTTGAAGGCCTCATCTGTTAAGAGATTTTAAAAAACAACTACTGGCAATTTAAATTACCTAGAACTAGCATTGATCCTGTTCATTGGCATCTTTTTACCTGCATCTGTTTGGTTTAACAGCATGGATACAAACCGTTCAGTGACCTCAGTAACCAGAGGCATTTAATTTACTAGCCTACTAATATAGGCACAGCCAGCAAGCCCATGACTTCAAAGAAAATTGACTACTGAATATCTCTGTAAATGTCTAATTTTAAGGAACATCTACTCTAATCTGAAACCCTATTCCCTTCTAAAGGACTTTTCTAGCAGATACAAGTCAGCATACAGGAAGCTAAAAGGAGTAAACTCCAGGAGTTTCAAGCCAGTGGTTAACAATCAATTAGCACTCAAACTCATGAACAGTTTTTAGAAAAGAAGTTAAATACAAATTCTTCATTGCAAACGCTTTTCCTTCTTACAAGCATACTGCCAGAACACCCAAATGATCCCAGAACTGCAGAAGGTTGAGGTTAGCAGGGCCCTCTGGAGACCACCTGCCCCAAACCCTGCTCCAGCAGGGCCACCCAGAGCAGGCTGCCCAGGACCACGTCCAGGTGGCTTTTGGAGATCTCCACGGAGGAGACTCCACAACCTCTCTGGGCAGCCTGTGCCAGTGTTAGGCCACACTCAGTGGAAAAAAAAAAAAGAGTCTTTTCTGGTGTTCAGACTGAATTTCATGTTGTTGTGGTTTTTTTTTTTTGCGCTCGTGGCCTCGTGTCCTGTCACCAGACACTGCTGAGAGAAGTTTGCCTCTTGAGGTATTTATACACATTGCTAAGACCCTCGTGAGCATTCTCCAGGCCAAACAGTCCCAGCTCTCAGGCTTTCCTCACAGGAGAGGTTCTTCAGTCCCTTAGTCATTTTCATGGTCGCTTTTTACATTTGTTTTTAACTTCATGCCTCCTCGATGCATTTATTGCACAAGGACTACATGGTTATGGAAATACAGTTCACAAGAACATAAAGGTTACTCCCCGTTCAGCATCTGAGGAAAGCCTACCGGACCCTCGTACAGCAAGCAGCTTAACTCAGCCAATTACAAGCTCTCTCCCTCAACTATTTTCATGAAAATAAATCTATGGCTTCTGCTTTAAATCAAGCATATCTTTCACTCATGTTCTAGGACAGACTAATGAGGGAAGCCATAGGCCTGTAGCCATAGGCTGGCCCAGGCTTAAAGTTCTTCACAAAATTTGGATGTAATCACCTCATCCTTGAACAGCTGTGATTTGCTATCAGCTGGTCTCAGTCATTTGACCAATTAGTTTTACCTGCACATTTTGACTTATTCCCAAAAGTAATATTCTTGACAAATATTATAATATTCAAATTACAAACAGTTTGGGAAAAACTCTAGTTGCTGCAACTTAAAGTTGTCAGGTATTTTCATATATATTGTGATTTATGAGCACAAATTATTGAAAATCAGTTTATTCCCACAGTAAATAAGTTCTCTATTCAAACTCTCATCATTGTAATTGGAAATTATGAATTTAACTAACTGAAGAACTTATTAACTGAAGAACAAATATTTTGGAACAAAGCTGAATTAACGTTCCTGTGGAGGTTGAAAAGCCTTGGAGACTTTCAGGATTCAGCAGATGAAGCCAAGCTAACCTGATCTAGCATTGAGTATCACCTCCCACTTGAGCCCGGAGGCTGGACTGGGTACAGCCTAAGATCCTCTGAGAGCCGTCCCAAACAAGATTCGTATGAATCTAGGAATTTTATGAAGTTTAAATAGTGGAAACAGCCCAAAGATTATAAAGACTACCATTGTATTTGAAGAGCATCATTATACCCCTCAAAAAAAAAGTTCACTGTCTGACCAAACTAGAAATGGAAAGCTCAAAAAAAAAACCCTTGCTCTTACATAATTATACCAAACTAGAAAAAAAATTAAACATAGTATTCTAATGAAGTAATGCAGCACCCTAGTATTAATCACAAGACATCTCAGTTGTAACTGCATTGTTTTATTGGTATCAATTTTTAATCAGTACATCAAACAGTTTTCATTTCAGCAATGATTGCAACAGAGTTAGGATGTGCTTTTATTAGAGATGTTTAGTGATCTTGGACATGATGCAACCAACAGCTAGTCTGGACAGAGAAGTGAGCAGGCAGTAATGCACATCAGCTTGCACAGCAGTGCTGCACATACTCCTGTCACTGGGATCCCACCATTCAAACTCAAAAATAGAAAAGTAGCAAAGAAACAGAAATGCAGAGGGAGTAAACAGTTTAACTAAAGGATCTGTCTCTTTTGAAATTAGAAACAGAATTTAGTAACTAATAAAATATAAATCCTGATTAGACTTCTAGAGTTTACCATTTAGAGATCTGTGCTGTTACAAAAAATGCTTCTGAAATTATTTTGGGTATATTGATTTCTTGGGGTATAGTTTGCCTTTTTTTCAGAAGCTTACTGTAACACCTACGTTTAGGAAAATGTTAGCCAGTAAGCTGCTTTTCATTCAGTGTGTCCATTATTCTCAGTAATTTGTATCAGATCAAAAATCAGTTTCTCTATATATTCATATGATCCTTTAATGAGCCAACTAAAAAAATTCCTAACAGGTTTTCACACAGGGAACACCACTTAAGACTTGCTGTTTTAATTTCTCTGGCAATTAGTTAAGGATTAAACAAGCTAACTACACACCACACAGAAAAGACAACTGGAAAGACTTAACAGATCTGATGCTTAGGATACAGGAACAAACAGTTTTGAGAAACCAGTTACTGCGCAAGCAATCCTCAGTGCAAGCTTCTCAGAGCTTACTATAGGAGCTTGCACACAGCAAGTTAAGGTTACCCTTATCAGTGCCATGGTACCACACTTCCAGTGGTTTAGCTACATTTATACACTTTTTTTAGATCACTTAAGCTAGTGCAACACCTTATGCCCTCGACTAGAACTTCAACACATTTAAGCTAGTGTTAAACATATTTAGTTGCTTACTGTTTTTTGTTTGTTTTCTTGGATGACCCCTCCACAATACCTGCAGAAATTTATCAGGAAGGTGGTCAATGTTTTTCAGGACAGTCAACCTTTACAGATCCTGTTCTATATAAACACTTCTCTTCCATCAGTAGAAGCCACTATCATCAAAAACAGACATGCTTCCAAACATGTACCCCTTTTCTCCACTGAAACCAGCTCAGACTTCAAAATCTGTCTTGCCCCAAGAAAATGCCAGACAGAAATGCTTCATGTCAGAACCAACCTGTGATCAGAGTGAATAATACTTATTTTAGAAGCTTCCATGTAAATGTCGTATTTACGTATAAGGAATATTACTATTGCAGAGAAAATCACTTATAGGGATCTGAAATCCCATTCAGGAATCCCAGATAGGGATCTAAAATGACTTACAGGGATCCATCATTTATTCAACACTGCAACTGAAAGACAACGTATTTGAGATCTCTCTGAAATTTATCACAATACTGAGTACAGCAAACATTACATCTACATGGAAGTGCACATTTTTGACAGCAGTCATACTATTTGATTCTCCTAAAGTCCCTAAAGCACATGAGGGAATCAACATTTCTTCAGCTACTTGCCTACCCAGCCCCTTCCTGGGATTCAAATAGTGTCTCCATTAAGTCACCCTTGTTGAAATGTTTAATGAACCTTAGCGTGATGCACATGCTCCTGTGTCAACACCAGATTCTTTGCCAGGTTCTGCTGGATTTAGTTGCCCCTCTTCTTTTAGCTTCACTTGTCTGAAGTCTTCCCTGACTTGTTCTAAAAGATCTGGCTTGAAAATGACATCGAGTGCTGTCATTGCCAAAGCTTTTGCTGTGCGCAAAGCATAGAACTGAGCATTCTGTGACCCTATGGAAAAAAGCAAGAGAAATTTCAGGGCACATTACTAATATTACATGCAAACTGCTAGAGCACCACATAAAGCATATTTTATAAAATAAGATCCTGGAGTTTCAACTACAAGAACAGATTCTCAAAAATCTAGCTGCAGTAAGTGGGATTATCTTCTGATGCCTCAAATTTTTTTTTCACATGCAAGGTGCTTGACTTTCTATTACTGAGGTAAACAAAATGGAAAATAGGAAAGCAAATGTTCATACTTCTCTTTTTAGAAAACAGTTTAAAATGTTATCTTTATTTGCAGAGCACTGTGCTTTAGGAGTAAAAATTACTGCTATCTTTCGACTCATGTTTAGAAACTCTTCAGAAATATGCTGCCAGGGCTAACACTTTAATTTCTTCAGAGTAGGCAATATACTGAAGAGCAGTCTGGCTTTTAGTATAAGGAGTGGATCATCTTTCCCATATACATTTAACCTTAAATACAAAAACAAAAGTTACAATTGCCAGTTGCAGAGCTGCAGAGAAAAGCTAAGTCAATTGTTTCAGGGCCCATGCTCAGCTCAGATCTTGTAATGCTAGAGAAAAGCAACTGCACTTCTGGACAGCCATTTATATGCAGCCACTTTATCTACTGCTTAAAACTTTTACACATTTACTGTACAGTAGCTCTGAACACCACAGCAGCAGGGGAAAGCTTTAATCTTAGGCAATTCAAAATACCTAGTTTTTAAATACACCATGGTGAAGAGTCAGCAGCCAGACCCCACAACACCTACAGGGTTCTACATGTGAACCTCTATTTCTTTCCACTTGCACTCACCTGCAGCTTCTGTGTACTGCTCAGTATGATTCAATGCATCAGAGCCAATATAAAAATAAGGATGAAGCCCAGGGACTACAAAGGTAACGTTTCCAAAGTCCGTGGAACCTAGAAGCAGCATGAAAATTCTCAGTGAATATGTGCTGAAGAGTTTTAAATACTGTAGGAAAATGTATGATGGACATAATTTCCATTCCATGATTTAATAAAATATTTGTCCCAAATACTAAAATGTAAGCATTTCTAATTATTCATTATCCTTTAAAAAATCCCCTGTCACAGAGCCAAGTTTCTCCTAGCTAGCCATCTCCAGTGTGCTTCTGAACAATAATCTGTCACTGGACTGCAAGGAAATGTTATCAACGTGTCCCTAATCCATTTACTGATAAATTTTCATCAAGCATCTCCTGATAATAAGGTGTAATTCAGAAAAGATGAAAGCTCCAAACCTTGAAGTTTGGTGCAGTCAAGCTGTTTCACACCCTGGTACAGCCCTGGTACAACCAGACCCAACGGCTACCCCTTTCACCAGTATACACGAGGTAGGGACTCAAGGTAGGGACTCTGAAGTACAAACAGTCTATCTTTAAACAAAAACAGACTGAGGACAACTGTTTTCTGGTATTTTTTGATTGTTCTTAGTTAGGGAAACATTAACAGCACAAGCTTTCTTGAAACAACAAGATCAGAACTAAACTCCAAACAAAACACAAATACTTTGTAGATGTCAAGAAATCTTGATAGCAATGCTGCAATTCTAATGATTCTTTCATACCTAACACTATCAGTAGGACACTAACTATCCCAAAGTACTGCACTGTCCTTTTAAAGATGCCAGCCGGAAGCAATAGATCCTTTATAAGAAGTCATCCAAGAGTTCACAACTATGTCCTGAGTGTTTTTGTGTTACTTTTTTAAAGCCAAACAGGCTATCCAGTCAGTATTTAAAGTCATGTTCTCCCCTACTGTAAAAAAGATGTTTAGAAGCTGGACAAATCAACACACCAGTTTTTGTGAAATTCAGGTACCACAGAAAGCATAACATGACCTTGCTTCATACAGGGGTAAAAAGGGATGACCAACTAACAGATCCCAATTAACTTTTTTCAGGTCAATCAATTTTTTTTCTTTAGAGATAGCATATGAAAGGACTCTTCGAAAGATTTAAAATTTGTAACACATCAGACAGTATCCATATCATGACATCTTTGTAAGATGATAGAGAAGATACCACTTATGCCTTAAGACTTAGTAATTAATCGGTTGCTGAGTATAGATTTTACATGGAAGCATATGGTTATTAAAAACGAGTCCACAGAGACTACATTCTGCAATCAGAAGGGATAATACTAGCTTACTATATTCTAGGCCTGTACATAAATGGAAGCAGAAAAGCTTTTCCAAAAAGCATTATCCTGTAAATTCAGTATGGATGTGAAGATAATTCAACTCTTAGCACAGCAAGAAATTTTAATTTTCAGGAGCCTGTACTATTCATACACTTTTTGGTCAATCTGGAAAGACAAACCAGAAGTCTAGGAATTCTGCCTCCTCCAGACTAAACCAAGAGTTGCTGAGTTGCCCTAATACACAAAGTGCTGGAAAAACTATGCCGGCTTTTTTCCCTGCTCTCACCCAGCAAATGAAGCATTGTAATTTTTCAGTGAATCCTAGTTCTCAGTCATATAATTTACCTGCAACCGTGTCCATCTCTAACCTATTACCAGTTCTAAGTTACTTTTGCTGAACAAAAGTTATTTAAACCACGCATTGACGATTTAAAAGATGAGAGTTTGCCAAGTCAAAATTCAGACAGCTTTTAATAAATTGGTGACAGTCAATTCTTCCTCTCTATCAGAAAAATGTTAAGCCCTTAGTAACAACCTATCAGCATGTCCCAATAGTTTCCATACAAATACCCAAAATTGTATAGAGATATGTGCTACAGATCTACAGATCAGATTTCAATCTGGAAGCATAAATAACAGCACAGTTATCAAAGCAACATACAGACTCATGCACTATCTTCAATACAAAAGTATTGGGGACTCCAGCCTCTCAAAAAATATCCTGAAGCAGATGCTGAAGCCTATTCAGGTCACTGAGCACATAATGGAAGCCATTTATTACCACAGGCATGAGAGGAGGTGTAAATACATCTGATTCCAGGAAGCCTTTATATTCAGCCCCAGACTTCAAAAGTGTATTTTCAAAACATATTGGCTCCATATCAACTATGTCAAACCTGTCCACAGGACACCAGCAAAAGCCCTGAACACTAAAAATATCAAAGTTATCCCAGGTGTGGGTGCCTCAATTAAGGCCAGACCATCTGCTCTGGGAGGTCATCAATACCCTGAAGCAGAGCTATCTATCAGCAGGAAGAACAGCTCGTGGCACCTTCTCAGAGCTAACTCATTCTGTCACATTGTTCTGGTTGCGTGCAAAATGAGTGGAGTGTGCCACAAGGCGCACATGAGGCAGTGTGATTTGATAGGCTAAAGGAATTCTTCACAATGCTTAGCTGCCTAGAGCGATACCTGTAAGCAGACCGATACTAATACCCATGTAGAGGTTGGCAGCGAGTATGCTCATCTGTTAACGACTTTTCTGCTGCACAGACATGGAGAAGCAACTGAGCTATCTTCCTTCCCTTTCAACAGAAGAAACTGATATCCTAAAAGAAAACATTGAAAACCATATGAAAACTAAACAGAAATAGAGCTCTTGAAAAATATGAGACAAAACACTCAGCCCTCCCCCAAACAGGGTCACAGCACATGAAATTCCACTTCTGTCTCTGGAGACTGCACTTTATTACTCCTGACCCCCCCAACAGAAGAATTCATAGGAGCAGCTGTGGAAAGAAAATTCAGTAAAGGCCCACAGCAGCATGCAATAAAAAAAATAATTTCTCAAGTATATTTTGACATTTGTCAGGCAATTTAAGGACAGGACAGACATACAAGTAGTTTCAGTTTAAGCAAAGTAATGTTTAATATTTAATCTATCATGTAACTTACCTAGGAAAGCACTATTAAAAGCAGGTGTTTACGCCAAGTTCACTGAAAGGATCCTCAGTATTCATTACCTCCTGAACCCTTAGTACAATGCTTTGAGGGAAGCAACCAAAAGAGCTCCAGAAAATTTCACTAGAGTAAATGTTCTAAATCAGGTGCCTCAGGTTAGCCCCATTCTTAGATTAAATGAGCAAAGTAGTGAAACTTAATTGTACCACACTGAAGGAAGAAAAAACTGCTTCTAAATACACACAAAAACAATTGGAGAATCCTAATTTGGAAGTAGCAAATAGAACAAAAACAACCAAAATAACACTAGGTATGTTGAGGCCCCCCTCCAAAAAGTTTGGAGAACTCTGTCTCCAAACACCAAGATCTCAACTGCACAGAGATGATGTGTATTTAATATAGGGGATATTAGTAACACAATCAAACTAATGAGAATAACAATTTTTACTGAGCACCGCTGTTTCTTTCTAACTGAAGAGAAAGACCTTTAACATGATGGCCTATAAACGTTTATATAAATTATGAACAGTAGTAAAAACTATTAAAAAGTCTTACAAGTGCTGCTGATACTTAAAAGAGCTCCTGTAGGAAGATTCAAGGAAGAAATAAAAACTGCTGAGGGTAATGAGAAACCCACCTAGGCATTCAAGAACTCAGCCTCCTATTACTATAGGTCTCAGCAACAAAGAAAATAAAATAATTTGAAACTCAGTCAAGACCCAGAAGTGAGCACCTACTTGAATCACAACCTTTTGAAAACCAACATGCTCAGTTTGTGAACTAAAATTAGAAGCATAGAATTATCTGTTAATGGAAAGAGGTTTTGATTAGTTCCTGAGATACTTCCACTTAAAAATCTCTTCAAAAAAAAAACCAAAAAAATAGATGGTAGTAAATTTGTTTATACATAAGCTTGGACAACATTATTAAACAAGGTTTCTAAAAGCTCAATTTCATCTCCACTCACAGCATAAAGCAGGATTCTGTATGACAAGCCTCAATTCATTCCAAGTCCTAGTGTTTCTAATTTGAAATATTTTCAAAAGTATCAGAAAACGACTACTGCTTCTCATGTGCTGGGGCTACTTGAGAGCTTCTAGAGCACACAAACACAGGCCAGAGGTATGATCCTCTTATGCTGCTTCAGTTTTTTAATTTGACCTTTTCTTCTGATCTTTTTCGTTTAACCTAACTCTAACCCATCACTTCATACACTTGGAAGTTGATCAATCTAACCTTAAGTCACAAAAAAAAAAAAAAGACTGAGTTACCTGACAAACCATTCAAAATAGAGTCTTCTGATATAAATTCTATTCCAAGCTTCTTTCCATTTTCCTTGTAAGCCTTCTCCAGGCTCTTATTTGGAAGCACATTGTAGTAATCATTCTCACCACCTTTTATTTCCACCTAGTCAAAAGAAACAAGTGATTAGACATTTTTCTCCAATCTAAGCCAGTTTAACGTAACCAAGGACTGGAAAAGTTAAGCACATATCTCTATTTCAGGCCCATATAAAAATGGACATTAAGTGCTAAATTTCTTTCAGCAATGTAACATTCAGCTAAACATTAGCCTTGATGATAACAGCTTGTGTTCTGTCGAGTTTGCACTAGACAGCCAAGTTCCAGAAGCACAGACTTCATGGACTACATCTCCTTGAACAGCACACAAAAATTACCTGCAATAGCTTCTAATGATTTCCACTGCAGGTACTATTAACTTAGGTCAAAAGCAATTTAGACTTCCACCAAATTTGGTTTTACTGTTATGTTTAGATCAGTTACAATAATCACAGCCCCTTTGCTTAAGAAGCAGTCCACGGGACCAGGTGGGTGCATCCAAGGGAGCTCAGTGAGAAGGGGGCAGCACTGCAATCAAGGAGCTATCATTTTGAGAATGTCACTGAAGTAGAGGGATGTTCCAGATGACTGAAAGAGTTGAAAGTGACATTTATATTGAAGGACCAGGAGGATCTTGGAAATTACTGACTGATAAGACCATCCTGTCCTCAAGCTCCTAGGGAGATTACAGAGCAGATCCTCCCTACATCCAATACCCAGGCACAAGAATCACAAGGCAGTTGTAACATCCAGCACAGATTTACTGAAGAGTTGATGGTGCATAACCACACTCAGCTCTTCATGACAAGGTCTGGCATGGTAGACATGGAACACATTGAGGTTCAAAGGGTTATGATTGGTGGCACAAAAATCCTAATCATCACATGTTTCTTGCAGTAAATATTGGTGTCATTACTGTTTTAGTGTTTCTGTTATTATTACAGACAACAGGTAAGAGTGCACTCAGCAGGTTTGCCAACTATACCAAGCCAGTGGGGAGCAGGTGAAAAGCTGGAGGGTAGAAGCAACAGATGATAAGCTCAAGGACTATATACCATTCAGAAGGATTTCAAAAGGCCAAAAAATAAAAACAGGCTGACAGAAACCTCAAGAACTTCAACAAACTGAAGCACAATGCCCTACATCTAGGAGAGAAACATCCCATGCAGCAGTACTGGCCAGGAGCCAACTGGCTAGGAAACACAGCAGGTTACACAGGGTTCAGTAGTGTTCCTGTGAGGAAATGGGACTGAATGTAAACTGAGCTGTATTAGTAAGACCAACCAGCAGGGGTAAGGAGAAAGGTTCTTCCCTTCTCTGACTCCTGTAAGATCACATCTGGTGTACTCTGCTCAGTTTTGTGCTCCTCATCTCAAGACTGCAACAAGTCTTGGGGACGGCCACCAAGATGGCTAGGGTGTTGGACACTGTGACAGACAAGGAAGGGCTGAAAGAGTTGGGTTTGTTGAACCTTCAGAAAAGGTGGTTAACAGGAGATCTCTACTGCTGTCTACAGCTACCAGCTGGGCAAAGTACAGAGGAGGCAGAACCAGACTTTTTATAGATGCCTGGTGATACAATCAGATGCAACAGAGGAAATTCTTATTGGAAAGAACAGAATCACTGAACAGTTAAGGCTGGAGGGTCCCTCTGGAGGTCATCTTGTCCAACCCCCAACACTGAAGAAGGGCAGCCTAGAGATGGTTGCCCAGGACCATGTCCAGAATACTACTTTTTATCTCCAGTACAGAGACTCCACAATCTCTGAGAAACCCTTTCAAGCGCTCAGTCATCACAATATAAATATCAGGAAAATCTTGTTTACCATGAGCTGGGCAGAATGTCTAGTGAGCTTGTGGAGTATCATGACTGGAGATGGTCATAACTCCAGGTGGCCCCAAGCAATGTGGTCCAACTGGCTGGGCTCAGAGAAGGGAGTTAAGACCACATGTCCTCAGGTGGTCTCTCTCAGCCTAGATGAGAGAGGCAACCTATTTATAAACCAAAGATTTCTTTCAAGATGCAAAGCAACTGAATAGCAAACAGTATCACAGAAAGTTACATTTATTTCAGCCAAACACCATGCAGAAAAATGCTGGGCCTGAACAGGGAATACCTTATCTCCAGTGTAATAGAAACACAGGACCATGAATGCATACTTACTCTGCATCCTGTGGCCAGTGCTGCAGCTTTGAAGCAGTTCTCAACCTTCTCTGTCAGAACAGAAAGATCTTTCATTGACGGGGCACGCAAGTAAAACTCCAGCTCAGTGTAAGAAGGAATAATGTTAGGTTTCACACCACCATTTTTTATTACACCTGCAGAAAGAGAAAAGTCACGTTAACAGTGTTAAACCCAACTGCTTGATCTTCATCCCTGTCGTGAAACTCTTCACTTGAACTAAATACAGACAAAACCAGAACACCAGCAAAGCATGAAATACAAAATGCCAATAATATAGCGCATGGACGAAATTTCATCACCACATCGGGTTAAGTGGGATGTGTACATGCTTTCCAGTGTGATTTCATCCTATTCCTTGGTTAGACATCTGTTAGGAGCCTAAAGACAAACCAAACTAGCATTTATAATTAATCCCCTGCAATCCGATGCATCACAGTTTAAAGCAATCTGGCTGTCATCGACAAAAAAAAAAAAAAAGATGACAAAAAAAAAAAAAAGATGTTATAAAGGCTACCTTGGATGCCATCTTTTAAAGGTTTCCACATCTAGGATATTTCCAACTTATTTTGCCAGCTTAAACAGAAATTTTAATAAGCTACATTTGTCTGCAATGCTGGAGTAGTGGGCCTACTCCAGGGGAGAAAGTTCATTAGATTCCTCATACCAATTCTTGGGAATATTGCAGCGTATACTGTATGTACAATTTTATTAAAGGGTGAAGTGCTCCCTCAAGGAAACACAACAACTACGTAGTCTTCAATCATGGCATCAGACACATTATCATGAAATACCACAGCATTTAGCTATTTCAACCATAAAAAGTTGTAGACCTCAGTATCGCATTAGATTTTAATTCAGTAACAGCTAGTTGCTTTCAACAGGCTGCTTTTGTTCCTAGGTCTCCTACCCTCAATTTATGTATGTCAAAAATAACTGGTTTTCTCTAGGACCTGAGAAACTATCCTATCTGCTTTAAATGGAAATACTGCACAAAATTACTGATGTATAAGTTTGATGCGTGTCACTGAAGCCTGAAAAGACAATGCTGTCAGAACACAAATGGGCAACAAATCTTAACCTTTAGTACAGTAAGTCTATAAAGTCCATAAACTCCCACCCCTTCAAGTAAAGCTTTCTTGTTTTGAACACAAAGTAAACAAAGCACTGCATCAAACACCAGTCAGTACTGGTCCATAAAAGGAACAGCTCAGATGAGATGGACAGACTTCACAAAAAGGGGAACCAGCAAGTCAGCAAATGAACAATCACATCAATCTACATGACACATTTGCTCAAAACAAGTTGCTTAATGAGCAAACAGCTTCCCTGTCTTCAATGCACTAGTGAACAGAACTGGACAGAGTCTTAACAGCATGCAGTCTCTTAAATATGGAGATGCAATACTGAATGGAGAGAAGATCTTAAGAAGTAGGCTGCCTTACAGATGGAATCCTGCTCCTAGGTGGAACTTCTCTTTTGCAATCTGTTTAATACTGCTTGAGAGGAAAAAATATACATTCCTCTTCTCAAGGGGCAACATTTAACTTTGAAGTTGAAAAAAGATAATCCTATCAAATATTAGACAAACTCACAATAACATTGTTGAATAACATTAAAAAACTGCTCAGAGATTCTAGGCGTGAAATAATGGAAACTATTTCAGTGCTTGTTAGTGAGTTAAGACTAAGATTTTTAGGATCACTTAAGACAACTAGTGATGTTACAGAAGCCTGCAACACAAGACCTCTAACACTGGTGTAAGCAAAGCATTCCTAAAATTAAACACCATTCTGGTTGCTAAGACCTTCCCAGAAGCATTTTAAACATTTTCAGTTTGAAAATCTAGTTTATGGCAGCAGTTGTATCAACACAGGAATTTAAGATTCACTGTAGTTCAGGAAGTGCTATTCCTACAAGGTTCATTTAGATAGTTCTTGCCACATGGCATTTAGAAACTAAGAAGAATCTACCATTTTAGATAGAAGACTCTGACACCTTCAACCTGACAATCTTAAACCTGCAATATGAGTTTCATATACCGAAGCCTGTAATTGCATGCCTTGTCTCCCACAGAGCAACATGACAGAGAGCTAAGGCTGTGCCCTCTGTAGGAAGTTCATTTGGGCAAGCTGCATAGCAGAACTGCAAACGTATCTTCATCTACAGTGATAAGGATTTGGGCTTCCAGATTCCATTTTGATATCCTGGAGAGAAATATGTACAAGTATTACATACCACAAGCAGCCAAGACACAATGATCAGGACTCCTGGGAGTTCTGTAGCTCAGGAAGAATTTTCCAAATAAACACTTCCATATTCTCAAATCTTTTTAGAAATGGCCATATTTCTTAATAATTCTTAATTTAACAACTTTGATAAAGCTGTATTGGGTGCAGCACGGGAAATCAGCGTCTACAATCATGGGCAGCTTCCACCTAAACTTCTGCAAGTTTCTCACCATGTAAAAAGAAATGCAAGGTATTCAAGGTAAGTTAAGCTTAATGGTTAACGTATCTTACTGCAGAAGGAACACCCATTTCTACCTGAAGCTCTACTAGGTATTAAATAATAGGATCCAGCGCACATCTGACTGGCCCACTATTCAGAACTACGGACTCCTGCCATCACTTGTTTTTAACACTTCAGCAAATAAAATTTCACCACAGGACCACTGTATCTTTACAAAATGTCAACATAAATGGCAATTAATGGAATGCCTACTAAAATTGGTGCAGGAAGTAATCATTTTTCAGAAGCATTTAATCTTATGGCTGTGCAAAAAGGCATACATTGGCTTTAAGGAATTCAAAGCCCTGTAACAAAAACTTAGCTGTTTTGTTCTGAACAGCAACATCAGGTGCAAAGACTTAAGATTTTCTAGTCTCTACTTACATACCAGTGTCTGCTTTTGAATCTGACTCAGAAACCCATCTCTAGCAGTTAATTCTGACACCAACATGATTGTAAAAATTAAAGACAAACTATTTAAATTAAATAGTGCAATTCCATAATATTTGAGGTGACACTAGTAATTTAATGTAATAATGCAGTATTTTAAACTGTGGGATTTTTTAAGTTAGTATTTGAACAGCCTAAAGTCTTACGTGCTGGACGTCAGATTTAATGAAGGTCTCACCATGAACTCTCCAGGTTGGTTTCATTTGCTGTCTTAAAACAGACAGATTGTTGTATGCAAGAACAGCAGCATCTAATGCATTAACTCCTTCCCAAGGATAAGCAGCAGCATGAGAAGCTTTTCCATAGTATTTCACAGTCACGCTAGGAAATAAAAGGCATTGCTTACTTGCTATTCATTTACTTAAAAACCCTCTAAAATACAAAGTTCCTTTTGTTCACACAATTATATTTAACGTATGCACAGCAGAACACCAAACAATTTACCTCGCACTACACTGTTACAAAGCTAAGCTGCATTTGAGTGCAGGATGGTCCTGAAAGATTTCTAGGAACAAATGAAAGACGACAATATAAAGAACCAACTGAGCAAGAGTTCCCATAACATACAGCCTTTCCTGTGGATTGAAGGCTGCAGATACCCATTAAATGTCTCCACTTTTCCGTATCTGCCTGCCTATTCTGAGACAAAGGTACTAATATTCTTCTCAGAGGATAATAAACTTTTCTCCGATTCAAAATTAGAAGTTGATTGTCATAATTCTTGCCAAACTTTTAGATGGGTGCTGCATAAAAGGCAGCAAAAGCACGTTAGTAAGATCACATACAACCCACACCTAAATAAAAAGTCAAGTTTTAAGTGTAATAAAAGTACAACCTAGTATGTAAAATATACATTACCATGCTACCTCAAGGATGTCCTTTCCCTGCACACCTCAAAAAATGCTAGTAGAAACAAATGCTTGCAAAGATAAAGAAATCTAGTGCTGAAGTTATAAAACTCAAAATACTGTACCTAAACATATCCAATATGATGAAACCAAGCATGATTTCTTTTGAGTGTCACTTCTTAATCTTACAATGTAATTTATTTGGTGTTTTGAATTACATGCAAAGTCCTTACACGAGGCAACTACTAAATACTTACTTCTCTATGAAGCATTACCATTTATCAAGCGCAAATACTAGTTTTTAATCAATCCTATGATTTGATCTCAAAACCCAGTCCTGTACTTGTAACACTCCATCCTCAGGCTCTCAATCTCCACCAAGACACACCACTTGGCTGTCACCCAGCCGGGCTGTCCCCACCTTGCACAGACACCAACTTAACCACTTATCCCGAACTGACCCCTCGTGTCCCGAGCCATGCCACAGCTGTAAGTCTGTAGCTGTACTGAAATACTGGAGAGCAAAAAGGGACACAATGGAATCCACACTTGCAGTGGAAGAAGTCTCCCTTGCAGATTACTGTCTGCAATCCAAATTAAGGTTTAGTAATGCCCCTTTCCTTCCTCCCTTGTCCTCCAAGGGAATCTTACACCCTGCTGAGTTTTAATTACAATTATCATACATGTAAGCAAGAAAACTTGCCCATTAACATCCCAAGCATTAGACTGCAGTCCTTCAAATCAGCTTGCAAAGAAGGCAGGACAGATCCCTAGCTATTTTCCAAAAAAATGGAGAGGAGACAAAACAGAAAGTCATGCTGCAATCATTTTTGTCCACAAGAAACATGGTCTTTCAACATTCACTTTCTTGTAGCCTCTACTGCTACAGAAGTGTCACATTGAGAATAAAAACACATTTTGTTGAATAATACAACCCTGAACAAATTGATGAACATCAGCAGAACAACACAGATCCTCTTTGACCAACAAAAAAGTAGGCTGATTAGGTGAAGAGTAACTAAAAATTGACAAATTATGGTACATACGCACAACAGTTACCCCAATATGTTAATTTTAGTTCAGGCACAGGATAGCTGAATTCAGAGTTTGTAGATACAGTAAAACTAATAGCGCAGTGATCAGTAATCCTTAAATTCCTCAGAAACAACCGGAAGACCAAATGCAATGCATAAGTAGTCTTTGTACCTCTGGAATCTCATTATTACATAAATCATGGCATAAGCTGAGATTTCAAGCTTTTGGAGGTACCAAGCTGTTTCACTCAAGTGCTTCAATTCCATGCCTCCTCCATATTCAAGGTTTGAAGGCTATCTACGACTCGTATCCAGCAGTAGACTATCACCTCTGAAAGGAGATTCCTAAATCTTACCCCGTCAATCAAAAAAGGCCATTACAAGACATGAACAGGAAGACAAATACATCCACGAAAACTGCATTTTGAAGATTATGGTCTTAAGGGACAGCAACCAAATGCCGAGCAAAGTCTCAAAGGGACACTGCAGTAAGTAAAGATTCTTTATGAGAACAATGAAGGCAAGTAAGAAAGGACTAACTATGGAAGGAAGACTAGTTCTTGCCAACCTTGTCAAACTTTACCATAAAGCTTAAGCAGTAACTGAGGTAAATTATTCACCAGGAAGAGCACTGGCAAAATTAAAACAACCAATAAAATCAAGCACATAGGCATCTGAAAGGTCACACATGTGATTAGAGAACCCAACGCAATACTTGTAAAAAAACACACAACACAAAAACTCCTTTACACTGGAGGGAAGTTACTAGCAGAGTCCCTGCAGGGTCAGTCCTTGGGATCGAGCACCACTAGGAACCGTGGAATAAAGTATACTAACAGAAACTGCTGGTAAGACTACTGCTGGGACCCTATGAAAACCAAAGAGGTTTTAAATACTAAAAGAACGGCATGACCCTGCAGACCAATGTAGCAAGAACAGAATTAAACTCAAAAATAATTTAGAAATCATGCAGTTCCAGACTAAGCATTTATTTGCAAGTTTCTTACTTGAAAATTACTTAAGATGAAAGTTAATTAAGTAAGTCTACGAAATAAGGCACTAGTCTGCTGAAAGTCAAATCCTTCTACAATGCATTTATGCTGAGTTTTCCAGGAAACGAGACACTGTGGTTCCAGCATTAGCTCAGTAAGGTCTAACATAATTCCCCTGGCAGAACTGTGAACAGTTCTAGTTAGGAACATCCAGCAAGGAGCACTTCAAGACAAGTCTCCCTGAATACAAATGAAGAGCAAGCACTGAGAATAAACACTAGAGCTAATGGCAAGGCAACGTCCCCAAAGAGCTATGTGACAAAAAAGGTGGAGTGAGGGTATGGCTGCTGCCTACACGTATATTGGGGGTACACATGAAGTAATGCCAGGAAATAATTTGGGCAAAGACAAAGCTCATGTTAGAGTTAATAGATACAGAATGGGCATAATTAAATTTTGGCTGACAATTAATAAGGACCTGAAGCGCAGTCAGGCTTAGCTGGTTAGCTGTTTCCAAAAGTGGGAAAAAAAACAAGTGCTTCCACAACTGACTAAAATAAAATATACAGAGAACTAGATGACCTGATATCCAGGAAAGCAAGAAACTACAATCAATGAGGTGTCACCTAACTGTACACTTTTATATATATATATATACAGGTGCTTTTAAAATGTTTTTAGAGAGAAAGAATTATCACATGCACTTGTAAGAAATGCCCAGAAATATCAGAAAAGAAAATGGATCTGGGGGACACAAGATTATCCCTGAGCAGCCAGCTATGTGAATGCCATGCTGAATGCTGCACTCACTGGTCTGTGTCCAGAACAGGGACAGGGCTCCTCAGCTGACTGCAAATACTTTGTCAGGAGGGCACATGCGAGGTCCCCTGCCTAAGTTCAGCCTCTTCCAAGCAGCTCCCCTGTTCAGGGAGGGGAACCAAAGATTAACAGCAAGGCAACCCTTTCCACGTGAACCCACTCACTCACTCGTGCTCAGCTACATCAGGCAGATATGCTGCGTTTTCTTGAGACGGGTGCGCCATGAACACCACATCCAGGTCATCAAACGCCCCGGCGTTTATCAGGTCAATTTTGCCACCTCCTTGCTCCTCCGCAGGCGTCCCCAGCACGGCGATCTGCAGCAGAGACACACAGAGTCAGGGGCGGCACAGCCGGGGCACGAAGCCTCGGCCCTCGGGAGGGCTCTCACCTGCACGGCGATGGGAGCGGGCTGCGGCAGGCTCTCCAGGGCAGCCTTGAGCCCCAGGGAGGCGGCGGCCCCCACCTCGGCGATGAGGTTGTGCCCGCAGGCGTGCCCGATGCCGGGCAGCGCGTCGTACTCGCAGAGGAAGGCGATGCGGAGCGGGGCCCGGGGTCCCTGAGACCCGGCGGTGCCCCACTCGGCGCGGAAGGCCGTGCCCAGCTTGTAGCGGGGCCGCACGGCCCAGGCGGCGCCCGGCAGCTCCCCGCTGGCGAAGAAGCGGGTGAGGGCGTCGTGAGCGTGGTGCTCCTCGTAGGCCAGCTCGGGCCGGCTCCAGATGCTGCGGCTCAGGGCGCCCAGCCGCGCCGCGTTCAGCTCCACGCCCTCGCACGCCCGCTGCTTCAGCTCCTCCAGCAATGCCTCCTGCGGCCTCATCGGCACCGACGGCTGCTAACGGCTGCTAACGGCTGCTAACGGCTGCTAACGGCTGCTAACGGCTGCTAACGGCTCCCAGCGTCTACCAACGGCCACGCCACGCGCACCTGCCGAGCAGACACTGCGCCGCCCCCCGTGGCCGCGCCTTTTATAGGCTCTGCCGTGCCGCAGGGGGCGCTGGGAAATGTAGTTCTCATTGGGGCTCGGGCGACGCCGGCCATTTTGGGCGTCCGGGGCTCTGCAGGTGTCTGCGTGCCTGGAGCTTTGCTGCTGTCTCTCAGACATTTTTTTTTTGTCTCTCATCATCATATTTGTCTCTCAGGCATTTAATTTATTTCACAGAGTCCTAGAGTGGCTGAGGTTGGCCATCTGCTCCATCCTTTACTATGTGCACCCAGAGCAGGCTGCCCAGGGCCACGTCCAGGTGGCTTCTGAACTACTCCACAGAGGAGACTCCAGCACCTCTCTGGGCTGCCCGTGCTGGTGTTCAGTGACCTCACAGCACAGAAGTGCTTCCCACTGCTCAGACAGAACCTCTCATGTTTCAGTTTGTGCCCATTGCCTCTTGTCTCGGCACCAGGCACCACTGACATGAGCCTGGCTCTGCCCTGTTTGCACCCTCCCTTCGGGTATTTCTGTACATTGCCTGCTCTTCTCCAGGCTGAACAGTCCCAACTCTCTCAGCTTCTCTGCATAGGCGGGGAGCTCCTCGATTACCTTGGTGGCCCTCTGATGGCCTTTCTCCAAGTCTGTCTTGTATGGGGTGGAAGGGAGGGTGTCATTTCATGAACTAGAAGTCCTGTTTGCCTACAGTGTGCTCCCCCTTGACCATTCTGTGGGATTTCTGGCCCCTCAGCAGTTGGAGTCCCCACCCCTTGCAGCTAACTGGGCGGTGATGGCTCCAGATCTCCCCAGCAGCATATCGCCAACTCCACTGCTCGTGTCCTGGCCTCTTGACTGTGGTGTGAATTTCTTGCTCCTTTGGGACAAAGGCAATGCACAGCTCTGAACCTACAGCAACACCCAGCATGGGTGCTTTCCTTGTTGCAGCCCACAGCACAGAACCCAAAGTGTGTGGGCTAAGCATCCATTCAGCCCAAGCACAGAAAGTGTGACAATTTCGGGAAGCCCTGGCCTTGCTGCCAGTATGCTGTGTGGCCTGTGTGTGCCATGCTGCTGTCCACAAAAGCCCAAGTGATTGCCTATGGCCTTGCTGACTTTCGTAATGAAATCCTGATGACCAGATGCTTTTTTTTTTTTTTTCCTTTTTTTTTTCCCTTTTTTTTTTTTTTTTTTTCCTTTTTCTTCCCCCTGGAGCAGTTGTGCAACATAGCTTTTGTTTGAAATCCCATGTGCACTTACCGCTAACGAGGACTCATCAGTAGTTGGAATGGGTGTGAAGTGCTCATCATGGGTTAATGTTAGCTACAAGCCGGCTGGCATGTCATTACCTATCTAACTGATCTGTACCTGACAAAGCTGATGTCAGCAGAAATAAAAAGACAAATTCTGGCATTTTTGTTGTATTTATTTAAGTAGTGAATTTTTACTTTTTGTTAAGTTTAATGAACAAAACTCTTCTCCAGTCTGTTTATCAACTGTTTATTAACACTACCCTTTCTCCACAGTGTTTCTGTCACCTGGAGAAGTGCTTTGGCATGCTGAACATCAGGTTTCCCTTCTCCTTTTCCTGGTGCCACCCAAACTTTGCATGACCCTCGGTCACTCCAAGCAGAGCTCAGGCTCTCATGCCCCTTACGCAAGTGTTTGTCATAAGCTATTTTTACTCTTGTAACACACTCCAGCAAATGCCGTGGTTGCGGTCTGTTCTTTCGCTCAAATACTTTCAAGCAGACAAATGCCTCCACTCAGAAGCACATGCTGGACTTCCAACTGTCCCATCCCTACTTCCAGTCAGTGGCAGAGGGTGCACATACACAGCAAAGGGGTCACATAAGGTCTGCTTGCCTACTGATTTTGAGGGCTGGGAGCCCTTCGGAGCAGGCAGGGTGTTACCAGCGTGCTTCAGCAACAGCCACTCCAGGCATCCATCAGACTACTTTTGCACTCACTTGTCTCTGCATTGCTGAGTGGCTGTTCAGAGAAGAGTAGATCACACCTAGCAAGGGCTGGCTCACACTTTAAGTTTTAATAAGGGGAAAAATAAAACACTTTTTTTATTATTATTATTCCTAACTACCTGGTTCCCCAAGGCAGTATTGTTCATCTGTAGTTTTGTATTTCTTCAGCAAAAGCAGGGACCTGCTCAGCCCTTTAGATGAGATTCATCCTGTACCCTGTACAGCTTTATACACCTGATCTGCACCCAAAGGTGAGTGCTTTCGGTAGTTTTAAAACTTGTATGTTGGAAATGTGCACATTCTGTGGTGTGACATGTAAATGACGTGCACACGATTCCTCAGGAGGATTAAATCTAGGGTGTGGGCCTTGTCCATTTGCTCTAACAAAGCCATAGTCATAGTTTTCCAAGTGGAATACCACCAGAGGGGAACCCTGAATTGGGTTTCATAGGTATTTGCTGCCAGTGGGGAAAAGGTGAGAGGCAGATGGGAACTCAGGCACCATTTCAGTGCCAAAGAGGAGTATCGTCCACAGAGCACAAGCTCTTCAGCTCCTCCTTCCCCAGCCATGACCTCGTTCCCCTGATGGCGTCCCTGCATCTGCACAGTGCAGCCTGTGATATGAGAACTGGAAGCCAGGGTCTTTCTGGGTGGCAGTGGCTCCACGGGGATCAGATGAGAGCAGTCAGAGCTGTGGGGGACATGCCAAGGCAGGGCCAGGGGGACTGTGAGAGGAAGGGCAGAAGTAGGGAGGCCAGTTTGCAGACTGGACCCCTAGGACTAGGCTGAGGCTGCCTTGGAATTACATCTCAGATACATCTTAGGCCTCTAAGACTGTCAGACGGCCTTGGCAGCATGTCAGTTAATAATGATAGGTGATGACGGAAAACATTGACAGGACAAATCCAAAGAATATAGTAGGCAAATTATATAAAACAGACGAGAGTCTTGTCATCCTAGCAATTAATCAAAGTAGAGAGGCTCCAAGGGTCTTTCCCCTTCACAGCGGGGAAATCACACCACTAAAAGTGTCTTCTTTCTCTACAAGAAGCAAATGCACCAAGAGGCCAAGGCAGGGTGCGCCTGAGGGTGCTGTTGCCTTGAGGGCCTTGCTGAGCTCCATACCTCCTCATGCCCAGGAGTTTGCTCCTGCTGCTTCTCTTGTCTGGGTTGGGCATATTCAATGAGCAAATTAAGTCAGTGAGAAGCAACTCAGAAAAGAAAATGGTGTTTTTTCAGCTCAGTACTGTTTCACAAGGCACGTTATAGCTCTCTGACCCTGGTGGGTCTTCCCTGGTTCCACCACGATTTTCCCTGTTCCAGTCAAAAACTCCTGCCACATGCTGTCTTTGGCATTCATTGGATCTCTGCCTGAGTGGATGTAATTCACTAAAATGGCAGAAAAATACCTTTTGCAACAAGTTAGGTAATTTCTTGCGGATATAGGAAGATAAACTGTCTTGGGCAAAAGTCCAAAATGTGACAGAGCTGGGAGTGGGGTGGACAGAATTGCCTGGCTGGAGGCAAGGGAGGTGTCATGCGACTAATGGTGTGGGGGCAGTGATCTGATGGTGCAGCTCAGCTCAATGAGGATGAGATGAAGATGGTCAGTCCCATCCTGGCAGAGCTGCTGGGAGCGTCCCTGCCAAGGCCATCCAGCAAAAGGAAAATTAAAATACATTTACTGCTGTAGTCCATTATCAAAGCAAAGGGGGATCTTGGCAGTGAGCAAAGCAAGGGAACAGCTTTGTATAAGGAGAAGAGTCAGCAAGGCCACAAGAATTATTTTTCTCTGTCACAGTAAAAACAGAGTATGAATCCTGAAATCAGATCTATTTAAGAAAGACAAAGGTATAGGTATTTTTATTTATAAGTAATGTATGTATGCCAAGTGAGGGCTTCTATTCCTTTTATACAAACCCTTGCCTTCCTACCCTTGTTCCTATTGTGTCTCCTCGGTGTGTGTTAATTGTTTGTGTGGAAGAACTACTGGATATTTACACCAGAGGTGTGATGGTACCTATCAAATCAAGCAATAATGGTTTTGCTCTTCATATTAGAAAACTTCAGTTCACAGTTGTTAGACTATCACAATTTTTCTCCTATTCTAGGAGAAGACACTAGACCTTCAATATCTCATGCACATTCTAAAATTCATTGATTTACACTGGTAGGAAGAAAACATTTCTGTTTACTAGTTGCATTTTCTGTAAGTTGTACCTTGGCGTATGATCATGAGAATATTGTAGTATAGCTGACATATATAAGAAATCTACAAAATAAAAAACATATCCAAAACATGTTGTTCTGGTTTAGTAGACATGTACGAGTGCATTTTTTAAAAACAACATCAAAAACATCATGCTGATATTTCTGTTTTGCTAAACAAATTATAATGCGGCATTAGCCTGCTAAAAATACCATTACTAGATAGACGAAATACAATCCAGACATCATCACTGTTGTTTCAGCAAAGCAAGAACCGTGCATATATTTATTTGTAAGTAAACAAAAACAAAGTTTGCAGCTGCTGATTCAATTCGTATTCTTGGAATAAAGCTGTAAACAAATGCTTGTATTTTTGTTTTAGAGGGTGGATGAGGTTTTGGACCTTTCCATTGGTCTAAAAGAAGGAACATCTGTTGTGGCCATAAAAAACTTGATGATCAAGTTTACCTCATCCCACATTAGCAACATTAGGCATTTAGGTTGAAATCCAGATCTGGCTGAACTCAATGAAAGTCTTGTTATTAAATTCAGGGTGGCCTGGATTTCAAGGCAAAATCCAAAGCTTTAAAAACAATAGTACAGTGAGTCGTAAAAGCAAAAAGTATGTTGATGCTGTGTGTAGAAACTGTAGGGCGACTTGCCTAAAAGTAACATTCCAGTGTGGTTTACAAATAGGCTTATATTCGGAAGTACTTATCAAGACATACAGTAAAGTGAAAGTGGATTGTATGTTTTAAAAAGCAAGAGTGATAAGGGGGTCTTTGGTTAGATCACAATGGCACTATCACAATAGAGCACACAAATTTTAAAGATCTTGAAAAGAGAGATGTCTTAAATCACTGAAGCACATTGTCTTATTTAACTGTTAATGGATAAAGGAGGCCACGATATTTTATACAATGCTTATTAAGGGAAAATAAATATACGATATTAGAAAATAAATGCACGATAGGTGGATTCAGAAAAGCAAATCCTTCTCCCTACATATTGTTCCCACCACAAGAGTTAATCAGAGTGCGGTCAAAATTCCACTGTCCAGAGCAGACAGAGTCAGAAAATGTTAATTTAATATTTCCCTCAGATTTGGTCACATCATGTACAAAACTTGGACTTAAATTGGAAATTCCTCACACAGCGTATTTATTCCTCAGGATCTTTTTTTTTTGTCCTTCTTTCTCAGTCTCCCATGTGTTAGCTATTTGACTTAATGGCTAAGACCTCACCAATTGTTCAAATGCTCTGAACCTGTACCCCAAAGGGCAATGCAAAAACTGTGCTTGGAGCTCAGCTACATTTGCTCAGGAGACAGCTGTGGCTATTTGAGATGTCACTGCCCCCAGCTCTTTGTAACTGCCAAGGATGCCTGCTCCAGCTCTGGTGGCAGAATGAAGGACACAAATGTCTGGGAGCTGTTTCAAAGTCCAGGAGCTTAACTCCAGCTACCCCTTCCCCCCTTGGCATTTTATGCTTTAAACACTGGACTTCATCCTGAAGCAGCTTAGAATTAGCCGAGTTTTCAGCCTGCTGACTCTGCTGTGTGGGTGGTATCCTCTGGGAGAGAGGCAAGAATATTGCAAACCGACACAGTTATTTTCAAAACAATCACTTTTATGCACCATTAACCACAGGGACTGGTTGAAGCTTTGGTAGCTTTAGACTGGTTTAACAGAACAATGCTCTTGTATCTGATGCATATTTACATCGGCACTCAGAAAGCTGTGCGAATGCAGACAGGATTTAGCTGTATTCTGTATTTCTGCTGTTTTCCTTTTCCATCTGGGTTGTGATTTTTTAACAAGATGTGTTAGCTAATTTCATGAACAGTTCGTGAAGTTAACATGAGTTAAGTATTGCCAGTTAGGGAAGGTAGCTCTTTGAAATATAGGTCTAGATAAACTCCTAATTGTTTCTTTCGTTACATAAAACTTATCAGCTACTATGGGGCTCTTTGAAGTTTGCACAGCAGAACATAAACAGAGAATTATTTCTCTACTATTACTAATAGTAGAGCCAATACTCTTAACACACAAAGCTTGCTGACTGTTTGGCCTAATCACACAGATGTCCCACCAAGATACTCAACACTAAAACAACTCTATTATTGACTTTATTTGTTATATTAGGTGCTTTGTTAATTGATTGCTTCTTAGATGCCAAGCTCCTTTCTACCTCCAAAAAAAAAAAAGCAGGTTTTTCTCATATAAAGCCAGACAAATTAAATTATTAACTTCATAGTGTGACTTATTCACTGGACTGTAAACACAAACAGCCAAGAGGGGAAGGAAAAAGTGACCATAATAGCAAAAAACTCCCTGCAGTCTGTGAAACAAGCCGCCTCACCCCAGGAAGGAGAAGAGCTTGCACATCAGCTGTTACTGCTGGCTTTCCTGCTGTAAACTCACCGGTTTACTCAGTGGCCACTTGTGTTGTGGACAGCACCGTGAACAGCCGCCCAGAAAACAGGCAGATGGAATGGTCAAAAATTGCATGGATTCATGAGACCCAGTGAATTCCCTCATTAATATTTATAAACAGAAACAGAAAGTAAAAAATCAGAGAAAAGAAAAAAGATACAGAAAAAAAAAAAAAAGTTACACAAATCTCCACACATTGAATTGCTTCTCTCCTCTGACAATTTTTAAAAAAGGTTTTTAGTTTTTTTAAAATATTACTGACAGTACAAATGTAAGTGAAAATGAAATCTAGACTGTGGAAAACTTTACAAAGTAATGCAAAAAAGTCAGATATTTCTTGATTATTTCTTGATATTAAAATACCTGTGGTGTTTTTTGTTGTTTTTTTTTTTTTTTTTTTTTTTTTTTTACTAACATATGTATGCCCCCAGTTAGTTACAGTCAGGTCCCATTCTGATAGAAATAAAGTTTAACTCTGCTCTTGATTCAAACAGAACTGCAGGCAGGCCCCAAGTCTTTTAGCCTGTTGGAGAAAAAAATATTTTACAGCTCTTACTGATCTTTATTTTTAATCCATTTGTTTTTCAAAGTACTACAGCTGTTTGTTCATAGTCAGTCTCTGTTTGTGGGCTAAGCAGACAGAAAATGATAGCTTAACCCAAACAATACAATATTCAATTTTCAATGTTTTAAATTTCAATTTAGATATATATGGAGGTTGTTGGGTTTTTTGTTCTGTTTTGTTTGTTGTTTGTTGTTTTTTTCCTAATAAAAGACTGTATGTGAAACACTCTAGTTTATTTTATTATAGTATACTGTTTTGAAGTTAGCAAAAATATGGTATATTTACAAAAATCTTAAATGGATTATTTCTGTTAGGCATCACAGTATTACTACTAAGTACTTTGTTGTGGATTTAGTGGTACTGAGGGGTTATTGAGCCTGCAGCTTGCTGTGTCTAATTGCAAATCCCTGTTACCCCCTAAGGTTTCTTTGCTATCTTTTTTTTTTAAAAAAAAAAAGAGTTATGACGGACTGCATAATCATAGACACAGCTATATTAAATGTTGATATTTTTCATAACACCTTGGGAAATTACATTAAAAAGACTCATCATTTTTGCTTCTGTTACTGAACAGATTTGTACAAATGATGCAAGTGCAAACAAAATGAACTTTATGGGTGTTAACTTATTAATGAGTATTTGCTTAAGTTTTTAATGCAAAAATAAATATTTACATAAATATACTTTATCTATTCACAGTGGAAATAAAGTAATAACACACTGGTAACAGCCATTATAACATGGAATATTTTTAGTCTTTATTTAAGTTATGTGACATTACAAACTTATAAAGCACTTACAGAATGTTTGCACTCACCATATATATACTCCTGAACTTACTGCTGGCAAGAGTAGGTTTACAGATGTAGCAAATTTGTAGATTTGCTCAATTTTATATCATTTTTCTGAAAGCAAACAAATAAACAATAAAGAAAAGAGCACAAGAAGACAAGTGAAAAAAAGAAAACTATGTTTGTCTGCAGGGCTATTTAAAAGAAGAATACATTACTATGAACTTTGCTGACCTTGTGTATAGGAATAATTCATGAGTGTAGTAGGATTTTCTCAGGTCAATGTAACATGTGCAGAACTCTGCAAGAGTTTCAGAGTCATTTGAACACGAGCAGCCATATTTATCACTGTGAAATGAAACAAATGTGTTTTTTTTATTTATTTATTTTTTACATCTGAGAAAACTAAGACATCCAATATATCCCGATACCTGTCAAAAAGTACTGAAAACTGTAAACAATTGTGATCAAATTGCATTATGGACAAACTAGTCTGATCCATATTGGTCTCAACTAATGGTTAAAATAATTTTAAGTGAAGTCATGCATTGCCCAATGACTTCTGGCAAATTTTGTGAATGTGTTCTATTTTTTTTCCAATTCGAGAGAGCTTAATCTTCATGTACCCTAGCCTGTTCATCATTTCCTACAGTTAAGTTCCTTCTTTATTTTTTAACCATATCACAGAGACACTGAGTTGCAGTTTGTTCGGGTACTTCAAAACCTTATTGATTTTTAAATAATTTTCTTGTAAATTTCACATCTGGTCTGTGCATCTGTACTTTGTAGAGAACTGACTCTCCTATTGTTCCTAATCTTTTCACAAGTAGCAAGATGGCCAGGACTGGTGACTGTAATTAAAATATTCATCATCTCTTGCATTCTCACACAGTTTGTGCACCAACAGGCATTCGTGTGCTCTGTAGTATGTTTTATGTACGTTTTGTACCACACATGTGTGATCTCCCCATTCCTTGTCAATGCTGCTTATCGTGTCACATATGAAATCTGTCCATAAGGCACTGCTTACAATTTGTGTGGTGCCAGTGATGTATCCCTGTTTCCCCCATGTGAAGAGGAGTCCTTCCAGAGATCTTCCTGGGGATAACTTGCACGTCATCATTTCAAATCTATTAAAAAAAAAATCACCATTACAGCAGCAATAGGTTCCCCAAGCTTTCAGCAAGGCTGCTGGAGAAGACAACCATGACTACCTCTTTGCTGAAAGCAGGGCTTGCCCAGGGTTTACCATCAGGAAAATATCAGGCTGCATTAACTCCCCTTGAGATTACACTAAACTCTCATATATAACTAAGAGCAGCACTCAGTTGCTAAAATCATTTCCCAGTTGAACTAACCCTAGTGATTAGTCCTCTCAGAATATCCAACAGCTAGGTAGAATGAGAGGTTATAAATATATATATATTAAGCTGCAGGATAGGGAATCTGCAACCTTCTGCGACTCCTAAGTGTCCACAGATGGCACGTAGTGACCTACTTTGGGACAAATAAATCAAAAAGAGAGAATAAAGTTGCCCTGGCAGCGAGTGCCTGTACCAGCACTGGAAAGCGGAGGTGACGGTGGGCACAGGGAAGTGACAATGGGTGTCCCACAGCTGCCAGCTGCCCTGGCAGCCCAGGCATCTCCAGTATGTGCTGGCTGCTCTGCAGCCTGCACGCTGTGTGCTGGTAATTTTAATCTGGGCTTCCCAGCAGCAGGTGCTTCTGTCATAAGACTCTCTAACATGATTTCTTAGCAGATTGGCAGAAAGTCCAAGGTTTGAGCAAGTCAAAAGAGCAAAATTAAATTTCCAGCCCTTGCAATGTCTTTTCTGGAGTCAGGCTGGATATTCGTTCTACAGTATCACTTTTTACTTTAGTAAGTCCTTAACAAAAATGTAACTCCTATAAAGAAAAAATTGTCCAGGACTTTCAGTGAGCACCATAGACAAAAAAATAATTGTCAGGTTTTTCCATTTTCCTCTCACTTTAAGCTATACATTATCTATTAGAACTACTGCTAATTTCAATGGAAAAATCTCTTTTTAATATATATATATATATATAATATCAAATAATATCAAATTATAATATCAAATGTCTTCACTCTCCTCACCAACCATCTTCAAAAATTCCACCTATTTTCCCTACCATATCTGTCCTTTTCCAGAACTTTTGTTAAACAAAGAGCAAGGAGATGCTTAGGTGCCCAAGGGATGCTAGGATACCCTGGGAAGATGTTTGGATGCCCCAAAGGCATGCTTGGGTGCCCAGGGAGATTCTTGGGTGCTCTAAAGAGATTTTTGGGTACTCCAGAGTAGTCAAAGCACTGGCTGATGTCATCACAAGACTTACTCAATTACTTGGAGAGGTCCCAGTCGACTGAAAACTGGCAAATGTTATCCCAAATTTCAAAAAGGGCAAGAAAACAGACAATGGCAATTATAAGCCTGTCAGTCTCACTTCAGTGCCTGGTAAAATTATGGAAAAGATTATTCTGGGAGTTATTGAAGAACACTTGAAGGACAATGAATTCATTGATCACAGCCAACACAGGTTTGTGAGGAGAAAGTCCTGTTAATTTCCTTTCATGACAAGGTCACCCTTGTTCTAGTTAACCAAGGGAAGCCAGCTGATGTAATCCTGATGGATTTTAGCAAAGCTTTTGATACTGTGTCTCACAGTATCGTTCTGGACAAAATGCCCGGCATAGAGCTACATAAATACGTGATGCAATGGGTGAACAGTTGGCTGATGGTCATGCTCCAGGGATTATAGTTAATGGGGTCACATCAGGCTGGTGGCCAGTCACTAGTGGGGTTCCACAGGGCTCCATTTTAAGGCCAGTTCTCTTTAATGCTTTCATAAGTTACTTGGATGCAGGACTCGAATACACACAAAGTAAATTTGCAGACAATAATACATCAGGAGGAGCTGTTAATTCCCTTGAGGGTAGAAAGGCCTTGCAGAGAGATCTTGATAAATTAGAAGGCTGGGCAATCACAAAACACATGGAATTTAGCAAGAGCGAGTGACGGATTCTGCCCATGGTAAAGGGCATCCCTGGCTCTATGTACAGACTGGAGAACGAGAGGCTGGAGAGCAGCCCTGCAGAAAGGGACCTGGGGGGGTTGGTAAACAGCAAGTTGAACATGAGCCAGCAGTGTGCCCTGGCAGCCGAAGGGGCCAACCAAACCCTGGGTGCATCAAGCACGGCATTTCCAGCCAGCTGGGGGAAAGGATTGTCCTGCTCTGCTCTGGGATGGTGTGACCTCTCCTCACATACTGTGTGCAGATATAGGCACCACGACATAAGAAGGACATAAAACTATTAGATAGTGTCCATAGGAGTCTATAAAGATGGTGAAGGGTCTAGAGGGCAAGACATACGAAGAGCAGCTGAGGCCCCTTGGTTTGCTCAGCCCAGGGCAGAGCAGGCCGAGGGGAGGCCTCATGGCGGCCTGCAGCTCCCTCACGAGGGGAGCGGAGGGGCAGGCGCTGAGCTCTGCTCTCTGGGGACAGCGACAGGACCCGAGGGAACCGCATGGAGCTGGGACAGGGGAGGGTCAGGCTGGGGGTTAGGGAAAGGTTCTGCACCCAGAGGTGGTTGGGCACTGGGACAGGCTCCCCAGGGCAGTGGGCACAGCACCGAGCCTGCCGGAGTTCAAAAAGCATTTCTGAACTGCCTGTGGGTGGTATAAGGGTGTGCTTTCCCACCAGTCTGGAACAAACACTCTCAAGGGACAGCAGACTTAACAGCCGTATGTATTGAGATGACAGTTGCACAATTAGTACACTTTACACCAGATCTATCATGATTTTTAATCCTTCCTGATTGTTCTTAAACACTTTATACCTATCAGGCCTTTAAACTCAACATGAAGAAAACAGGGATAGATTGGTGTCAAACGTTTCCCAAACCATTAGCTTTATGGAAGTACATTTAAACACTCTGGCAGGGAAAAATGTGTGTCAGGAAGATGTTAAAGGAATTCAATCAGCCATCCCTCTGCCAGGCTCAGTATCAGGTGATTAGATGTAGTCCTTCATAACCTGGTCTGACCCTGCTGTGAGACAGGGTGGACTGACTGCACCTTCCAGCCTGATTATCTCCATGGCCAGATATTGGGAACTACGCTTTGCATTAGACTGTAATATGGGGAGCATTTGAAAACATGATTTTTCTTGAGTGCCAAAAGCAATTTCCAAGTCTCCACTCTGTAACCAATGCAGATGGAGATCAGATAACGGACCTGCAGCTCTCCCCCTAGTGTTGGTGTTCAGCTTACACAAAAAACATTTCAGACATCCCATTTTGGAACCACACTCCTGCCTCAAGAGGGGGAGCCCTTACTCGTATGTGAACAACAGTATAAAATTATTTCCTCAAGTAACCCATAGATCACGAGTAGGTGTCCTCAAAATATACTGCTCATTTGCTACTAGAGCTCTCTCATCTCTTTCTGCTCCTTAACTTACTACACATGATCAGCTACAGTAGCTTGAGTCCCCACTGGCACTGTAGCTATGCTATGCACAGATCTTTCCGTCAAGCAGGCACAAATCCTCGCTGCCCACCCACGGCAACAGTGCTGACACCACCTCCCTGGCCAGACAGGGGCTACTAGGCACTGTGAAGAGTTCACAAACACGAAGCTTTCAGCACAGAACACATCTCTTCCTGCCTTGATAGACTGCACAAACAGTCCTTTGCATGAGTGCATGAGTGTACCTTGGAGGTGATGGTGGAGGAGCAACTTGCCCTCCTCACAGGGCAAGTCTTGCCCTAATCCAAGCAGTGATTACCATCTGTCATGTTAATCTCTTTCATGCCCTTAGGGAGCAATCAAAACAATGTGTATATACAGTTTGTATATACAATTATTAGTAAGTCTGGTTAACGTGCAAAATGGATCTTTTTCATGTGTGGTAAGACCCTATGCATGAAGACACATTCAGCATGTGTTTGATTTTGGTAAGAATTGTCACTTCAGTAAGTCCACTCAGTAAAAGAAAAGATAAACATGTGGAAGTGTCTATAGAGTCAGGCCTTAGACCTTACAATTTTCTGAGATCAAATACATGTGCTATGTTTTGTTTGTGCTTGCTTTCTCTCCAGAATGCCTCTTACAGAACTTGAATGTCCTCACCTGGGTACACCAGGCTGTGCTGTCTGCAGAGGAGATCCACACTCAATTGAGCTTAAACAGATAAAAATTGAATCAATTTTTCTTTTCTCTAGACAGATCCAGAAAACCACTACTCTGATATTGCTACATTTTGTGAGTAATTCCCACAAACCAGAAGTATTTGAATTTTTAAAAAAAATATTATTATTTTATTTTATTTTTTGTAAATGTGACTCTCTTGGTTCAGGAGACTCCAAAACATCTGGCACATAAGCTGTTTCTGGGAAGTCTGTGGGGACTGCTTCATGTGGAGAAACTTACCCAGGTGGGCAGATGTGTGGCTGGGGCAGGAGACTGGTCTGGACGTGGTAGAGGTCCCAGGGTGAGAGGCGCTTTATATCATTTAGTATTATAAGGGATTAATTCATTAATGTAGCTTTATTTAGCTTCATGGCTAAGACAGCCTTACATTTTTATTTGTTAGATATCTCCTTTTCTTTTATCTTCTGCAGATTCTGTGCTCATGCAGGAATAATCAGTTTGTGTGCAAAATGTAAAAAGAAAGAATATGTCCTATGATATTACTTTGAACAAAGATTAAATTCATGAAAATATGCCAGTGCCTAATTTATTCTGAAAAGACTGTAGGGGTAATACAGTCTCTTGAATGTTTTTTTTTAATATTTATTCTGCTGATGATATCACCTTACTAACAGGAGTAGTTTTTATCCCTCATGACTAATTTTGCAGCACAAATCAAGAGCTGTCAGGCTGTGTAATTCTGAAGGCAAAGAAACTATTGTTAAAAAAGAAAAAATGGCATTGTGTGGTACATAGATATGAGACTGAGCTACTCTAAAAATCTTAAATAGATTTCAAAACTGAAAGCAAGAAATATGAGCATTATTCACAGAATTGACAAGATAGCTCAAGGCTGCATGCCTAAGATGTAATTTCTGAAATACTGTTGTTTTACGGAAGAAGTGCTGTTATAATACTGGGTCTGTTTTGCACACCAGAGTACAGGTGACACTTGCACCCGGTCTCAGTTCCATTCCAGATCATTTCAAATTCTGTGGATCAGCGTCTACAAGGTCACAGTCCAAGCCACTAAGGGAAAGGTCAAATAATGTGGTAAAATCAGAGGCAAGTTCCCAACAAAGGGAGGCAAGTTCCCTACATGCAGGAACAAAATTTAAGATATCATCAAAGCATTCTTCAATGCTATGGTCTCCATCCTGATCTCCCCAGAGGAACACTGACATTCAGCTAAAACACAATGTGAGGAAACATCACAATATGCACATTCCTTCTTGTGCTCCAGCTCTCAGTGTTTGTGGCATGAAACTGGCTATTGGCTGGCACTTGAAGAGGACTGATGCCTCAGTTCATTTATTTCAAATGGATAAATCTCTCACTAGTACAGGACAACTAGATTACAAAGCTGTTTGCAGCTTCATAACCTTATGATGGCCTGAATGTCTTGAAATGAATACGATGAGGAATCTCACTGATACTTGGTATTTCATTTGAAGGTGATGTCCCCATCTCAGAACTCTAAATTTGGGCTTACACTTAAACCTTTCCACTGTAAGGATAAGATTTGGTCTGACACAATGACGCTTAGAAAACTCTGTTAAATCAGTAGGACTGTTCATGTGAAACAGCAGGGAACAAGGAAGGCTTCAGGTTCTGTTTTTCTGTATCTAGATGACAGTTAAGTGCCTATGACCTTGAAGCCATGTCACAAGTGCATCCAGAACAGAGCTGAAGATAAACATTAAATTCTTGCAAAACTTGTCAAAAACGTAGCCAATTCCAAAAATAACTAACTCAGCTAAAGGCCGTGCTGAGTAAGCCTGAAATACGATCCATGCTCTGAACTTGGATTAACCCATTCAGGATAGATGAACAGCCAAGCTAGTTTCACAGGGTATAGTTGAAACCCTTGTGTTAAGCACATTGAAAGGTGAAGCACAGGTAAGTGAGACACTATCTGTCTGGTATCTCCATTTCATATAGAAATGCTATTTAAAAAGTCAAAATTAATTAAAATAAATAAGACATTTCGACTGGGACTACCTTTAAAAGATGTGAATTGTGTTCGTGTTTGGTAAGTAATCCACAGAAGTACAGAACATTTTCACCTATGTAAAAAATGTATTTATGTATATAAATGTATATAAATATAGCTATGTATGTGTATAACAAAGCCCTACATATGTCCAAATGCATCGCTTTCACACATGGCTGAATGATGTCTTCATCACACTATAGTGGTATTTGAAAGTATGTTGCGTTAGAAGGCCAAAATCTATATACAGGGAAAGTGTTTTTTGTTTGTTTGTTTGGTTGGTTGTTTTTTTTTGACTTTTCTAAATATTTATACCAAGTATGTAGTGGCTTTGTTTATGACATTCATTGTCATAAAGGTACATTGATGTACATTGTCTGCACATTGATGTAGCAGCTAATCTTTTTAAAAATAATTTTGTCACTTAATGGGGTATATGCCATATCCATAGAACCTACTGCTGTAAATTATCACCGAAGCTAAAATCCAGCAGGCCTGAAAAGTATTGCAATTTATGTATATTCCTTTTTTTTTTTTTTTTTTTTTTGTGAATATCAGAATTAACAGATTTATTACAAACATAAAGAAGAGTTTGAAGGAGAGACAAAACAAAAACAAAACAAAACAAATATATATATATATTTTATAACAATCTGTAAGAGCTTAGAGATCTCTTTGGAGGTAAATGAGCTGGTAACTATCTCCTCTTTCCTGTGACTATGTTACTGCTGGTAATGACAGGTACCATCCTCAATAACATGGTGTGAAACTGACTCATTTATAATTTCCTCTAAGCCTGTAAAAATTGTCGTCACAAACCTAAGTGCCCCTTTCTGTTTGCTGACTGTTGAGGCTGAGGTTAGATATAGGTGTCTAACTTACAGACACTTGATGGATGGCATATTCCACCCTGTGTCTCCTATGATAAAAATACAGACATACAACACGGGGTAGAGAGAACTCACAGTTTTATGAGTAGTTACTGCAATTTCTTTCTAAGTTCATAAGTTCACGGTAGGAAATCTGTTCTTCTACATTTTCAAAACACCAGGGACAGAGTAATTAATATGTCATAAGTTTGTGTTTTACAAAAACACCATCTGCCAAAAGTGCACCGGATGTTTTCCTTTAAAAATGGAGGCTTTCTGGCTAATCCATTTTGCCTTAATCCTCCAGCTGCTTTTTTGATAAAACATTAGCTCACAAAAAACAAACAAACAAAAAAAACATTAACTTTCTGATTCTACACCATAACTACTATACTTTCTCTCTTGCAACCTTTGCAACTTTTTTTTTTTCTTTTTTTTTTTGTGCGTGTGTGTGTTTGTGTCCTAACAGTCCTCATTGTTCTTCTAAATAACTATTTGTCAGTGTATCTGTACATGACAATAATGCACATTAATGTGCTATAGGCTGCTGGTTTATGCTACAGGCTGCTGCTGTGGGAGGATGTCACCCAGCATGGTGCTGCACGCAGGACTTGCTGTGACAACCAATGGCAGCAGAACTCAGCCCTCTCTGCCCATCTGAAACTATACAGTCTTCGGGGGATTTATTTTTTTTTACTTGCCCTTACAACAATATTTTGACCTAATAAATCGCTGTCCACTGAGAATAAATGTACTAAGCTGAGCTGCAGATGGCGAGTCAGCTGCTGGCTGTGTTTTCCACCCACAGAGCCTTTCTCCAGCACTGCCCGAGGACATCCCACAGCTTGTTCTGGCTCGCTGGGACATCACAAAGCCTCTCCCTAGCACCACAGAATACCCTGAGTTGGAAGGGACCCACGAGGACCATCGAGTCCAACCCCTGGCTCTGCAGAGGACCACACAAAAACCAGGGCATGTGTCTGAGAGCATTGTCCAAATGCTTCTTGAACTCTGCCAGGCTCTGTGCTGTGACCTGGGGAGCCTGTCCCAGTGCCCGACCACCCTCTGGGTGCAGACCCTTTCCCCAACACCCAGCCTGACCCTCCCCTGTCCCAGCTCCATGCCGTTCCCTCGGGTCCTGTCGCTGTCCCCAGGGAGCAGAGTGCCCACCTAACGCAGGCGTTAGCACCAGCCAGGTGCCAGGGCCATCTGCTCGGTGAAGCAGCAGAGGTAGACAGCGATTTTTTAAAGGTCCTTGCACCTGCGTATGATCTAATAAAAACCAAATACATTTATTAAATGTGACAGATTTTAAACAGATCAAAATTGATTTAATCTGTTTACATAACTGAGAATTAACTCGCAGCTAGGCCCTGTCCAGGCACGGCTCCGTGACTGCCGCCCAGCTGCCCCACACAAGCAGGGCCTGGGCACGGCTGCGGAGAGGCCGATGGGCTCCTGCCCTTGGGTGTCCCCTGGGGCCACACCGAGAGGCGCCCCAGGAAGCCACCAGAGGGAGCCCAGGCCTGCTCCAGGCCAGCTCGGACCTTGACTTTAACCTATACATGTGCATACTTCGAGCTTCATGCAGATGCTGTAAAGGCACCTATAAAGGTTGCTACAAGAACAGAGCTCCTTCCTTTGCTCAGTTGCTCTAAGTCATCACGTACCAACTTTCTGCTCCTTCACCTTCAGCTTCTTCCTTCTGTCCAGTGAGGAACCCGCCACCCTCCTCAGGGCTGAGCCCACACAGCCATCTGTCACGTGAAAAGTAAGCAAAGCCCTTCCTAAGAAAACTGTGACTAAGCTGCCATTTGGATCAAGACTGCTTTTACCCTTCCCTCACACTTCACATCGTGTCCCCACAGTATTTGAAAAGAGGGGCATGTTTGTATTAAAATTATACTAAAATACAACAGCTTGGAGGAGTGGAAGTACTCAGTTATGATGACAACAGTACGGGTTAACTCTTCGGCATTGCCACAGAGGAAAGAAATAAACCCAGCTATCTCGCCTGTTCAGCAGTTTCACTCTTTTCTCAGGAATGTGACAGTGGGGACTTCGTCTTGCCACGGGGTGCCCAGGAGGAGCGTTTGCTCTGCTTCGTGATGGGAAAACCCCTTTCTGGTGGAAGGCTGCCTTCTCCGAACACTCAAAAATACGCTTACGTTGGCAACAAATTTGGCATGATTCACGAGAGGATGGTGACTGACTGATCCAGACTGGGGGGGTCACCAGAACTGGGGGTTCTTGCCTGACCCCTCCCCTCACTCCAGCATTTCTTAAGGGTGGAAATTTCAAATACTGCGTCACCTGTTCATTCACGTGTACCCAGCTATGTCCCTTCAAATCTTCCACATTTATCCCAAACAGCATGGTAGTCATTGCGCCTTTGAAAAATAGGGAAAATGAGAAGTCATGAACAGGAGTTTAATTCTGCGTGGGCATAGCTAGTTGGTCATGCTTACCTGTGCAGCCAGTGAAGTGAAGCCATTTTCTCTTTCTGGAAGTTCACTGATATACGGCAAGAAATCATACGGTAGCTGTTGAATTTGATCTCTGCTATTATCAATTTGAAATTCTATCTTTGGCCAAAATGGGGAAAAAATTCTTCGGGCTCCATGTTAAAGCCTTTGGGATATTTATTTTCATTTATGCGGGGAAAATGTTGTTTCAGTACAGCAGCTTAAAGGATGTTGGAAATAGTTTTAGATGAATCAAATGCGTAGAGATAGATACATGGTAGAAGAGCAGCAGAATGCGTTACAAGAGAACAGTTTCCTGGTGTGAGGAAAGAAGGGCTATAACTTGGCGTAAACAAGGGCTATGGATGGGGACTGCAGAGGAAGGCTGAAGGAACAGCACAAGCCAGGGGGAACATGACACTAATGGTACAGAGCATCACCATGCAGGCATGAACTGACACTGCAGGCTTTGGGATCTGTAGATGATGAAGAGAGTAAAAGGTATGGTGCATATGTGGCCTGTACGGTACTTTTTTTTTTTCCTTTTTTCCTAAAACACATGACTTGGTGCTTTGAGGAAGGCACCATGGTGCTTGGGGGAAAGTAGGGCTTGCAAGTGCAAAACTAGCCTGGATACCTGGCCATGAATTAGAAATATAAACCACAAGACCCTGTAAAAGGAGGGGTGTAAACTCTTACCTCATATCACATAAGACGCAAACAGGTCAGAAACTCAGAGCCAACCACAGAACTGACACTGAAAACATAGAAGGACATGCGGGAGGCTGAGAAGAATAATTCTGGACACAGGCTGTGCTTGTGGCAGGCTCTCAAACAGCAGAGCTGGCCTGAAAAAAAATAGATAAAAAGCCTCAGTTCATGCATCTCAGAGCTGCAGGCTGCATTTATCTTCCTGGAGTGTCCTGCCAGCGGCACACAGGCTAGGCCAGGCCAGGCCAGGCACCTCAGGCTTCCTGATCTCTGGGGAAACAATCCTTAAACTCTGTGGCTTTGTGTGCATGTTTTTTTTGTTGTTGTTTTGTTTTTTAGTTATATTTGGCAGATGAATTCCACAGTACCTGCATGGACCAGCTCATCAGAGTTGTTTCTAGCCCTCCAGGGTATCAGGTGGGGCAGGTTATGTTATTGAGACTGTGCTACATGCCTGCCTGGTCAAGCCATGCTGCATTGATCATTGATCGGAGAAATCTCAAGAGGATTGCTGCGCTTTGCAAAAATCTGATTTTCCTTTAAGAAAAAAATGAGTTCTTCCTTGGAGGAAATGTAACCTGAACACAGCAGGTAAATGTGGCATGCTCTCAGATGGATTTTTCAGGCAAAATAAATTACATGTATGAAAATCTGTGGCAAAGTGAGGGAAAGTGGGAACGGTGAAACATTTAGGGGGAAATACAAGGAAAGAGATGTTCACAGCTGCAGCGAAGAATAAAGCAAACAGATATTCAGGGAAGGTGATGGAAGGCTCAAGGTCTACTGGCTAAGGGTAGGTAGAGACTGGGCCACTCAACCCTCTCTCTTGGGATAGTCTGGGGCTCTTTCTGTTTTCCAAAACTGAGAGCCTAAAGCTAAGTCAAATGTAAACTCCAGAAACTATGGCGATATCGTGCATGGGAAAGCAGTGGAAGGGCCAGCTGCCACGTGAGAACCCAGGCTGCTTATGGACAGAGCGGGGTGAAGTGTCTCAGCACACCCAGGCAAAAACAGCTCGGTGGGGAAGGCAGAGGGGGAATGCAACCAGGCTCGGGGCACAGGTGCTGACCAAAGGCAGCTGTGGTCCCCAGGGCCAGCTGCACGAGTAGGCAACAGCGGAGAGCAGCAGCCAGAAGCAGAAACCTCAGACTTGTCATCGGTCTTCCCACTGCTGGCTGTGGGGAGAGGACAGAGAGCACGAGCTGGAAATGACAGTGCTGTGTATAGATTATGTATTGTATCAAAGGGGTAAGATTAGGGGTGGAGAAAAATGAAGCAGTCATCTTTCATGTGCAAATTACTAAAACCACCATGCAATGTAACTCCCCACAACACAAAACCTAAACGCAGTCCAGTTTATCTCACCTGCCCCATCAATGACAACACATGCCAAACATTTCAAAGCAGAACATTATATTCACTGCATTTTAACATACCACACAGCGGGGTGAGGAAGACTTGTGAATCACACAGCAGCTATGTATCCTAGCAAAGGAAAATCCTGACGGCAGCTACAGACACCATGGCTCTACTCCTGTGTTAGTGAACTGAGTGACCGTCAGCGAACCAGTTCACTTCTTTACGACTATTCTTCCATCTCTAAAATGTGAGGGCTGCTATCACCTGCATTATATACTTCAACTGGAAATTTACATGATAAACAGCAGTCTAAATATCAACCTGCCTCACCTCTGTTAAAATAACCAGGAAATCAAAACAGCAACTTAAACAAAAAGCAACCCTCTTTCTCTTAAATCGTCACCAATGAAGAGTAAGTTGTGTGTGAAGTCTCTCACCCTTCTAGACTGACTCGTTTACTGATCCCACACTGAACAGTTGAGTCCTCGTCTCTTCAAGCCATGAGCCAAAATGACACAAAAGCATGCTGCTTTTGCAGGTAGCGCCCTCCTCTTACAAAGAACGTGGCAGGTGACGGCTCTGCCGAGGAACCCAGCATCTTCAAGTCAACAGCTGCTCAGACCACTTCTAGAATTAGACTAAAACAATGTGGAAACCTGGGAGCAGTACGTACTTGCAGAGTATTCCGTGGTGTCTACAACACTGCTAGCTGTTAAGAACACCATAGAGAGGTACAGTTACTAGTCATGAAAAATAGGTACTGATCAGACAAAAACATCACAAAACCTACCAGCTCTTTTTGTTTTCCCCAGTCAAGAACTGATAGCAAATTGCATTTCCTCTGTTCACTCAAATCAACTAACATCAGGTACTTTGGAAGGTAATTTTCTCTTACAGTACCTTTCCTAACCACAAAATTCTATGGCAACATCTATGCAGCTTCTTTCGTATCTCTTAGATGACCTCGTTTTTCAGTTTTTCTACTTGTAACCTTTTTTCCTTATCACTTCTAGTACAGAGCAAAAACATGTATCAGAATGTTCTTTATTGCTTACATACCAAGAATCTCTCAAGTTTGGACAGGGTCTATCAATTCACTACGTCATTAATTCCTAAAGCAATCAGTCGATATTCTAAATATGACAACATGCAATTTCTGAATAATCTGATGCGAGGAATGCAACTTACAAAATCTTTACAACATATATATATGTATGTATGTAAATTACGTATATTGAGCTATCTACTGTTTTAGGTAAGGGCACACCTTTTTCTTTCTGATGAAGCAATAAAGAATGCAAGTTTCAAGTGTTATTGAAGGAAGAGAAAGGCCTGATTCTATATACTATCTATATACTATATAGATACCCCATTATATAATACTATATATATATACACACTAATATATATAGTATATATCCTATATGCTATATTCTGTATGTCCTTTATTGAATGTAGCTCTAGGTCTTCATTCAGGGAATAAAAAAACAAATTGTATTTTGACATGTGTAAATTAAGGTTCATAGACCCACCTGATGGAAGTGCAGCACTTATTAAAGAAGTGAACATCTTTCATAAAAAAAGGCATCTGAAAACCTTATGTTTCATGATCTTGACAATGACAAAACAGCAGTGATCTTCAAGCTACTACTTGAAATACACACTCTGTGTATATACATATACTGAACTACAACTGTGTAAATATGCAGACAAGTCCTATAAATACAAGAAAAGCCCTTGACCCCAAAATAGTCTTTCTGGTAACGAACTACAGATGTTACAGCAGTTCGCCCACCAGTGGGTGACCTACGTGTACACACACATAACCAGTGTTAATTCTCACACTGCAGACAAGCGTTTGTGAACCACTCAAAACAAACGACTGCATCTGCTGCACACAAGCCTGAGGATGTGTAGCTCGTAGCAATGTCACTGGGCGAACTTTAAACAAAAGCACCCGCACAGCTCTTCTAGCCCAGTCGGGGCTTAGCGAAGGCTGAAGGCCTCTGTTCTGGGAGTTGAATAAGCGAGGTTTTATCTCAGGGGAACAATAGATACAGAAGAATGCTGACTTCAGAAGCACCACCTCTGCTAGGATGTGTTCATTGTGCACATCAATTCCTGAGGCGGTGTCTTTTTTTCAAATGCAGCTGAGTTCTTGACCTTCCTGTCCTAGCTCTGATAACATTCTCCTACACCCTAAATGCAGAACAAAAAGTTCAGCCTCTAAGTAGCTGATAATGTTCTGCTGCTCAACTTCAGCACAGAAAGCTCCTTTTATTAGGTAATGTATTTCTCCTTAATTGATAGATGTTCCCTTCATTAGTATTTTCTATTGAATCAGCAACTACAGATTTCTGCTTGCCAAAACTATTTAACACTGATTCCCATTCAGCAAGGCAGCATTGATTTTTTAGAAGAAATGTTAACATTTTACTACATTTCTCTCTTACTTGCTTACTTCCTAGACCCTTTAGGATAAGGATCAGCCTATTCATAACATAAAACCCTCTAAGAAATCACAACAGAAAAGAGTTCCTCTTAAATGGTTGTTAGTCAGGCATATATTGTCGGGGAAAAAAAAAGGCATTGTGTAATCAAGATTCTAAGAGTACAAGCATTTGTAGAGGACAATAAGGAAATGAGATTGTGGAAGAAAATGAGTATGTTTAACTGCATGCTGAGTAGGATGAGTAAAGATGGTGTGTTGTTATCCTACCTCGATTATTATCTTTATGATCCACCAAATTACGAGAAGTTTAAATTTTCGAGACTTCAGAAGTCTCATCCAACAGCTTTGAAGAACTAGCCGAGGAGCCGAGAACTACTGACAGTTGTGTAACCGAATCTGCGATCCCAGGGGATGTCAGCAAATCAAGGCAGCAACAAAGAGGTGCGTTATGCTGGCAAGTTTTACGTAGGATCAGAGATACCTTTCAGACTATGTGATCTGAGGTCAACTCCAAAGGGCAGGCAGGAAAAGAGGCTGATGCTAACAACAGAGGTAATCAGTAGGGAGAGAGAAAAAAAAAAAAGCCATCTTTTAATTAATGACAACCTATATGGCTTAAGGAAACTACATCTTGACAAGCCAGATTCAGGATCACAAGTTCAGCTGACAAAATTAAGCACTACTTAAAAATTAAGCTACAGGGAATTCTTAAAAGGCATTTTCCTTTGTGCTTGTTGGCATTTACACAAAAGGAAAAGACGGCAGCACAAAGGCAGATCGAAACAGCACGTCCCAAACGTAGTAAAACCAGGACTTACGGTCTGCTAGAGCCATCTTCAGTGAGATTCTAATGGCATTTTCTCTTTGCCCTACTACTGCTTAGTGACAATATATATATATATAAAATGCTTGTTTTTAGAAGACTTGCTTAATTATGGAGTGTTTAGGTTACGAAGCAAACTGGGCTGAAGAAGCCGTACATTTTCTTCATTATGTACCATTATATCAGCTAAGGCAGGTATGTTTTTCAAGTTAGTAAACATCGAAGTATTCAGGCCAGTCCTAAAATTTTGTATGAACTCTTGGTTTAGAGCCTATGTAGTTAAACAGCCTAACAGCACTACAATGAACGTCTTTGCAACTGTATAATTAATGTCTATGAAGAAAGAAACTCTCCTCTGCTTTTTGACCAATCTCATTTCCTAATTGCTGGCTACCACCACCAATTCACCCAAACCCACGCCTGTCAAATTATCTACAGTTCAATTCCTTAAGAATTTTGGATCAGAGGAACACAGTTTCCAGCACAACCACGCAACCATCAGCAGGAGACAAAATGGGTGTAAAACGTCAGTCTTAACTTGCACCCTAACTTTCATTTACTGTTGCTTTTCAGTATCAATTAATTTAATAATTACTTACTAGGAAAGGTAAGGAACGTTGCCAACAGAAATTTCCATGTTTAAATCCCCAACTTTCTTGAAATCTGAATTTTAAGGAAACCAAACAATAAGGAACCTCAAATGATGTATCACAAAAGTAACATTACTTGAGCTATCAAGTATCGTAATTATTCACTACAGGAAGGCAATCAGCTAGTTTAAGTTCAAACACTTGTACACACACACGCAAGAAAAACAGAGACATGATTAAGGGGAGGCCAAATTGTTTTATTTAATTTTTTAGTGACCAATTAAATCTGTGGCAGAAAGCTCTGCTTTTTTTTTCTTTTTAAAGAAATTAGCAGTGCTCAATTTGATGGCTTGGAATTCTATTCAAATTCCAGTTGATTTTGTAACAAACACATGAACAGGAATTCCAGATATTGTTTCCAGAGCAGAAATTCACATTTGTATGAAAACTCCATGTTTGTACTTGATTGGGACACAGAATGTAAAACTATTGTCAGTAGTGCACGAGTAAACCATTCACATTTGATCTGGAACCTTGACATCAGAAAGTTGTACTCTCCTTTCAGATTTTTCATTACCTTGTGCAAATCAAGTCAAGTCTTCATGTGTCAAGCACACACTTAAAATTGTCCATGTTTTATATACAAGACATCTACCATTCAGGCAGTGCAAAATACATCCTTTCATAACAAAACTAAAATGTACCTCTCAAAGTATGAACAAGAATATACACATAATACATGATGTACACTATTTACACAACCATAAAAAATATAATACAAGGATTTTTGTATGTGGTTACAAGACTTGACAGTCTTTTGCAATTTTTTTTTTTTGTATTTTTTTTTTCTTTGCAACAAGGCATGTGTAAGTTTCCTGGATGGACTTTTCTTTGCAGCTATTCAGAGATCTTGGAAACTACGCTTGAACTTTTAGGAGAGTTTTCAAATGGACTGCCATCAACTCCCTGTTTTGGTCGGAAAGTTCAGCTGTGCCACCCACCCAGTGGCTGGGAGGCTTTGGAAGGACACTAGGTGACGGCGGGTCGCTAAATTTTGCCCCAGCGTAATTTTCTTTTTGGTTCGCTTCTGATAGGGTGACAGGTTTCTTGGACTTGGCGTTTCTGAAGTTCTCTGTGTTTTTAAGTGGCTTTTTCTCCTGCTTCACAATTACTTCTGTCGATACAGAATCTTGCCAAAAGTTCTCTATCTTTTTCGCCGAGGCGATCTTGGTCAGCGGCACGTTACATTTGCCCTTCTGCCTGTTAATCTTTGGTTGCTCACACAGATGGAAACCGTGAACGGGCTGGCTGTGGGGGGCGGAAGCCTTCTCAGGCTTTCCCATCTTGTTCTTCAAGACCTGCGCAGACAAAGACCTCGCGTCAACGGGCAAACCCTCTCCTCGAGAGGCGCCTCCTTGACGGTTCTGCCAGCCCCCAGCCGGCCTCCGGGACGAGGCCCCACCGCCATCACGGCGTGGCCCCCACATCCCCTCACAGCCCCCCTCCCCCCCGGCCGGCCGCCATGGGGCGCTGCGCCCCGCGCACGTCCCGCCCTGCGCGCGCAGGGGCGGCTGGCGCTCGGCCAACAGGCTAAATCCGGCTGTTGCTGGGCGCAGCGGCGGCCGCCCATTGGTGGACGGCGGCGGCCAATCACCGGCGGCGGTTTCACTCTTCCCCCCCCAACGGACGTAACGGAAACTCCGCCGCCGCCGCCCCCCCCACCCCGGGGGGGGGGGGGGGGGGGGGGCGGCTTCCCCCCCCCCCCCCCCCCCCCCCCCGGAAACAAGCCCCCCCCCCCCTCCCCCCCCCCCCCCAACACCGGGGAAAAGGGGAAAAAAAGTACCGAGAAGTGCCCGAGCGCCTTCCCTACCTCCTTCCTCAGGGGTCTGCCGGGCGCCGGTCTCGAAGGGGCGGCCGCAGGGGGCTCCTCCGGAGGAGTTGTAACCATGCCGGGAGCTGGGGGAGCGCGCAGCTCCCCTGGGCCGTAGGCGGCCAGCGGCGTCCTCCTGCCCAGGCCGGCGCGGTGCTGTTGGTACTGCTGGTAACGGCTCGGCAGGAGCCCCGCGGGGCCCGGTCGGATCTTGCCCTTCCTCCGCCTCACTCTCTTGAGCGCGGGCCGCGCGCCGCCCCCCCGCGGCGGCCAGGCAGCAGCCGGGCTGGTTCTCACAGTTGCTGTCCCCTCGCCTGAGGCGCTGCAGGAGGCCGGAGGGCAGCCGCCGGGGGTCTTCGGCGCCCGACGAGATGCGAGCCAAGAAGGGCGGCGGCGCCGTGGTGGTGACCATGGTGGGACGCGGGGACCCGGAGCTGTGGAGGGGAGAGGGGTCGGGGGGCCGGGGAGCGGCTGCCTGGGCTTTGTGGGCTGAGATAGTGGCGCGGTCGGGGCTGCTGCTAGGAGAACATGGCGGGGGAGTGAGGGGAGCAGCCAGCAGCGCCCCTGTGTTGTTACACGGGCGGGCCCTGCCCCCTTCCGCCTTCCGGCCAATCGGCGCGCTGGAACGCCGCGAGCGGCACGCCTCTCCGGCGGGTTTAGCCAATCGCCGCGAGTCGGCCGCCGCTCTGGCCCCGCCTTGGCCAATCGGAAGCGACACAAACAGTTGTGGCCCCGCCCGCTTCCGCAAGCCGCCCAATCCGCGCGGACACAAACAAGGGGCACTCCCCAGTCTCCGAGTCACGGGCCCACAGTGCGAGGCGGAGGGGCGGGGCCAGCCTCTCCCCTCTCCAGCACCGCCGGCCAATCGCGGGACACGCGATCGCCCGACGGTCACGCCCCCGAGGGCCATGGAGCCAATCAGAAGTGACGTAAACAGGCGGCGGCGGCGCGACCCCGGGGGGCGGCGGCGCGCTCCCGGCTAGGCACGCGGCGCCCGCCATGGAGCTGCCGGCACCGGGGGCAGCGGGGAGCCCGGCCCCGGCCCAGGCCCAGGAGGGAGCGGAGCGGGACGAGCGGAGCCTGGAGGCGCTGAGCCTGGCCGCCGGCGGCAGCGGACCGGCGGCGGCAGCAGCAGCCGCGGCAGTGGCGGCGGGGCGGCCGCAGCCCCCCACGGAGGGCCGCCGGGCGACGCTGGCGAGCGCCCTGGAGCTGGAGGGGACGGTGCTGCGCGAGGGGCGGCTCACGCAGTTCGTGGCCAACAATCTGGAGCGGCGGATCCGCCTGAGCGGCGCCCCGCGGGGCGAGCAGCCGGGGCCGGGCCCTGGGCCGGGAGCCGGAGCTGGGGCCAGCTCCATCCCCGCCATCGACCCCGGGGCGCTGCAGGACGTGGTGGCGCTGGCCGGGCAGGTGGCGGCGCAGGTGGACGAGCTGCTGCGGGCCGTGCACTGCGGGCTGCAGGCCCTGACGGCGCTCAGCGTTGGCTGCATCCAGACCTACCGCGACGGCGTGGAGAGCTTGGGCGAGGCGGCCGACCTCAGCATCCGCGCCATGTACGCGCTGGTGGCCCGCTGCGAGGAGCTGGACCGCGCCATGCAGCCCGTGCCCGCCCTGGCCAAGCGCATCCGAGACATGAAGGGCACCCTGGAGCGCCTCGAGGGGCTCTGCAAGTAGCGCCGCACCCGTGGCACCCGCTACTGCACGGTGGGTGCGACTGAGTGGGTCGGGCTGCCTGCCCACGGCCCCTCGAAGCTGGCCCCGGAGCCGGTCTCAGGCCCCCAGCTTCGTACACGGTGGCTTTGGGGCCTCTGCCGGGGCCTGTCCTGTCCTCGTGGCCTGCCACAGCCTTGGGCTGGAGGAAGCTTGGAAACTGGTGAAGGAAAAGGGTCTCGGTGTAAACGGTGTGGTGAACCGCCCGCAGCGCTCCGTAGCTTAAGCTCTATTAAAGAATTCGGACTCCACATGCCTTACGCTTGCTGTTTGTTGAGGGCTAGGGAAAACTAACCAACCTGAATCGGAAGCAGCTGTCAGTATTTATTTTTTACCAAACCTGAAGTTGTGAATGCTTGATGTTTACGGGCGTACGTGGGTCTTTGTAGTTGACACTTAGTGCCTGACTGAAATGATTCTCATGCTGTTACAGTTAACAAACGTGAAGAACACTGCTGTCCCTTACAGGACGCAGTTGTAACGGAAGATAAATAAGAAGACAATTAAATTCACCAAAACACGTACTTTCTGAGAATAATATAAAATCCACGGGATAGAATTGAGATTGGTATAAGAGCAGTTCTATATACAAAGTACTAAATAAAAGCCTTCAGATAAAACACACTTTGCCTCTCTTGGTTTCTACAGTTTTCATAGAAATTTGAGTGATGTCACTGAAATGATTCTGTGATTTATGTCCAATGTGAAATATACTTAGTTTGATGAGGAAGATGTGTTCATTATGACGTTACACGGGTGCATGACTGGCATAAAGTAGATACTTTGGAAGAATTTACTTAGCTTGAAGCTTCTGTTTATGCATCACTGTATGCAGAAATCATTTTGCTGTATCAGTATTTCCATTGAGGCTTGAGAGATTCTCTGCTAGCTCTGGTTCCTACGCAACTGGGCTTTTAGGTGGTGCTTCTTAGCAATCTGTTTAGGTTACAGATGTCTTTGCAACTGGATTTCACCAGAAAAATAATCACTGTGATCCTAAGTATGTGTAATGCTGCTTTAGGTGACCGGAGCCTCCTAAAAACTTTGGGGGAGAAGGTATCCAGAAACACTGTACAAGTCTGTAGCCTTTTGGTTAAGGAGCAGATAGGTTTACAGTGGGTACAGTCGGCACCCCCAGAGTCTCCTCAGACCCACTGATGAGTGAGAGACAGATGCTGTGATACACTGCACTTCTAAACGTGCACAAAAAATTACTAGCTTTTAATTTTAATTTTATTTTTTTTATTACGGTTGTTTGCAGTCCCTGGCCGATCTGGGGCCTCTCTGCATGGCTGAGCCTCCACCTCCTCCCTTGGCACAGGGGAGGTTTCGCATCCGGCCTTCCAGCGCCAGCAACGGGAGGAGGCTGGGAATGGGCTGTGCTCTTTGTGGTCAGCAGCTCGCACGGTGCCGTCTGCTAGGGAGCAGCTGTGGCTCCGGGAACAGAGGAGATCAATTAAAGAATAGAGGCTAGTAGAGAGAAAAAGGAGGATGCAGGACCTGTAAGACATGAGAGGTTTCATAACGCCACAGGAACAGCTGTCGTCATTTAGTTCTGGGGTATTGTTCGTGAGAAGGCTTGAGACTGTCTATCCTGGAGAAGCAGTAGTTTTGCTAAGTGTGTGTTGTGGTTTTTGTACGTCAGGACTTAAAACCAAAGTTGGCTCTTGTTCTAAATATTACTGAACTGTACATGAAAGACCCCTGGGCATACTCATAAAGCCACATATGTACAGCTCCACTTTATTCATCCAGTCTAAGGGTAAGGCTTTAAAGCGTACACGTTTCGGTACGCTATCAGCTTTTGATAGCTTTTCATTTCCAGTCACCTATGTTCAATGCTAATTCCCTGCTAAAATTGTCAGGCCTGTAGAATAAAATCATTACTTTTGTGTTTCAAATTGTTAGCGACTAGTTGTTGTGGAAGCGTTTCACTTCTTAATTATTGCCTTTCCTATTTGGTAAAATAATTTGAAAGCTAATCTAAACTCTGCTCCTGTACCTGCGCTGAGACCCATTAATGTGATTGCAGAGCCAGTTTCAGTCTAGGCCCTCGGGCAATAATTTCTGAGAGTGATGTCACTCATGGGACGAAAAAGCGATGACTGGCGAGTTCCAAGCATGAAGGAAGTGGTAATTACAAAGTGTTTTTTTCGTGTCAGCATGACTTGCACGAAGGGCAGACCCAGCTGAGCTGGGCAAAGCGGTTCTTGTTCCCAGGTGCCTGCCTCGTACATGTGCCCCACGGTCGCCGTCCCTGTGGCAGGTGTGGCTGCGTGGTACCAGGCTGTCCTGTGCCACTGCAGGCAGCACCGACACGTTAACCGAGAGCTGCTGTGGCTTGTAGCCTCCTCCTTCCTACCTCTGTTGTAGGAATGGTGTCGCTTGGCAGCGCCCGTGTCTGATGCTAGCCCTGCCTTTGAAGTTGTGTTTGGACGGCTTGTGAGCTATATGCAGCTCATGCCCGCCGGTAAGCCTGCTGCTGCAGCAGCCAGAGATGGCTGCGCTGCCTTTTTGATCCCAGTCCAAGCTTTCATGTGCATATTCTCTGTTAATCCTGGCACTTGCCAGCTTTGGGACGCTGAGCGTAGCTTTCAGGTTCTTCTGGCCTTTGTTGCTTAACCTGTCACTGAGCAGGGTAGAGCTATGTTTGGATTTTCCAAGAACTTAACGTGCATTCACATACATTTTCTTGCTCAATCAGATCAGCTTTATAATTGGCCTTGTTTTCCTTTATCGGCTGCCAAATGAACTTTTGTTGAGACCAGACAGACAAGGTCAAAGAAGAAAAATAACAAAATGACATGCCAAACGCTGTGCAAAGCCAGGATCAGAATTAGCTGTTTGGAAATCGTTCCCCTGTTCTGATAACTGAGTCCACTAGGAATTAGGTAAGCTTAATTCTTTTTTATTCAGGACAACTGTCAGATTTGACTAAGGAAATATATATATATATATTTAATATTCATTAAAGTATGCTTGGTTCTGCTTCATATTCTTCATATTTACATTCCCTGACTGTTAACTGATTCCTGATTCCTTGCCATTCAAAGGAGCTTTACCACATGAAACCTTACTACGTCCTGGAGCAGGAACAATCACAGGTATTTCACCTTTAAGGTGCTTTGCCGATGTTGCTCAACTGTGCCAGGAATTCAGTAAGTAAACATACCAACGTTTTGTGTCTCTTGCTGCTGAACAGATAACCCAAATACATAAATACTGGATGAAATTTCCGGATATATGGTTGTCTTTATTCCCATTCCTGACTGAGGTACAGGTATGAGGAACAAAATGGGCTTTGGAGCAGCATGTTAATTGAATCCGAGAGAACATGCCTTAGTCTTCAAGATCCATCTATTTTGAAATGGTTTCAAATAGCATGGCTGTTCTACCAGAAGACCAAAAAAAAAAAAAAAAGCTTCAATATTACCAGCATCCTTCGAGAAGAGTAGCAGACCAGCAGTTGTAGCAAACTCTGTCAGCTGAAACTGTGAAAACAGTCTTCAAAATAGAGGCTTTTGCAATAAACATTACCCAGTGTAAGGTAGGTTTTACTGTCGGATTCCAGACTATGTCTCCCTGATCAACACTGGCATATGCACCTGAAGGAAAGCCTTTAAAAGACAAGCAGACAGTGTTCCTGTTTCTGTCGCAGCTTAGGCTTAGTGCTTGGAAATTGCTCTGAGAAAGGGGCGTTCCTACAAAAATCATAAAGAATCCGAATAGTATGATTTTTGTGAATATTGTCCCTCCTCACCCCACCCTGGCCTCTTCCAGGAAGCATATCTTGGATCGTCCTTCCTGCCACGTATGTAAGAGCACACAGGAGATTCATGACGTTTCTCCTGTAGAGAGCTAGCGCAATTGTTGCATCAGATGCAGGAACTGAAACTCCTTGGGTTTCACATTTGCTGTTCCAGCTTGGTTACTGGGGAAAGGTGTCGAGATCGTTGTTCTCTGCTATTCAGAGCTCAAGAATGTGAGATCCACGGACTTGGGCCCTGGGCTTCCACCCTGGAAGTGAAGATCATCCTGCCCCCCGGTTAGATAATGGCAGAATTAAATACACCCTTCCCTCGTAACAGGAAGAATGCTAAATTATCTAAATGTCAAACTCGTGCAGTTTTGCTTCATCCCTCCTGTTTACACACACTAGAAGCAATGCAAAACCAAAAACCACTGACAAAAAAACAAGCATAACCTCCTGACCCAAAGAGTGCTAACTGATCCTCTTCCCAAATTGCAAGGTCGGCAGTTTCATCAATAACAATAATTTTGGCTGCCAGGATAGCATGCTTGAACTGGCTCTCTCCAGCAGTGTTAAATAAATCCTGATGAGAACTAAGAGAAAAGTGTAAAGAAAATAAAATCCTACATTTTATTTTAATATCGATAAGGGCTGGAGTTAGGACAGTCCGTGAAATGCTTCCCAAACTGCCATCTGTTTTTTGTTAGTAGGGTTGTACTGCCATGTACACTGGTCAGAACGCATCAACATTAATTAGCTGGGAAAGCTGTGTTAAAACTGTCTTGATTATTCTGACAGATAACAGCTAGAGAGTGCTGTCGCTGTAATTAGTTACAGAATTTGAATTCATGTTGCTTTTACTAGTCACTGTAAAGTATCTTTGCTGAAAGTTGATTTAATTCAGAGAAGGGTATACATTTATTTCAGTATTTTTGTTTTCACAAATGCCATTTAAAGACATAAGAAATCTGGAGCTTTGTCCAGCTCTGTATCTCTTATCCCAATGTGACCAGCCATGGTTTTACCTTATTTTCTTGATGGACAATGCTGGAAAAATTCCCAGCATTGAACTTTCTTGTAAAGCAAAGAGCCATGCCCAGTGAGCTGTGAGGAAGCACATTGTTAAGAAAAGCTTCCTTGTCTGGAAATACATGTAAATCCGGGGGGGGAAAAATCCACAAACTTGCCAGACAATCATTTCTAATTTTACAGCAATCTAATAGTCGTGGGTGTCTGCTTTGTCACTGGGATTGTTTGACTGCACTCTGTAGCAGAAAATAAAAAAATCCCAAGTTGAAGTCTTAGCTTGTTAATAAATGAGCTTTCTTTTTGGAGCCTCATACCAGCAGTGCAGCTTCCAGCCAGATTCAATCTAAGGAGATTTTTCTTGTCTGAACTTGAACTGTTGCCATTCAAGGAAATGCTAAAGTGAAAATAAACTCCTTTAAAGTCAAAGTATCATCTGACTTTGTTCCTCTTTCAGTTTTCACCACCCAGGCAATTTGTTTACTTGCTGGATTTTTTTTTTTTTCAGGCTGGGACTTTCCAGTGACGTTTCCTCATCTGGAAAGAGAGTGGAGTTTTTCACTACTGAGCAACGCTGGGGTTTTCCATTTTCCTAAACTCTTCCCGCATACAATTTATAGTTGATGATACGGATCTAGTTTGGCTTTGTTTCCCTCTTTAGAGAAAGAGATACGCAACTACAAAAGCCTTTCATTTCTCCTGCTCCAATGTCATCAGCTTTCTTTTGTCTGCCGACAGCAATTTGAAATTTATTACAGTTTTCCCTTTCTTCATCATTTTCCAGAGTTACCATTGTATCTGATTTCCCCCGACTAAACCTCGTTCTGGACTTCATCAGTTCTCAACATTAATATTTCATCCCACTTCTGTCTTTGGCTGTGTGGCTTGCTACTTCATTCTTGCTCTCATACTACCGAGGCACTAACCTTCGTGTTTACCCTGCGGTTATGTCCTCTTTCAGCTGCCCTTGGTGTCTTCGTATTCTGCCCTAAATTCAAAATGTTCATGAGCACTTCTTGGCACATGCTAGTATCTGCTGCCTACCTGGTGTACTGTCTTGGCATCACCGATTCCTTTATTCTTTACTATGTGTCGGTAACTTACTTCATCCTTCCTTTCGTTATTACTTTCTTGCTGCTGTTTTCTGCAGTGCTCCTTGTACCTAGAACATCCACCCCCAGGAGCAGACAAGTCAGAAACTACATAGATATAGATTGCTACTTATCATACTAAGACGAAGGAACTCCAGGAAAATTAAACATCTGTAACAGAAGAGAGCTAGATCTCACTATGTGATTCTGATCTATTTTAATAATATGCTGAAAAACACAAATGACAGTGAACTCCTTGCAAAACATTACTACTATAACTGTGTGTGCTGTGCTGTATCTCGACAGACAGGAAAATCAATCAGCTGCTGCTTACACTTGCTCTTGAGAACTAGGTTATAGAATTCCAAACGCCATGTGACACGGTGAGTGATGCAATATTTATGAAAAGCATGCAAGTCCCACAAACAAATGATGATGTTTTTTCTAGAAAGATTAAGTAAATACTAGAGTAAGACTACCGTTAAATGGAATTCCGGTCTCTCCGCCTTCCTTTGGGCACGTAAGCATGTACCCTCACACAGAGCTCTCACTGACTTTAATAAGAGCTATTTATGTGAAAGCTGCGAGACTTAATAAAACGTGTTATATTTATTAATTGCAGCAAACCTTGCCAATGGGTAGTGGTAGTAAAGAGGATGGCCTTGAATATTAGGAATAGAGGGTATGCCAAACCAGATCCTGCCATCCGTTCACCAAGATTGGCATGTACATACTTTAGGAAGGCAAATAAATTCCTTTAGAACAAAGGCATCACTTTCCTGTCAGTGATCCGTGGTCAATTGACAAATGCAAATAATAACCAAAGGACTAATTCTACATAAATGTTAAAATCCCCATTTTGAAAGAAAAAATCATGTTGAGCTCTACTGAGTTGAATACCCGTAAAAGTCAAGCTTAAAATTTGCTAAAATTCAAGTTTTAATAATGTTCCGCTATGCAGTTCCTAGTAAGTATGTACAATCTTTTTATTAAAGTATACCTACCATCAGCAATTACAGAAACTTCAGTCTGACCAAACGCCACGGTCTGTTTCTTACACTTTATCTGAACTTTAAGTAGGTGAGGTGGCTGATGTAGACGTTAAGTAAAATAGGAGACATGGAGCATAGTTCCCATATGTGTTAATATAAACCAGGAAAATTGTGTAACTTGTTGATGACTTCTGGAGTTTACATAGCACTGTAGAAACTTTGGATTGCAGTGTTCATTCATCGTCATTTCCGGCTGTGAAATCAAATGTACTTAGTCTCTGTCCTTCACTATTTATGAGCTTTATTTTGAGATAGGGATGAATGCTTTGTCTCGGAAGTAGGTTTTGCTCACAGACAAAACAAATTCTGGGACAAAGGTGTGTTTGTTTCCCTACAAATATGTAAGTGGGACAATTTGATAAAAATATCTTGCTGATAGTGATTTGCATAATACTTTGGGAACAAAAGTTTCCTGGGTAGAACACAGGCAGTGGACTTCTTGTTACACATTGTACTTTCAGTGGCGTGATTTGTCATTGCTGCCTGCTAGATAGCGTATCTTTATCAGTTTGTATTACTGCTGTAAAAAGGCATCTGGCTGATGCAAACATGGGTAAGTCATACTAAGAGGTTTCTCTGTTACACCTATTTATTTATTAGTTGTTTTTTCCTTCTGATCCCTTTTCATTTCTTACTAGTTCTCTTGTGGAATGCCACAGCTGAGCCCTAGGTAGCACTCCTCTTTTAAACTACCTCAAACAAAGTAGATCAGCAAATATACTTTGTGCATACATTGCATTGGCACAGCCAGCGAGGTAGTAGGCTGAGATAACCTGTTCAAGACTTGGCACTGATCCTCGAAATTGAATTCTCAGTGCAGAAGAGCAGCGTTTTGGTGGGTTAGTACAGAAGCAGCATACCCCTGGGGCTGAAAAACATGAGATCCCACAGGGAGATCTGCAAGCATGGCTCCAGGTTGATTCACTAGAAATAATGAAGAAAGGATAAGCAGGTCAGTCCGGTGCTAGAGATTGCCTGCCTCTCTTCATCGACCTGCTGGGGTGGGCCTGCAGGGCTGGCGAGTACCCACTGCAGCCACTATCTCCCACAGCATCAGAAATGACTGTATCTCTGAGGTGATTAACGCCATCAAAACTGGATATACATGTATTTATAATGTGTTTGTATGCCGTGGTTCCTACCAGAGAAAATATTTAATGCTAAAGAGATGATGAGTGCAATGGAACCATCCTTTGTAGCCCACAGCCCCGAAAGTGAGTCCAAATTTTTGTACATGTGGTTTTGCTCCCCGCAGATAACAGAACAAACAAGCAAACCCAACAACACAATCTGTTATGGTGACAGTGAGTTTCAGTAACAGATGGAAAAGAACATAGCCAGATCAAGCAGGAAAGTGGATGTGACTATAGATTACTGACTGGTTATCTGAGACCTGTCCCGAGTTTCTTTAGGCTACGGCCTTTGAGCTTTTCCAAACTCTCCAATCAAATTCCTTTCAGAAAGTCTAATAAAAATAGGGCTAATAGGGCTACTAAGATGGTGAAGGGCCTAGAGGGGAAGACATACGAGGAGTGGCTCAGGTCACTTGGCCTGTTCAGCCTGGAAAAGAGGAGGCTGAGAGGAGACCTCATCGCGGTCTACAGCTTCCTTGTGAGAGGGAGTGGAGGGGCAGGCGCCCATCTGTTCTCTTTAGTGACCAGGGATAGGACCTGAGGGAATGGTGTCAGGCTGTGACAGGGGAGGTTCAGGCTGGATATCAGGAAGAGGTTCCTCACTGAGAGGGTTGTCGTGCGCTGGAACAGGCTCCCCATGGATGTAGTCACGGCACCAAGCCTGTCGGAGTTTAAGAAGCGTTTGGACTGTGCGCTTAGTCATATGGTCTGAATTTTTGGGAAGATCTGTGTGGTGCCAGGAGCTGGACTTGATGATCCTTGTGGGGCCCTTCCAACTCAGCATATTCTGTGATTCTGAGTTTAACTTTGTCTCGGTCTCTTCCATACTGGAAATTTTAAAAGGTACAGCATGGTTATGCTGTTTAGTGTATGAGTGAAACGTTTGTTTCAAGATCTTTCACACATTAGAACAAGAATGTTGACTGCGTACTTTTATTAGTTCATCTTCATACATTAAGTTGATCCACATTTCCTCGGGACACTTGGCATATCAGAAATCTAAGAGAAACTGAGACCGTGTTCTGATACTAGGTGGTAATGCCAGATGTAAAGGCGGCCTGAACAGTCCCTGTCCTGTCCCAGCCCTGCCTACTCCTTCCTGACTGTCTGCTGCTTTCTCCTGGGAATTTACCCACACTGTTTATCCAGCCACAAAATGAAAATGACATGAGGAACTTGACCCAGCTGCACGCAGCACGGAGTGAGGGGGAGGCCTGCTTGCAGCAGCTTTTCAGCTGCATCACTCCCCTGGCTTCTTTTTTTCACTGCGTGAGCACAGACAGCTGCTCAGCACAAGGGAGAAATCGTGGAGCAGAAAGGGTGTGTGAGCCCAGTGCTCACAGCAGGGCTCAGCAAAGTGCTCAGGGATGACGTGCAGCTAGTCAAGCCCCGCTCTCCGGCAGCCTACAAAGCTGAGCAGCTTGTGCTGGCCGTTGGGCCCTGAAAACAGGCCTGCAAGTAGAAGCAGGGTTGTGCTGGAAACCTTGGTTAAACAATGCCTCAGATTTTAATTTTATGCAGTTAGATACGTAAAAACTCCCTTTTGCATGGCTGGACCTTCAGCTGCCACGTGGGTAAAGAAGATTACCTAGCAACAGCTCTGCCCTTTTCGATGCTGGAACAAACCACTGCGGAGAGAAGAATGGAAAATAATTAAGTGGGTTGTGTTTCAGGACAAAGCGCCTCGTCTTTTCAGTCTGCCCGCTCCCTTTGTGGTAATCAAAGTTTGCATCTAACATGCAAACAATGAAAACAGGCTTCCTATTTTAAACCAGCATACCCTTATGCGTAATGAGGATTATGTCCATACTGTTCATACTAAATTGAGACCCTCTATCTCCGTGTCATCGCTCAATAATTTATGTGTAATAAAGCATTTTAGATCTATTCATGACTCTCCATTGTGGTGTACAAAAGTTTCCTGGCACGCTTTTCTAATTCTCCATGTTAGAGTATTTGTATAGGTAGGGCTTGAATCACAGTCCACTGAAACTAGTAAAAGTCTTTCACTTAACTTCAGAATGCGTCCCATATTGGGTCTCTGCCAAAACATGCAATTATAGTAAAAAATAAAATACTGAACTCATTTTAGCACATCTAACTCTCGATACGTGGAAGGCTATGTGGAGATTTTTCTCCCCAAAGGGATTTTTGAAAAGCAGTTTCTGAATAGCAGAAGTAGATAAAGGAATTCACAAAATGACTTTTCATAGAAGAGTTAGGATTTCTAAGTAAAAGCCTCCATCTTTTCAGTGCATAAAGATTGTTTAGCCAATTCCCCAAACTTCAAACTACTGGAACATAGCGTGAACCTCAGAGGTCCAGGAAACTCATTTCAGGGAAGTGCAGCCATCTTCATACCTCCTTCCCTTTCCCAAGGACCTTAATCTGAGCAACCTCTAGAAGTCCACCTGGACAATGGCAGTTTCATATCCATATTGATTAAAGGTTTGAGTATGAGGGTAGCGGGTTTAATTGCGTTAATTTTAATTACATGCAGAAGGCAAAAACAGCAGTGGAAACAAGTGGCATGGATTTCAACTGTGGGTGTATGGACAACAAGGGAGCATGGCTATTAAGTTCCCCAAGGCAAAGTCCATTTCAAAATGTCTATCGTAAATAATTACAGTGTGATGTAGCCTAAGCTGGTGAGATTGTGCAAAAGAGTGCTTCTAGGGAACTCAAAATGGGTATGAAATGAAAAATTTCTGTTATTTTCTCTAAGGAATGCTCGGAAGAGGCAAATTTACAACCTATACAATGTCCTTGTCTAAAATGACATTTACCAACTTTGAAGGTTTCTGAGAACAGGGATGCTGCATATGTATATACTGGGATATTCCTCTTGCTCTCTACTTGGTTTTGAGTGAAGAAGCTCTTGCAGGGAAAAGTAGGATGTATTCTCGTAAAGCTTGTTCCGCAATGAATACTGACAGAAAGAAAAGCTATTTTCACAAGGGCAATGTCTGAGCTTCTGATTTTTTCCCTATATTTGCATACATATATTTTGCCATAATTTAATTTGTATACAATAAAAATAATTTTAAAAAAGCCCATGTGGCTGCTAGGCTAATCACTTTGCTTTACTTCTATTTCTTTGTCTTTGGCCAGTTTCTTGGGGCATTTTCAGGACTGCAAACACCTCATGATAGAGACTGTGGTCTTCATTTATACATGTACATTACATTACATATTTTGTATATTATAGGCATATAAGTCTGCAGGTATTTTCTCACATACTGTATTATAACTTATACATGTATTACTCTTCACAGGCTTTATATTCACATATATCCATAGTATACATATCCAGAGGCTCAAACTTAGGATGCAGAATGTCAGAGAGTGCCCAAGGGCACTCACAATCTTTACTTTGTGTGACTGATCACATGAGAAAAATATTTCTACCGGTATAGCAAACCAGAATTTGATCATCACGTACGCAAGTTTGTAGGCTGAAACACTGTGTCTCTCGGCTATTTCGGGCTGTAGAGGAGTGATAACCCTCCAGCAGCTACTGACTGCTCTTAGCCTGCCTCCCACACTATCCAGGGCCTCAGTTACGCGGTTTTAACCACAGCCTCCGCTCAAGGCAGGATTTTGACTGAGGTGTCCATATTCAGACAGTACAGAAACTAGAAAGTGTAGCAACCGTTTTACTCTGTGGAATCCAGTCACTCACCGCATCATCTCCAAAGAGTCATGACATGCTTTCCACTTACTTAAATTAGAGCTGTTTCTCTCACATTATGTCATGCTTTTCCCTACTGTGAGTTATTTTCCACCATGAAACTTTAGTTGGTTGATTACTTTATCCATGCTCAAAGCACAGTCATACCGGATGACTTGATTTTATGCAACAGACCAGATCTTCCTGAATGATCCATCCAGTGTAGATTTCCACCGAAAATTGTTCCTCACAGATCACATAAGTTATGCTACAGGTGTCTAGGTCAAACCAGAAGAACAGTAGGGAGATGTCCTAGTCCTTCAGGAATGACAGGAGCCTGTTGTCCAGCTGCTCGCCTCTGTCCATCAAGCACACAATCATTTCAGTTGCAGAGGAACAATAGGAAGAGGAAGACATTTTGTTTTTTTGGACCTACATGTCACTCTATGAAGTCACATACCGTGGAGGCTTGAGCTGAAAACACTATCTTTGTGAATGAACCCCTGAAGGGAAATTTAAGATTTATATAAAGACTTTACATAAAGCTGCTTATATTGCATCCATTAGTCATGCAGTTTTATTACTGTTACACAAAGGAGGGCGTAGTCTGTATTCTACTAAATGTCTGGTTTGCCTTCTATGTGAATTTCTATTAAGAACTGTATCATAATCTTGCAGTAGGGAACAACTCCAAAATTTGATTTGGCTCTTTTCATGCTGTTTCCTGTTTATTTTGGACAGGAAGAGTAACTCTACTTTTAACTTCCATCATTTTAAGTCTGTGAGGTTGTGGTGCCCCCTAATGTCTTGAAGACTAAAGAATTTCGTTGCTGAGTTCCCAAAGCTCCCGATAGGAAGAGCACTGTAGATGTTCTCAAATATCTCAGAGCACTTAAAACTATGCTTGAACATCCCTTTCTGTTATTTCATGCACACAAGGAGTAAAATAGTTTCTTTTTGACATCTTATTTTCATTCTCAACCTGGGAAAAATAATTTGTCTCAGAAGTTAGGTTCTTAATTATTTGTAGACACCGAATAAGTGGGCATGATTTAAAAAAATGCTGAGCTCCTAGCATTTTCTTTTGATTTTTTATAAGAGTTGGTGCATAATCAGCGTGTTTTAATGTAGGTGTGTGTGTTAGGTTCTTTAATATGTACGTATTCAGTTTTGCAATAAGCATAAGCAACCCTAATATTAACTTTCACTTAAAGATAAAAGGATGCTTTTGTTGTACTGTTTTTTGTTTGTTTGTTTGTTTTGATTCTATTAGAGTCTCAGTGCTATTGGAATAAAACTCAACTACAGTATCAAAGAAGTTAAAATATTTATTCAGATTCAAACAGTGCTCAACCCTCCCCCCAAAAAAGTTTAATGCATGCTGAAAGTAAATCAGTCATAAAGGAACATTGTAATTAGTCATACATGTTGTCACAAGTCAGACTGCTCTGAACATAAAAAAAAAACAACAAGCAAGGAATGTATTAATTGAATCAGCAAATCAGAAATAAAAATATAGTTTGCTCTGTTACAATTATTATATAATAGCTTTCTAGTTTATGACATCAAGTTTCTTTTCAGGTGAAGACCTGTACCATGAAGTGGAAGAATAATCCTGTGTGAATCACCTTTGCCTGCGTAATTAGCATCTTTCACAATTACTTTCACTGAAATAAAACCTGTTGCAGTCTCAGTTCTGTAAATATACTTTAAAAAATAAAAATAACTTTAATTACTGATAGAGTTGAAGATGTCTGTTTCAAAGAACATCTTGAGGGAAGGTTTCATTTTCTTATTAAATTCGTTATTACTTTACAAACTCATGGAATATAATACTATACTGAAACAGAACAGTACTAGAGTTGTTGACGTATCAGTACAGAACACTGTGTTTTTCCTTTTTGTAATTTTTTTAATTAGGAAAATGATTTAAAGTGTGCTTTTTCCATATTTTTTTTCTCTTGTTTGCTTTGGTTGGTTGTATGTGGTTTTTTTTGTTGTTGTTTGTTTGTTTGTTTTCCTCAACTCAAAGGAGAACACAAGCGCAGCTCTCCACCACCACAAACAGCACAGCTGTACTAAAATCAGAGGAGGGATGAACCTCATCCCAGAAAAATCACTTTGACCGTAGCGTCTGCTCTGCCAGAAAAAGGATTTAGATTGGTGAGCAGACACCAGGGTGAAGTTACAGGTATTTGAATACCTCTAGATAAAAGAGAATTGAAAGAACTACTACATTCACCTGTTTTTCCTGATCAAACACAGCAAGTGCCGGCTTTTGAAAGCCACACGGAATATCTGGGAACTCGGTGCCCTCTGCTGGTACATCAGGGAAAAGTGATCTTAACTTTAAACAAACACACAAACCCTCGACCTGTGCCTGCGTAGATCGTTTCAAAGTGCCTAACATGGCAAAGTCCAGTGTAAGCTACATGTGCAGAATATGCAAGATGGAAACAACCTTCTCGCTCTCTGAGAAACACCATTCTCGTTCTCACACAGGCATCGCAAGTCATTGTTCTTGCTGCATGATGTGGAGCAAGACGGTACGTGGCCGACAAAATGTCACGACTCAGGAGAAGCTCGCTAGCGTGGTGAAGGTGCTCAGCTGAGCCACAGAACCTCAGAATTGTAGGGGTTGGGAGGGACCTCAAGAGAACATCGGGTCCAACCCCACATGGCTATCTGCATTATGCTGTTTGCCAGAGGGATGCCCTCAGCCCTGCTCAGCCAACCCAGAACCAGCAGGAGGCTAAACGACGAGTGCTGTCTGCTGAAGCTCATTTTAGATACATTCTCTACCTTATGTTTAAAATTTCAAATATTTTATTTGCCTTGTGCGTTGCTAAATAAAAATATGTACATATACTGCCAGTTTAACTATACATCTCCACATGAAAGTAGTTTTGCTCTCTGCAGCTGTTAAACATCTTAAAAGACGTGTCAGAACCTTACAACTAGATGGTAAGAATAGATTATTGCTCATTCATGAGATATTTTTGTACTACTCTGCACCTTTGAAAATGGTTTCGTTCCTGATTTTGCCATACTGGTGACGGTGCTGTACTGAAACGAGAAACCGGGACACGTGTGGTTGCTCTTGGCTTCTTGAACGCTCCCTGCACTCTTTCTGTTGCAGCTGGTCTGTGTGGCACCACCTGGTGCCTGGCTGCTTGCTCTATACAGGGAACATCCACATCTTACTTCAAACATCATGCAGCAATGCTTTATTGGAAGTGCGTTGAACTGTTAGGAAAAATAATAGGAATGACACTGTCTGTCAGCGTAGCAAGGCTGTTTCAGTTCTGATAAGAATGATAAGATTTATATATAATAACCTTAGATGTCAGAATTCAGAAACTTGTAACGTAGCGTGAGAACATAGTGACTACGATATGCAAACTAATTCACTGCTACCTCAGTCACTCAGCTCAGCTCAAGGGAGAGTTTGTAAATTATCCTCAATGAGAGGACATTCTAAGGAAGAAACTACATCTAATCAAATCTGGAGTACCAAAACACAGCAGGAAACATGGCCACGGTATGCAGTTCGTCAGGATGTCTGGGAAGATCAAATTATTTCCATGGTTTTGCTGTGTTTAAACACACCTGAGGGCTTTCTGTTGTACCTGAATGTACAAGAACCGTTAGTTCTGCAAGCTGTTGCACCTTCTGACGTGGAAAAGCAGCATGCCTGCCTCACGGAAGGGCAGAAAGTCTAGACTGAACAGCACTGAAATGTAAGTAACAGGAAAACAAGCTATGAAAAAAAAATCTATTGCTGTTGTCCCCAAATGCTTCACTGAAACCACTTTAAATGGCTTTTCTGGTGTTTGAGCAGAAACGTAGCTTTTGTCATGCGCACCTGCTCGCAGGCCTAATCTTTCTGGCGGTGCCTGAAGGCCTGGTTCAGCGGCACCTCTCCCTTCCCCGATCCCCCCACGGCATGCAGCTCACGACATGGCCTGGCCTGCTGCGCCCTGCTTCGGCAGCCCTCATTTCCCCTCTCTTCCAGCGACGTGCCCAGCCTCCCCCAGAGCCCACGTGAGTCTTTCTGCACACAGGAGCCGTGCCCACACCTTTCCAGGAAGGCTCCTGTGGGCTGGTCCTTGCTGTCCCCACAGCCCCGATGGAGGAGCTGGGGGTAGTTTATGACTTCCCCTCGGTGTCGGCTAATCCTCAACGTGTCTCTGCTCCTGGCCATGTCTCCACTCCTGGCCATGTCTCTGCTCCTGGCCGTTTCAGTGATCCCGGCCGTGTCTCCACTCCTGGCCATGTCTCCACTCCTGGCCGTTTCAGTGATCCCGGCCATGTCTCCGCTCCTGGCCATGTCTCCGTCCTGGGCCGAGGAGCCCGGGGCTGGCCACTGGGCGCAACACATCCTTCATTCTCCACAGGGAACCTCCAGCCCCAATGTGCCTTTTTATTGTTATTTTTGGAGCTAAGGAAGACCGGTGTGTCTATTTATTACCGTTTTTTGAGTTAAGGGGGACCAATGTGTCTTTTATTATTATTTTTGGAGTGAAGGGAGACCGATACGCCTTTTTATTATCATTTTTAGCGCTTAGGGAGACCGACATGTATTTCATTACTACTTTTGGAGTTAAGGGAGACCGACACGTAATTTATTATTATTTTCGGGCTTAAGGCAGACCGATACCCCTCTTCCTTATCCCGTGTGGCGCTCAGGCAGGCCGACGCGTGGCCTATATTACTACTTCTGGGGCACACCAAGCCCGGCCTGCCCTCAGGCCGGCCCGGGGAGGCCTCGGGGCCCGCCGCCGCGGTACCCGCGTGTCGGCAGCGCCGGGCCCGCTCCCGCCGGGCCCCGCACCGCCACCCCCGGCCCCGCCACCCCCGGAAGCGGAAGCGGCGGCGGAGCCGAGGCGGGGCCGGCTCTGAATGAAGGCGCCGCGGGCCAGGGGCCGGGGGCGCCGCTGAGCGCCGAGGGGCCGCGGCCCGCACCCCCCTGCCCTCCCTTCCCTGCCCTCCCCTCCGCCCCCCGTCCCCCTGCCCGGTGGCGGCCCGGGCCCCGCCATGTCCTACAACAAGATCCCGCCGCGCTGGCTCCACTGCCCCAGGAGGGGGCAGCCCGTGGCAGGTGAGCGCCCGGCCCGGCCCGGCCCCGGGGCGGCCGTGTGGTGGCGGCGGCCCCCTCCTCGCCCGGCCCGGGCCCCCTCCGGCCTCCTCCGGTCCTTCTGGGAGCCCCCCTCCTCCCCCCCCCGGCCCCTCGCCCTCCGGCCCGGCCGGGGAGCTTGGTCCCGGGGCCTCGTGGGCCTCGGCGAGCCCCCGGCGGGCCGGGGACGGAGCCCCGCGGCGGGTGCCCTCGGGGCGGCCGGGAGCCTTAACGAGGGGGTGGAAGGGGGTGAGCTGCAAGGTCCCTTCCACCCCTAATGCTTCTGGGAGAGCCCGCTGCCACCCTCAGGCCCGGCTTCCAGCTTCCTCCTCCCTGTCCTGAGGACCGGGGTGCTTACCGGGGGTGACCCCGCAGCTGTGACCCCACAGCTTGTGCTGCGCCCCAGAGCTGCAGGCAGGTCCTCGATGGGGCCTGGCAGTGGTTGCTGTGGCTGGAGGTTTGCTGGGTGCCCAGCCGTGCTGGCGGCAGGAGCTGGGTGCCGTGTACAGACACACTCTTTGGTGGGGAGTGAGCCCCCAGGCTGGCTCAGATGAACTTCCCCCCCCCGCTGCCTAGTTTGAGGTAGAAGGAACAGACACTGCTCTGCTCAGTTCTCTTATGCTTGCTGCCTTTCTAAGGTAAACAGTTCAACAACACGTTTCTTTCCTGTGCTTTCCCAGTGCTCACTCTTCCATCTTCCTGTCCGTGACAACGTAAAGGGGCTTTTCCAACACACAGCGTTTACTGCTCTGCATTCTGTGCTGGTTGGTGGCGTGCTATGATTTGGGCAATGTTACAGTTCGGCCTTCTCTGCCCCACGTTTCTCCATCGTCTTTTTTGGCTGCAGTTGGCTGTGGAGCAGCAGGTATCGATGGCTGCTTACAGGTTTATCTAGAGCCTGGTCAGACATCTCAGTAGGCTTAGTCTTGCCAGGAACACGTGTTGTTTGGCATTTATCAGCATTTTAGTTCCTCATCTCATGGGTTACTGTTTTCCCTCAAGTTCTTCATATTTCTCTGAGCTTGACTTCATTAAATGACAGTATTATCTTCTTATCTTGCTTATCTCCCTTTTTTTTTCCTGATTGCTGGCAAATGTATTGCTTGTTATCTAGTAATAAATTTGATAGTGTAAGTTGTTAACCTTTGACCGTGACAAAAATAGACTAACAAATATCTTTTCTTTTTCTTCTCAGCAAGTTCTTGATCTCTAGAAGTTGTCGGTTTTGTTTGTTTCTTAAGCCATGGCAGCGATTAAGCCAGAACGTGGTTCATCAGCGTGTCATCTGCTGTGCAGTGACTGCTTGTGTCTTTGCTTATTCAGGTAGCTGCAAGGTAACTCTTCACTGTGCTCATACACACAAAATTACAACGCCCACAAAAAAGTTGTTCATTTCTTTGGCTGCTTTATCGCGACACGTTCTTATGTTCACGTAGTTTTTAGTGTTCTTTTTTGCGTGTACAGCTTAATCAAAAGTCACAGTGCACCATCAGTCTTCTCCCCTCTTGTTACTCTACGTTCAAACACCTCTTACTATTTTAGCGATGCATAGACAACAACAGTGAATTTTAAAACTGTCTGCCAGATGTTTTATATTCCAGTTTTAATTAGCATTTCAAACAAATTTGTAAGCATCTGTGCCTGACTTCCCACTTGACACTATAATAGTCATAATGTTGCTAAGGTTTGTCTGGCTTCTGTGGACCTAGTACTCATCAAGTGTTTGATCGTGACCCTCTTGGCTTATGATTGTGGCATCTGTAATTTCTAGGTGACCTCAAATACAAGCACTAGTGAGGTCTGGAGCTCTTCTGCTGGCTGAGATGGGGTTCATTTAGGTTCATTCTGAAAGAAGCGAGTGGATCTGTGTCTCCCTCTGTTGCCCAGTTTTCTTTAAGTATTGATGTTCTGCTGCCTCTGATTTTAGGGAACGTTTTCACGTCGTACTGTGTTGTCCTAGCAGCTCAATCACACACTTGACAAAAAGCTTTCCCTGAACTCGTAGAACTGAAGTTACCAGGTTGCTCCAGCCTTGGCATCTCTGTCTTTGCAGGTGCTTACCTTGTATGGTCCCCAAAGTCAGGTCTGTTTTCTCTCTGCCGCAGAGAGAGCGAGCAAGATATTGCGGAAGGGACAAGAGAAGTGTCTCAGCGATGTCTCACAGTCAGATATTGATTCCTATTAGTTGCATGCGGAACTGCCAGTTATTAAGAACATCTCTATTGCATGTGGAGACAGCACCTCTGGTTGAAAGCTGCTGATTTACCCGCTTGTAGTTTGAGGGAGTAATCTGCTGATGGGTCGTGGTTGTTGCTGTTGTACATTCTTTCTTCGGAGTCTGTTATTGGCGTGATTCAGTGATGAGATACTAAGTCTAGTGGGTGCTTTGACCCACGGTAGCAGTTCTTGAGGCATAAGGCTTTTAATTGCAGATTTTACTGACTATTTCATCTTACTGAAGTTCCCCTTGCTGAACCTTGGTCACTTTCCACTGTGTTTAACCTTCCTAATCAATGTTCAATCTAAACATAACCGTGGTCATAAATTATTCGCAGCTCCTGCTACGTATTGAATTAATAGCTTCGTGTCACAAAAAAATAGGCTATGTTACGGGTAGCTCTTTCACTGGCATGCTCTGGATAAAACCTTTCAGAAAAGATGAAAAATGTGTCTAAATGTGAAAGTGTATTTAGGAAATTTGAAGTCTTAAGTTATTCTTTTTGATGTCTCTGAGATATCCACTAGACGTCTATACAGTCTGTCTGGCATACTCTTATGTTTAGAATTTTTACCTGTTTTTAATCCTAAAGAAATACCATCTTTTACACAGGCAGCTCTAATTTGGAGAATGGTGGTTTTTAACATCCACTTTCCAAAACTATTTGCCAAATTTGAAATTAATTTTGGTATTAGGTAATGAGGTAAGTCAGGGTTCTGGGAATGTTTTGAAGTGTGAGAATTCAATCAAGGTATTAAATTATTTTTGTAATTTAGTTTAGTTACACATTTTGGGTGCTTTGATGTCCATGTAAGATACCGCCTTGCTACTGTCAGCTCATCTTGTTCAGCATAAAGAATTGCTTATTTAATTTTCAGATCCTTATGCGTGAAGGCTGAAGGGGTGTTGTAGCAATACCTGTTTGCAACTCTTCTTTAGCATGAACTGTATGTCAGATCTGTAGCAGAAACTGTAGCCACTGCCTTATTTAGAGTTCCCGCATTACTAGGAAAGCTTAGATTTTTTTCCTTGCATTAGAGCTTAGATTTTCTGTAGCTTAATGACCCTGAGAGGGGCTTATCTGTGGGCTAGGAAGGAGGATCTTCAGGCTTCTGTACAAAGACCAAAAAATTTGCCAGTTAGGATACTTTGGTTTTCTGTCACTGGAAGAATATTGTATGAGATGGCATTTAAAATCATTTCTACAGGTGTAGCAATAATAATTTAGAAAAAACAAAACCAAGAAAATAGCAGAGATGTAGATTCTGAAGACAGTGCTTACTTCAAAGGCAGAATGCAGGTTTGTGTTGCTGAGAACTGTGATTGTTTTCAAAAGCAAAACCAAAAAAAACCCCAACCCAAAGCCCTTGTTCTCGTGGAGCAGGATGTGCTGCTAGTGGAGTGCAAAGGCAGAGGGAAGTATGGTAATGGGAGGGATCTTTCTGACAGTCAGATGAGTGGAAGAGGCTATAAAGTTATTACCATCTAATGCATACAATGACTGTGTGAACTTTTCCTGAAGCTCTGCAGGTTGGAGTGGACTCGGACAAGTGTGACAGTAGGGGCGTTTCTCCCGTGGCTGGTCAGCATCAAACCTGAGCTAGCAAGTCGTGTGAAGCTTCGCAGTTTCCTTTCCGTAACTGCCCATCTTCTCTTTTTTTTTAATGACTTTCCTAAAAATCTAGATGCTAATGTGAAAATACAAAAGATGTTCTGACAGAATTTAAGGCTGCAGAGGTCTCTGTGGATGTATTGCATAAAAGGAAAGCTCTCAGCAGACACTTGCATGTTCATTCAGCGAGAACGGGATGCGATCTTCCATTTTCACAAAGATCATGAGCTTCTCTCTCAGAACTTGATTTCCAGCTGAATGCGATGGGTGTATTAGTGTCTTCTCATTCCTTGTGCTTTTGCTTTGCTGAAAGTGGGAGGGTTTTTTTTTAATGAAATGTTCGGTCTTGGTGAGTAAACAGTATTTTTCTTGAGTACTTTAGGCGAATTGCTTGGCATTGGGGTGAGCTGTGCTGATTCACCCAATGATACGAAACTGCAAGTTTAAATGGATCATTACTCTACATGGCACAGCTGGACAGGTGCCTGAAATAGTATGAGAAACAGCACAGAAAAGTGTCCCCTGGTGGGTTCAAAATGTTGAGTGGGTACTTGTGTTTCTAAATAGGGAAAGCTTTTTTAAAGTTTCTAAACTTCTCTTGTTTTATTTTTGATTGCATTTATGTAGAGTGGATTGTCTTTAATCCGGGAAATAGGTAGGTTAGTTGCTATCAGAAGAACTTTATATTTCCACAACTTCAGGACCTAGCGGTGCTTTCTTTCCTAGAAAGATGTGTGTCTGGGGTTCTTCCTGCATTAAAAAGCCTCTCTGCTGCTCTTCTGTGTGATACGATTAAATGCTTGCATTTGCTCTGTTTTTAGAAAGGCTGTGTTTTTAATAACGTGGAAACAGTTTTATATTAAAAAAAAAAAAGATTAAAATTCTGGGGTTTTGCACTTCCATGTGCAGAAAATGCTGAGGTTCCCCCAGCTTTACTTCCTGCCTGCGTCACTCCCCTGGCTGCAGCTGGGCAGCTATGCCAGGCCCCTTTCTTTCCATGAATTTAAGTCCTTTTTCTGCAGCTTGCCACTGTGTAGGGTCCTGGGGACTGCAGCAGGAGGTAGGTGTGCTGCTGCCTTGGGCTCCCCGGGAAGAGCCATGCCCACGGCTTGCTGGGGTCCCGCCGGGGAGCACCAGGAACCTCCTCGGAGGTTATATCTTCAGCTGTAGATCTCATGGATGGAAGAAGAGAAAGTGTTAAATAAATCTTGGGTTTTTAGGGACCGGTGGCAGTGATCCATAAGTACTAATTCCCGTCAAGTTTCTGTCGGTTTTGTGATTTACATGGTGCCTGAGCCACACACAGGCATTGTGTCTGGGAGGGAGAGCTGCGCCCCGCTGTAGCACAGCAGCAGGACTCCCAGCGAGCCTTAGGGAGCACATTGGACGGATCAGTGGGGCACAGCTCTTCTGGGCCAACCACGTTGCTTTGCAGCAATCTTCACCATCTTTTATGCTTGCAGGTACTCCAAGCTGCAGTTCACGAGGTTGGGTAACAAGCTGGCATTTAACATTGTTTTTCCATGTTTTTAACTCTGACGAGTTTAAATTTAGTTTGTTCTCTTGCTTCCTCTAGCCCTGCAGCCTAAATCACACTTAAAAACTAGCTAAGACATTTAAAATAGCACTTTTTGATGGTCTGAACCGTGTTTCATTCTAAACTTACTTGCACGTTCAGAGAATGTGTAGCTAAGAAAAATTCCCATTGAGCTGTTGTCAATACTTCTCCTGCAGTTGTTTTTCATTGTAGATGAACCTCTAAATCCGCTTACATTGCTTTGAAATCGCAAAGTTGTAAGTGAACTTACACATGAGTATACATAAAATACTGCAAAATTTGATTGTGTTTCATAGGGAAGTTTTTACCTTTGAAGACAATGTTAGGACCAAGATACGATGATCAGGTTGCTGAAGAAAATCGTTTTCACCCAAGCATGTTGTCCAACTACTTGAAGAGCCTGAAGGTAAAGTGAAATTTTCTATTAATTGAAATTGTACTGTTGTTACTAATACTTACTCAAATGTTGCTTTTCAGGTTTAAGAAAAATGCTGTTGGTGGCTTCCTTTGGGACACATGTACAGAAAAATTACTTTAAAAATACTTTCTTTTTTTCTCCACAACTCCTTAGTTTCTGAAATACTATTTTATTATAAGCAAGAATTGTACAAAATTCTCCAGGTCATTTGCTGTGTTACCAGCGAGAACCTCACTCTTTTCTGTTACTACTGTCACACCTTGGTTAGATGTCATTGGCAAAATTTAGATAATTTGTAGTTCTACAGATGACTCTTGTGTATGGGTATGTTAAACTGCGGTTTTGCTTATATGAGTGAAAATGTTTAAAAATGAAAGGCAAATTTCATGGAACTTGGGGTCGTTGTCTCTGTTCAGCCCGTTTCTGTCTGCCTACATCAACGGGGGTGTTGTTTTGCATGACTGTACAGCTTTGGTGGGGAACAGGACCTTTCCAGCCTTTCATCTAATGTAGAGGTCTGTGCAGTGCTGTGCATAGCTGGGTGCATCTGGAGATGGGATTTTTAACTTCCCAGGCAAAGAAAGGCATGCGACCTTATTATTCTAATATTAAACTCTTCTATAGAAGGTGGGCACCACTTGTTTTGGCTGTGTAGTTTATAAAGCTAATCACGGGGGTGACATTTTTCCTGTATTTTTTTCTGTTGATCTGAGGTTAATTCTGAATTTGTTTAACATCTGGAGCTTAAGCATCAAGAGTCTGATGGCTAAAATATGGGAAGTTCCATTTTGTGAATGTTATTTGGGTTTAGGAATGGGGTAGTTGGTGAGGTGCTCGGTGTAGCATTGATAGAGGTACCAGTGGGCGAATGTGAAGCACATGTGCCTGAACTGGTAGGACTTTTCTTGTTTGAATGCTTGGATCTGTGTGTCTAAATTCCATTTGGGTTTCTCTTTTTTGTAATACACATTTTTTTGACTCTGATCAGCTTTAATGGCCATTCCTAGAAGATTTCCCTAAGCAATCTTACTCGTGGTTTAAAGTAATTTAAAATTCTGTATGTATTTTAAAATTGTAGAGAACGTCAAAGACTTGCTCAGAATTTCTGAGTATTTGCCTGCTGGTGACTTTTCACCAAAAAAAACCATAAATCACAGTGAACCTTCATAGCCTTTCCATGAGGTGTATCAGTCAGTTGTTTTGCAATGCTACAAATTTATTAAGTCTTAATGATGTTAAATGGTTAGTCTAATAGTACAGGTATCAGCTTGTGGTTCTCTGCTAACGTATTGCTCATTTTGTTTAGTAAGCAGAATGTATAATTTCTCCATAGCTTCATAAAATCTATTAAACAATTTTTGACTTGCCAAGATAGGCAATGTGTTGCCAGAGAGCTGCATTTCTAGAACAGCAATTTACCAACAGTCTGGCAACGTGAGGTAGAAGTGCAATTGAGGAGACTTAGAAAAGTGGATTTTTCCCAAGTGAAAAGTAACTCACTGGGCATGGCTGTCATCACTTTATTTCCCTATGTTAAATGCTCATACTTTGCCAAATGAGTCACTTCTGAAACCCTGATGTTGCTTAGGTCCATGCAATTTATCTGCCAAATGAGAGATTTCAGCAGAAACTTTGACATCCAGATTTTGGTGATGGTGAGGAAATGTTGTTAGTGCAGGTATTTGAAGGTAGGGGTTCAGCATTGAAGACGACGTCTGTCTGAGAGGAACTAAGGTGGAACTGTGCCTAAAAAGCTTCCTGTGCGGTTGCTGAAAATCTGGATGTTAGACACAGATTTGGTAAGGGCTGGCAACTCCTTTTTTCTTACAATTGCTGATACTGACACGGCATCTTAATGATCTTATTAAAAATACTGGAGAAGCAATGGTGACAATGTGAATAATTTCTTTTTCTTTCTTGAGTAGGTAGGTTAGTAATATTTATGCTTTATAAAAGTTCATTTTATTTCTGTCACAAAGAGCTATGGCATTAGTTAATACAGAATAATTCCTATTTGGAAAACTACTTAACAGTTTTCAGCCACATAATTGGATTAACAGATAAATTCAGTCACTGATTTAAACTACTTTCCTCAAATAATAATAAAAAAATAATAAAAGAGAAAAAAGTCCAGGGAGTGGAGAGAATTCACTGCATTGTAGTATTGCTCTCACCCTCCTGGGGAGGATGTTTTCAAGTTCGAGTGTCTAATGAGAAACTTCTGGGGTCACGCAAGGGGAACGTAGCTAAGCCTGTTTATATGCTCAGCAGCAGAAGAGCACATGCATAAGGCATTAGTAGCTTGAGAGAGCTGGAATGTGAGAAAGTGAGAGGGCTTTTTGTAACAGTAGGAGGACACGGAGAGACTGGCCAAAATATGTATGAAGACTCTGATGCTATTGTATGTGAAAGGTGATGGTTTCAAGCTATAGGTGAACTTTTTCTTCTATTCACTCATCTTTTACACTTACAGGCAAGAAAAAAAATCTAGTTAAATTGTGTTGCAATGCAGTAAGATTTTATTGTTGCAACAGTCCTTGTGAGAAATATATATTCGCTTTAATGAGAAGTTGCTCAACAATTTATTCTTTCTTCCAAAGCTGTGTCATTTAATGATGGACCGAAGGATGATTCACACCAAATGTTGGATGGAAAAATAGTTTTTTTTTTCCAGTGGGTAACTGTCTGTTTTACTTTGGTAGTCCTTCAAATATCAGCTCCTATTAAGAACTTTCTAGGAGCAAACATATGCTGTGGTTCCAGGGTTTGAGAGCAGAGCAAAGGACCTCCATGATGAACGTCCATGTACTAGAAACTTTGCATGCAGTAGGTGAGAACTGCGGTCCATCAGACCAAGCGCAAGCACAGTGTAACTCCAGTTCAGTGACCAAAGTGTTTCAAGTCCTGTAGTACCTGGATGTCTTCTGGCTCTTGGAGTCTCATAATTGTATACTTTGATTTCAGGCCTTATGCTCTACATTCCACTCCATAATTTTGACTAAATTGTACCGGATGCCTGTATGGTTTACGGCTCCGTAAAAAACATGAGGAACACAGTCACTTCACAGGATCTCCGCTTACAAATAATTTGTAATAATTGTAAAGGAATAGTTGGTCCTTAGTTCTGAATCCCCTCCTTTACAGACGCTTTCCTTCGTATCATCCTTCTGTTCAAATGAAATGCAACATCCCCAACATTAAATGCAAACATTTAATGCAACATTAAAGGCAACTTGGGGACAGCTTGAGTCTGAAGAGCATTGTAGTGTTCTCCTGGGTTCTGTAGGTCAGTCAGGAGACAGAAGTCTCTACATGAATATGTTTAAAAGAGTAATTTCTAAAAGTTGAAGGAAAAACTTGAGTATCCTTTGAGCTTAAATGTTTTGATATGAAATTAATTTTTGAACTTTCTTGCATCTCAGTGACAACTCTTCATTGCAGGAGGGAAAGTTTGGAACTTGCCTGTGGGAGCATTTGAAACCAGTGATATTTGAGAAGAGTGGGATTGGGAATTGGCTTTGAGTTTTCAATAGTAATGTGGAATTGTATCTTTTGGAGGGGAAGATGTTAAACTATATTTCATAACTTACACTTTTTCTTGTAGCTCTCTGTTACAACTTGCAATATTAAATGGTCTTAGCTTTTAATTTGTCTTCATGATTTTATTACTCAGCTCTTTTCCAACGCCTGCTTTTTCCTATACACAGACTACCAGATGATATAACATTTTATTTAAGAGTAATTTGCATTTTGGAGTGTCTTTTCTTACTTATGCTGGAACTGAATGCAAGTCCTTCACTTTAAGATTCAATGAAAACATAATTTTAACCTTATATTGAAAATATTTTTTCCCTTTACTGGGGATATCTTGAAGTACTATAATACCTAGCCTTGTATTTTAGATAGAATAGTTTGTCAAGCTTAGCTATGCAGCTGGGCAGGAGGATATTTAGGGGGCCGTTTACATGGCTTAGAGTGCTCTGAGGAAAACATAGCTGATTCTTTTACCAGCCTTTTTGTCAACTTCAGCCATGCTCCAGATAGGATGCAGAGCACAAAAGACAATTGCTGTATTTTCCTTCGGGCAGGGCATGCTAAGACACTAAGGATTCCCTACACAGAGCCATTGCTTGTGTAGAACAGTAGGAAAATACCTAAATAGTTTTCAACTAACTATCTCATTTTAGATGTACTTTTCACCCTTTTATGTTTTGCTTTTCTTTCCTAGCCTGTTGTCCTGTATGTTCACTGTTGTGAGAATATGCCATTGTACTCCAAACAATTGTTTTTAACTGCTTTAACTCAGTGTTGTAGTGTTATGAGCCTAGAGCATAGCACCTGGAAATCTTGCATGGTCTTACTTGTCAGTTAAGTAATCTCTGAGGTGATTGCTAAATGCTGTTGAAAATGGAGGGGGAGGAAAGTAATCATTAAACTAATTGCCTTTTGTGTACTTCCTACAGAATTTATCACTGGATAATATGCTGTCAGTCCGTACGGTTAGCAGCTCCCTTGACACTAAATACTTGAAATTTCAGATGATAAAACAATGTTTTCAGGTGGACTGCTACTGAAGTAGCTCGTATATCTGCAAAACAGTCTCAGTAAACCATTCTGAATAAAATATTCAAGTTGAATTAGACGAAAAAGGAGGAATTTAGAACTGATGTAGATTTAGAGCACATATACTTAGTGCTTCTGACATAACACTATGACACTGTTAAATATAAAAATACAAAAATACATCATAAGAACTTTGAATACCACACATGACTACCTCTGTAGAGAATTGGAAATTGGCCTCAGGGGGTCTATTGATTTACATACTCGGGTGAATCTGCTGTGTCTGAACTGTATTCCAGTTCAAATTGGAATTTATCTTCTCTAAATTGTCTGGAAGCAGTGTTTTAAGTTGTAATTTCTCTAGCTGTAGTTCTAAATTATTAGAAGTCTGTTCACCTTCAGGTAAATAAAAACTGGTCAGAACCCTGTTTATGAATGTGTGTTGGAGTTTTAAACACATTTGAAGACATGGTGTTCTGCATGTGTAACATGCTTCAGTGGTAATGTATTTTTTAGTGCACTACTGTTGTCTCTCTTTAAAAAGACAAGACTATAGAACGAGGATTTTGCTGAAAGACCACTTGTAAAATGGCTTTTAAATAGACATCCAGCTTCATAGTGATGATCCTACCTGAAAGCATGACATTTTGCTTTTTGACCAAAAGCAATTACTTGTACATACAAAGTAGGAAACCAGGAATGCTTTCAGCACACAGGTGTAGCAAGCTGTTTTTGTGCAGTAACGGGGAGATTTATGCTTGGAAGGATTTTTGCATGGACCACTGACGAAATTCCATAGAATGGAGAAGGCCAGCGTCAAGTCAGCAGATTGCCATGCAACTTTTCCTTTTTTTCCCTGTTCTGTTTCTCCGTGATTTCCTATGTCTGTCACCTGAAGGCCCATGTTTCCCCAGAACCTAAAATAAAGGGTTTTCCACCATTGTATTAAGAAATCTTACGAAATTTGAACAGTTTCATTTCCCTTGTTAGCTTCAGTGAGGAATCAGTAAGATGCTGATGAGCTGTGTGTCGGATGCCACCATTGGGATTCCTGCTCTCCATCTTGCTTTTTTAAACACAGTAACTTCTGTAAGGCTGCTGTAAAAGAGCTATTATGTTACAGTTGTAGAATCAAACGTTCACAAAGGGACACATCAGAGTAGAGTGGACAAGGTAACCTTAATTCAGGTATATCCCAAAGTCTGCATGGTTAAAACTACAACCTTAACCAGCAGCATCTTGGAAGATTTCCAATTTTTTAACATCTCAGCTTTGAATAAATTATTTCTAGGAATTTAAGGGATTTTTGTTTTAAACTTGAAACAATGTTGTTTTGCATTCTAACAGATGGGTAAATTAAGTTTTTTCTAAGAAGGTTCTTCTGTGTAAGTCTCAGTAGGTATTTTTTCTTATGGTACTGTGTGTTTAACATTTTATGTGAAGTGTAAGAGCTCCTGATTCAGCTTTATGTCTTCTAACATGTTTAAATACATACATTTTTGGTGTTAGCAGAATTTTCCTATTTGGAGATTTTTGGGGGAAACAAATGGATGTTTTTTTGAATTGACCAGTGCTAATTCAGACACAAGATTTCACAATGAAAAAATGACTGTGGTGGTAGAAAGAAGTTTATATAGTTCTTTTGGAACACAGCATTTGAGAAATTTGAAGCTTGGAACTGCCTGCTACTGTTTTTAATTTGGATGTTATTAACCAATTAATATTTAGTTAATATTTGGACCTAATATATGCAATAACTTTATTTATTTTGTAGGTTAAAATGGGTTTGCTGGTGGACTTGACCAACACTACTAGATTCTATGATAGGAATGATATAGAGAAAGAGGGAATTAAATATATAAAGCTCCAGTGTAAAGGGTAAGTTGTCTTCGCTATTTTAATGTTTAGTTTTTAACTTCAAAGATCACACTGAAATAATTACTCTTCCCCTCCTTAATCCCCCCTCCCTTCCTTTCTCCAAAACTTTTTCCTAACCCATGTGTTCCATGTTTATCAGGCATGGTGAGTGTCCTACACCTGAGAATACGGAAACGTTTATCCGTGTATGTGAACACTTCAGTGATAAGAATCCCTCAGAGCTTATAGGTATGTCTTCTTTTATCTGTTTTCATTAGTTTTTGCTGTTAATTTATATAAACCAAAGAATTTCTGCAGTACGCTATTTATGCATACATAAATTAGATGTATTTATTTATTTTAACTTCAGAGTAAACTACTAGTTTTTACAGAAACCGGTAGGAAGTCAATTTGAATCCAGCTAATGAATTTATTAGGCTTAAGAACACAGGCTTAAGAACTGTCCACAAACACAAAGAACTGTCTACAAACACAAAATACCCGCAGTACATTTTTGAAGCTTCTGCTGATGCAGATGAAGGTTATGCATTGCCTGATTGTTGTTTTAGCATTTGATGGTCTGGCTTCCTTGAAGTTGTATGTGGTACCTGAGTATCAGGTATTCTGTAACAAATTTCACAAAACAGCTGATTATTTGCTAGAAATTGATAGTAAACATTAGGCTAAGTGTTTCTGTAGTATAGCGTCTCATCGTGATTACTCAAATGTCGTAAGGCTGACTTTGTTCAGAGCAGAATAAGTTCTCAAGTGAATTTTAGTTCTAGAAAGAACACTATTCTGATTTCTGGTAAGCACAGTAATAATCAACTCTATCCGCTGACGAGCAGAAATGACTCCACAACCATAGGGTTGTAAAGTAGGTATACTTTATTATGGTGCACTGGGAATAGCTTCCTTCAAAAAAGTGCGTACCTTCCCGGTTGCTTCCCACAGCTTTATACATGAATACTGTTACGTATTACATGAGCTCTAATACATATTTATAAATTTCTCCCAAAAGGCAGACCTCTTCCTAGTACTCGTTTCCATACTCCCTGTCGTTAGCTCCTCCTGGTTGCGCCTGTGCAATGTAGCCTGGTGGTCACGGGCTGGGGTCTTTCAGGATGAAGGCAAGGAGGAAGAGGAGGCTAAACTTTTTCCCTTTCTGGACTTTGACCTCCTGTTGGAGAGTATTTAGGAGTTTTTTGCTTATCTTTGCCTTGTTTCCTGCCAATGAGTTGTTCATCCTTCCCTAATGAGTTGTTCATCCTTCCCTTATCCATTGGCCTTGAGTGATATCTTCCTTTTTACATATTCTTCTCATAAGGTTCTCATCTACATTCTTCAATAATTAGCATATTTAGCCATATATGTAGCTAAGAATTGAGATAAGTTTTAGCATCTTCCCCTTCTTACTGCAAACCATCAGAGACAAGAAATTACTGTGCAGCTTAGTTTCCACATGCAGAAGGGGTTTTGTCTGCGGGCATCTTTGATGATAGTTCTGCAACCTGACTGAAAAAGAGTGTCCGTATGGCTTAGAAGCACATAGAACAGTTGTTTGTGTAGGTGTCATTGATAAGAGCTTGGTAAACTAAGCTAGCATGCACACACATTTCAGAATTCATACAGAATCTTGGAATAGAGGGGGTTGGAAAGGAGCTCTGGAAACCACCCAGCCTATCACCCCACCTCAGAGCAGGTTGCTTAGGACCGTGTTCCTTTAGGTGTTGACAGTCTCCAAGTATGGGGACTCCACAACACCTTCTGGCAACCTTTTCCAGTGTTTGGTCACCCTTACAATAAAAAGGGTTTTGTTTCTTTTTGTCCTTACATTTAAATAAAATTTCTTGTATTTCAATCTGTGCCCATCGCTTCTTGACCTGTCACTGAGAATCTAATTTTTGTCAGCGCTGAGACATTTAATTGAAGCACATTATTAAGTTCTTCACGTAATTTCCTTTCAGATACTTCTGTATTCCTCATGGAATGAAGTTTTAATTTGAGACCTCTGTTTTCTTCCCTGAACTGTAGCACAAGTATGTGATATGAAAAACTGCTAAATGAGAGTGAGTGGGATCAGCTATTGGCAGTATTGCAGAAAATGAAATATTGTTACGGGTCAGCAATTTATATGGAATATGGACAGCACTGTGATATGCATGAAATAGCAGACCCACTTAACTGCTATTTAAACTTTTAAAATGCCGCTTTTAGTATTGAGTCATTAACTTCTGGATTTACATGAATTTTGGAATGTTCTTACACTATTTTTTCTTGACGCTTAATTGACTTTTTTTTTTTTTCCATAGAAATGAATCAATGTCTTCAATAAGCTCTTGACCTGTAGTTTAGGCTTTTGTAGCGAAAGAGAATCACAGAGTCAATGTTGGGATATTCCATTTCCCTTCCATTAGTTACAGAAAGGTTATTTCTGGTTCTGGAAACTTCTTTCTTTTTCTGAAAGAGCATCAGAGGGATTGCTGTGGAGGATGTGTTTATCAGGAGGGAAAGCAGTCTGCAGGAGTGATAGTAAACCCTGTGCGACCATTCCTTTCCAAGCCATTGGTCTCGTTGCTAAAATGATTCTTATCTTTGTCATGTGTATAAAGTTATTGACTTAACCTTTTTGGTAGCAGTAACAGCTGCAGGGCTTATTGATAGCAATTGTGTGCCATTCCAGTGCTAGTGTTAAGATTAGACATGAAAAGAGCCTGAAATGTGAATGATAAGTGATCAACATTTTCTATTCGGCTAGTACTCTATAGGATGGAAGCTTTATTTTTGCAGCTTGAAGGACTGCAGTATGCCTGCCAACTTCAAGGAAACAAAACACAAAGATTTTGCTTAAGCAGAAAACAAAGGAGAAATGATTGCTGGGAACAAATTCTGTAAGGAAGCTAAAATTAATTTCATTTGATGCAAGTTAAGGTTTTTGTTGTTATTAATGGTTAGAATGTGCGAATCCAAGAAACTCCTAGTATTTCTTGCCTTGCTTATTAAGAAGGGAAGCTCAAATTGTTACTGACTTACTCTGCTAACTATGGTAGAGAAAAAAGTAAATCAATAAAAGCCTGCTTTATAGTCAGAACTGTAAAATATGTTAATATTAAGAATAATTGCATTTGGTGTGAGTGGAAACTTTGATGCTGTGGTGTTTGCCTTTTAAAAAAAATGTGTTGTGAAGAGGTGTCAACATTTTGCCTGAATCCTTCACATCATTTTAGCCCTACAAGTTTCAGACTTGGTTTGTATATCACTAGATGGTGCTGTTGCCTTGAAATGGAGAGAAAAAAAAAAGGAGTTCCAACATTGGAGTCTTCTCCTCCTTTCACTGGGGAATGAATTCAGTAAAAGAGAGGGGAAAATTTGTTTTTTCTTAAATTGAAAAGCTTAGTAGTTGAAGGTAATTATATTGTTGTATAATTTTCTTCTTGTAGTGTTTTTCTTCCTCTGAAATCGGTATGTCTGGTCTTAGCATGCTAATTACAAATTTGACATGGAGTTGTAGTCTATCGACACGGCTTTCAAGTTTGAAGTAGGGTAATCTGGGTATGATTTTTATGCCTGATGGTGCGAAATAAATGTGATGTTGGTTGAATCCATTAAAGCACCATTATTGGATTTGACTGCAGTGTCCCCTGATAAGTGTTTGATCATTCATTAAAAAACAAAAAGCAAGAAACAAAGAACAATTTTGAATCTTGTCCGTATTAGCCACGTTAGAGTTGCATTAAGTTAGTTTTCTAGTGTTCTTGTTAGTTGGGGCAGTCTGAAGTATCCTATGTTCTTCTGCTAATAATTTGCAGGAAGAACGTAATAAATTTTTTTAGGCTTGTATGCATTAAGCAATCTGGGATGCCTTGATAGGAAGGAAGATAACTCATTTGTGTTACTGATGAAAATAGAAGGATCCAGAAAACACTTGCAAAACTAAAACACGTTTGTTGAAACTACTTTCAAATGATTATGTTCTTCTCTTGTTTCTTACAGGTGTCCATTGCACGCATGGTTTCAATAGAACTGGATTTCTGATCTGTGCCTTTTTGGTTGAAAAGCTGGACTGGAGGTAACTTTGAATTTTAATTCCTATGAATTTGTAGACTAATAGCATCTTTGGTATGTTTTACTCATTGTCTTGACAGCTATCCTAATATATTCACTGTTTATTTTAAAACTTCCTATGAATTTTGAACAAACAAACAATATTAACAGTATTCCTAAGGTAGCTTAGCCTTGGCCAGTCAAAATTTTCAGGTCTGGTAGGTCAAAGTCAGCTCTGCGTGCTGTGTGTGGGCTTTAGGAAGTGTATGGAGTGTGCTGTCTCTGTCCCCATGACATAGCCCACACTTTGAATAAGAATGTAGAGTTCAGAGAATCCTGAGAGATTTTTTCCTTCTGCTTTTTCACAAAGGTCTGCGTGTAGCTCTTTTAGTTTCTTCAGTTCTGAAAAGGAGACATTAGCTAGAGCAACAGCAGAGAGACATTAATGCTTCTGGGTTGGTGATGGGGAAACACAGTCCTTGTTTCCAGTTGTTGTTTGACTAAAGTCTGTGGCATGTTTCTACAGAGGCACCTGTATTTTAAAAGTGTGGTGCCCTCATAAATAGTAATGAACTTACTAAATAACACCGACTTTAAAAAATACTGCCTGTACCATGCTGATGAGCCTGAGTTTGCACCTTTGGTAGTGTTCATGAAACACTGGCTCTGCGCCGACTGGGTCACGTGCAAGGTGTGTTACTTAATGAGTCCTTTCAGCATTTGGATGGTATTTCTGGTCAGGACCTTTAAGGGAAGAAAATTCTACTCCAGTTACTGCCTGTTCTTGTGACTGGACACTTGGTGATTACCGTGTATTTGCAAGCTGTTTGCAAAGAACTGGGTCATTGCTTTCTGTTAGTAAACTTGGAATAAAGGCACGGAGGTAATGGAGATCGAACACTGTTAACAGTGGGTGGCTGATTCTTGGCAGAATCTTAGCTGAGTACAGGAATTAGACACAGAGACCAAGGTTTTTATAGTATGATTATAGTTATTCCTATGAAATAGCAAATTTGTATGCTTTTAATGTAACAACTTAAAAGCAGCATGCAGTAATCAGACTCAGTATTGTGCATTTCCTCTCTGGAGAAAAGGACCGTAAGTCTATTTGAAAGTCCTTTTATGCAGCTTCTTTTTTATTTTCAGACCCGTGTGGGAAAAGCCTTAAAACTTAGCAGCCATATCTTTTTTTGTTTTGGTTTTGTTTTGTTCAAGTAACTAATTATATCAAGTTTGTTCCTCTCTGTCATATTGTTTTAACAGAACATTCAGAATTCACTTGATAGATAAAAATGTCCACAGCAAAAGAATTTCTGCAAGGTGGTAGTTAATGCTAAGCATTGTATCCAGATAAATCCAATTTGCTGTATCATTCGTTAAAATGAGGCATTGTTATTTGCTGTAGAGGAAATAAGGTTTTCCTGGTGGAAAAATCCATCCATATTCATTCCTTGAGCATATGATACAAGAGTACTGCTGATGCATTTTGAATGCGGAGAGGTATTTTAAAATACATAGTTAGTTTAAAGAAAGGTCATCCAGCCTGAAAGCCCTCTAGCTACTCATCAGAAACCTTACTAGATTTTCTTTCATTACAACTCATTTTCTTGGAAGATGGCTGTATTTCTAGAACTTGCAGAGTATGTTTTCTTTCCGCTAGCTTTCTGAGCTTAAAATCTGTCCTGCTTCTTTTGGCTTTCATTATTATCTATTCCATAATAGTATAGATTTCCTCTAATTTAATAGGAGACAAACTTGAGCATGTTTCAGGCCCCATCTCTTTTTGGTTTGTTTTAGCATTTTAGTAGCATTGATTACAGAAGATATAATACAATTTAAGAAAGATACAAAAATAAAAACTGTCTTGTGAGGAAGAAATTAGGAGCTTTATGAAATAGAATGAAGAATATCTTTCTAAGTAACTCAGATATTAAACTGTAATGTCTGAGATCTGATGACCATCTGATAGCTTTACTCCTGAAAGTGTTTTGTTTCCTGCTCTTACCAAAGATCAGGAGAGGGAACCAAACTTATCTGGTTCTTAGGAAGTATATCTCTCTTTGGGACACTTATCTCAAAGTTCTCAGGCATTGTCTTGTACTGGATGGATCAGACAGAAAATTATTTTTGTATTTAACTTTTTTTTTCATTTAACTTTTTTTTTCATTTTATCTGTATGGTTTCCTTGTTCCACTGGTAGACTGTTTTCTTAACTGAAAGAAAAAATTCACAGCAAATAATATGTGCTTTCATTTCTAGCTTTAAGATACGTGCTTGTCAAGAAGCCTAATGGGGATTTACCTTTTAGTGATCTCTCTTCTATTTTATAGAATCATTCAGGTTGGAGAAGACCTCTAAGCTCATCTGGTCCAACCTTTAACCTAGCACTGCCAAGTGCACCACTTACCGTGTTACTAAGTTCTACATCTACATGTTTCTTGAGGGCTTCAAGGGATGGTGACTCAACCACTTCCATGGGCAGCCTGTTCCAATACTTTACAACCTGTTCAGTGAAGAAATGTCTTCCCCATATCCAACCTAAACTTTCCCTGGTACAACTTAAAGCTATTTCCTTTTGTCTTATCATTGGTGCTTGGGAGAAGAGACTGATCCCCACCCTGCTTGACGCCTCTTTTGAGGTAATGGCAGAGCTTGAAAAGGTTTCTCCTAAACCTCCTTTTCTCCAGGCCAAACAACCTCCTCGGCAGCTCCTCATAAAGAGTTGTTTTCTAGGCCCTTCACCAGCTTTGTAGTCCTTCAGTGGACACCTCCAGCACCTCGATGTCCTTCTTGTAGTGAGGGGCCCAAAGCTGAACACAGTACTTGAGGTGCGGCCTCACCAGAGCTGTGTAGGTGGACAATCACCTCCCTGGTCCTGCTGATCCTGATGCTCTTTCTAATACACGTCAGGATGCTGTTGGCCTTCTTTACCACCTGGACACAGTGCTAGCTCATGTTCAGCCAGCTATCGACCAATACACTCAGGTCCCTTTCTGCTGGGCAGCTTTCCAGCCACTCATCCCCCAGCCTGTAGGGCTGCTCGGGGTTGTTGTGCCCCAAGTGCAGGGCCCAGCACTTGGCCTTGTTGAACCTCATACAGCTGGCCTTGGCGCATCAATCCAGCCTATCCAGATCCCTCTGCAGAGCCCTCATAACCTCAGGCAGATCAACACTCATGCCCAACTTGGTGTCTTGTGCTCATGGACATAAATTTTGGAGTATTATCCAGTTGGCTAGTAAAGGTGCTTGGCTGTCAGTTTTGGTTTCAAAGGGTTTTTTAATGATTCAGTCTACAGTTTATTACTGCAACTCAGTTTGAAAGTTAGAAGTCCTTCCCTGTTCAGCTAAATTACGTGTTTTTTTGAGAGAGAAAAACTGCTTGTAAGAAAAGTCACTACAAAAGATTTGTATGCATTTTGTCAATGTGATGGCAAAGCCTCCAGGGAAGATAATTCTTAGGAGGAAATGGGTAGCCTTATTTGAATGTTATGACTTGAATTTCTGTTCATTAAGACTTCTTTTCCTCTTCACTCGGCCCTTAAGTACTTACCTACGTGTCATCCATTTCTTTTCTATGGCAATAATTGAAGTTGTAGTTACAACAAAAGTTTCTCCTAGGTGACCAGCAGGCTGCTCTTAGCTGCAGTTAGGAGATGAAGCAGACCAAGATACGGTATCTACGTAATCGCACAAAATCTTTTGCAAGACCAGTAGAGTTGCTGGGCTGATCTGAGTAGAATGATTTTAATATCATGAATGTTTTTGCAGTCACCATTTTGGGATTTTTTTCTGAATTCTCAGTACCAATGTGTTTTAATCTGTTTTAGTCGTGTTATGCCCTAACTCATAAATAAAACATACAGAGTAATTTTCCCATTTTTATTTGACAGTATTGAGGCAGCTGTGGCTACTTTTGCTCAGGCTAGACCACCAGGTATTTATAAAGGTGATTATTTGAAGGAATTATTCCGTCGTTATGGAGATGAAGATGATGCACCATCACCACCTGAGTTACCAGAATGGTGCTTTGAGGAAGATGAAGAGGAGGACGATGACAATGGTAGAACAGGAGGCCAAGAATCAGAACCTGGATCATCAAGCTCTTCCTTTGGCAAAAGGAGAAAAGAACGCCTAAAACTGGTATTTTTGATTAAGAACTTAATTTCTAATTGCTGAGCTCTTAGTCATGTGTTACCACGTTGTATGCACTAGCAAAGTGCTGGTGTTCTTTCAAGTCAGGAAATGGTAGTATTGTCTCTAACCAGGAAAAACAGGTAGACTTGTTGCAAACTTTGATTTCTGTATGAACACTGAACTTCAACATTTAACTCCTTCAGCTGTAATAATGATTTAAAATTATTCTATTACAACATTTTTTAAGCTTGATTTGAGATAGTAGAGCTTTTCTTAATTGTTCAGTGTTCCTTTAGAGGTGAAATGTTATGGGTTGTGTATGTAGAACAGTTCTTATACATTTTTTGTAGCTATGTGTGGATAAAATTCAAAATCTTTTAAATTCAGTGCTTATTTTAATAAATATTCTTACTTTTGAGAATCCAGGGGGGTTGAGACTAGGATTAGCAAACAGCAATATGATCATAAAAACCCCATGGCAGTTTTGAAAATCATTTCTTTTCAAAGCTATTTTAACTATATAGTGATAAGAAATACAAGAAATCTGATCTCTTACTGTGATTATTTAGACAAATTTGCATAATTCTGATGGATTAAGTTACTGTAGTTTAATTATAGTAGGGAACTAATACTCAAGTATTAGGAATATTCTTCTACTATACTAATTGCTCAGTTCTTTCCAAATCTGTGACTTTGGTTTTGTATAGAAATCAAGTACAGGAGAATATTACTGAGAGCAAAACTAGATTTAGATCCTTTCGCCTGCTGTTGAATTATTTTGTTTTTTGTGCTGAGGTGTGTTTGCAAGCACTTGGAAATCCTCACATGGAACATGCTGCAAAAATGCATTTTGTTGTTACTGCAGCTGTTCATCATGGTTTACAGACTGAAGATAGTAGAAATTGTCCTGAAAGGAATAGCAAACTTTGTCCAAAGAAGCAAGACGAACTTTAAAAACTTTCCAATAGACCATCAGCTGAAATAAAAAGACTGCTGATACCGTAAAAATTCATAGTCAAAATATATTCAGGGATGTAGCCATTAACTCCATTAGCCTTTCAGTAATACTTTGGTATTTTAAAACTTTTCTTTGGGCTTTAACTGCCAAACTGTTTTTTTTGACTTCCCTTTTGATGCATTAGTAATTGAGGTGTGATGGTGAGGTCCAGTGATTTTTATTTTTATTTTCCCCACAAGCATAAAGCTAAACTGATCTATTTAACAGGAATCACAATAGTGGCTTCCCAGGCTTTTTCTTATCTGCCAGCATAGTTTTTTTGAAAGCTGAAAGCTAAATTATACGAATAAGCATATTAATAACTAAAACTTAATTAAGAGTTAGAGAATTTATGAAAGAGAGTCATCTAGTTAATATGCATATTCGTATAATTCAGTTTTGCAGCTCTGGAGGAACAGTCTTTGACATGAAGAGGAGGCACGGGGAGGATTCTTTTCCATGATTCTTGGCTGGCAGATTGGACTGCTTCTTAACTGAGTAGACATGGATACAGTCCGTTTGTGATTCCTTGTAAATAGCGATCTACAGGGGGAATGATTATCAGGTAAATACCTCTTGCTCTAGATTTTCACTTCTTTTGCTGTCCGAAGGGCTCATTGATTTCCCACAGCAGATGTTTTCGGCTTTCTAAAATGACCCCTTCTGTAAACACCTAGGGGTGTGTAATGCCAAACTGATGGGGACTGGTATAATACTAATGTGCTGAAATGTTTTTGGTTGACACAAGTCTTTGTGGGAATAGAAGTAAAGTTTCATGGGTAGAGAAGATGCTGCCCAGGCATCTTGCTAGGATAACAGACAGTCAGGAGCAACTGCCCAGATATCTCACAAAGAGAAGTTGGCATGCTGCCTGTTTCAGAAATGATGTCCTGGATGTGAGAAACCTTACTGCTGCACCTTTAAATAAAACTTCTGTATTTTGGTGTCAAAAAGTTTGACAGCCTTTTTTTCCCCTTACGAAGTGTTGGAACAGTTAGAACACAGTGCCAGTACAGTTTCCTTCATCATCACCTGAATGTAGTTGACAGGTAACAGCAAGCCTCTTTGCCATAGTCTCAGGTGTTACACGGCAAATCCAAACACATTTCGACTCCCTCAGTGCATGCCCTAATGACCATAGCATTGAAGCAATATTAACTGACACTTAGAATCTCACTTTGGGGAAAAAAAATCCAAATATTTTGTAAATAGGGCAAGAAGTTAGAATTCCGAGCCAGAACTTTCAAACTTTTCATGGGTCACCCAGATCTTTTACTGTTTTATTAAGGAGTACCATCTGTTCTATTCCTGTGTAAGTTGTCTATTTCATGGGCAGTACAGAGTGTAATATTTAATGCTTCTAAAATGGGTGGCTACGTCTCAGCCAGTCTGGAAGAGGTGGTTACTGCTGGTGATTTGCTTCATGATTTTGAGGGTAGGTGTCTTGTGGTCATCTGTGAGACAGAAGGAAACTGTTAAACCTCATGGCTGATATACTTAGCAAGGGTAAGATTTAAGTATGAAAGTACCTCGATTCAAATATTAGTGGCTTCTTTTCTCTCTTTCTAACATCCCTTTTTCTTACATTTAACCCATATACTTAGTGTTCTGCCTGTGGACATGTCTTGATGGATATAGGAAAAAGATTATTTTTTATTTCACAGCAGCATTTTATGCACTTAAGGACAGGTGTCATGTTTTGCTTTCAGCCTGCTCTTTTCCCACATTAAATACCACTTTGTTAACTTTTTCCCTATGGTCCATTTTTTATACATCTGACCATTCTCGTCCTTCTTTGTCATGCTAACCCATGTTTTTCTGAGGCACTGGCGCCCAGAACTGAACGCAAGTCTTTAGCTGAGGCCATCCCAGTGCTTAACAGGGAGAAATTAGTTTCATATGTCTTAAGACTAATGCTTCTGCTTATGTATCTCAATATGGTTGCCTTTTACAAGACAAAATAATACTAAATCGGGTTTTGGTCCGTTGCTGCCTCTTTGTCTTTTTCACTCGCCTCCCAGTGTGTATTTGTGTAATTGCTTATTCCTTATTAAGTGTAGGGCTTTGTTTATACTGAATAGAGTACCCCCCCCTGCGCTTCCGAAGGATAGCACTGACTTCTAAAGCTACCACCACAAATTCACAAAGCTAAGAATCTGCTATTATGAAATTCAGGGAAAGTGGAATTAATTCTTATACCTAAATCAGACCCTCCAGGTGCTCCTCAAAAATATTTTGGCATTTTTTTTAGTTAAAAAACCAACTCCTCTGAGGCTGACTCAGAAACAAGTTGCTTTTCTGTTTTACAGAAGTTTCATCAACCCCATGTTTTCTGAGTTACATCTATGAGAACATGATGAGATCAAAAGCCAAGCTCAAAAGATGCGATGTTTCCTGCTTCTCCCAGTTCTGCGGAGCCTGCCACTCCACAGAAAACATGATTAGATAAATGGTTTGTTATTGAGTGACAGTCAGCAGGATTTTGTTGCCTTTCTTTTTTTGCTTGTTGATGCTCAGAGGCAGTTCTTGTGATGTGATCCTCTATTTCTAGGAATCAAATCTGAGCTGATCGGTGTCTCTCCCTTCCTCTCTTTCAGGAGATATGTACTCTCTCTTTTTCTGATAAGCTTTGGAATGTTTCTTGGCCTCTGGAGGGCTGTCTCTGAGCGTTTTGCACTCTGCCAAGTCTCTGAGTAGCTGAAGATGGCTGTTACCAGACCTGGTGATAACCACCGGGGTCAGGGGGCATAGGGCTGGGGCTGTGCCCATCCACCCACCCCTCCAGCCGGGGTTCAGAATCAGACCCAAGGACATGGTGATGTACGGCAACTTCTTAAGCTGAAGTGATGGGCAGAGGGATGTGCTGGGAAGAGCCAGATGAGTGCAGATGGTACCAAGGTTGTGCAGAGCGTAGCTACTAAGAGTGTGTAGTTACCCTGGATCCCCTAGTGCTTTTAACTCTGGGTGTAATAGCAGCTCTGAGGACCTGAGTCAGCTCCTGCTGAGCTGACTGCTCTGCTGTCTGTGCGCCGTGTTCACCTCCTGAGGGGTTGCTCACCCCCCGTGAGGGGTTGTTAGCTCAACAACAGTGCAGAAAGTCCAGCAGTCTGGCACCTTACCAAGGAAATAGCCTCACGAACCGTGGGGTACTCAGTTAACCAAGCATCGATACGCAGGTGACTCACCTTGCTTTGCTACTGCTGCGCCTTAGCTGCTGAGTGTGTTTGAGGCCTGACCTTATTCTGTAAAAGCCTCGTCTTGCCATACAGCCAGGGCTCAATTTAAACTAGCATCTGGATGAAGTCCCTAGGTAACTGAGTTGATTATATTCTTAGGCTGCAATAATCAAGTGAAATATTCTCTGCCTTGACTCTCTGACTATCTCACCTCACAACCTCATCTTCATCCTACGACCTCGAGCACTTCGCCCCTCACTCTCCCCAGTCTCTACTTGTTTAAAATCGACAGCGTTACAGGGAGAGGTTACAAGGTGCCTGCTGGAGGAATGGAGCAGCCTGTATGGGGAAAAAACAAAACACAAAAGCTTGCCTTGTTTATCCAACTGTAAGCACTGTTGTTTCCATAATTCTTTCAGACTTACACTTCTCCTCAACCCTCAAAACCTAACTGTGTGTGTATATATGTGTCACTGTGTGCATCAAACACATGCCGCCTGTGCAAGAGACCCTGCTGCACCTGGTCAGGTCTTTAAAATCAACCAACAGCTGAAAGCTCTTAGAGTAAACGAACAACCAAGCCAAGCAAGGTAACAGGAACCAAACCAGTGCGTATACTTTCCATGTGCTGCAAAGCTAATGCTTTTGTAATTTTGAGTAATGCACTCTCTTTTTTTTAATCTTTCTTACCAGACAGAGAACTTTTTTAAACTTCTCAGAGTTACAGTGATATAATATCACACTTGGGATATTGAGTGTAGAAGCGGCATGCAGCAGATTTCAGTTCACAGGGTTACTTGATGGTGGTATGCATTCTGACATGAGCGGCTCCAAGCCAGTTGTGTATGTGCATAACTCTCCTAATCAGATAACCTGCAAGAGAGAGTTTCACAGCGCAGGCACTGCTTTCATGTTTGACTTTATTTTTTATTTTTCAACCTTTTCTGTTGCCCTGCTTTTTGCTTTCACCTTAGCAGTCCCTGCTGGCGTTGCACTCTGGCATTCTGTGAAGCAAGTCACCGCCAGCTTCCTTTATTTCAAGGTGTTCTTAATCCCTTATTCAGAACCCACTCAGCATGCTGGCCAGGCATGTGTGGCTGTCTGTCTTCCCTGCTGAGTCACCTGTGTGCTGTTGCACCTACTGGTACAAACAGAAATAATACGGGATAAGTGGTGCACCAAGGGTCTGGGGAGCCTGACGTAATTAAAGTTAGGGACTAGCTTTTTTCTTTAGGATATGCTGTTCTTAGAGCATGATTTGGTGAGGCAGCTGAGCCAATCTTAACTAAATGCAGGCTGTACTCAGAACTCCAGTTCTTCTTTCCTTTCACTCCCTGTGTTCCTTCTGCTTCCCTTGTGCTGGCTCCAGCGTTGACTCATCCTCTGGTGAGCTGGTTTAGGATACTAATTTGGCAGAATATTACTAATTCATGTTGTTATTTTTGCCAACTTAGTTCCAAGACTTGCTCAAGGGTAGAACAGCTGAGTGCAAGAGTGTGTGGAAGGGGAAGGGCGTAAAAAAGGCTCATTTCATCAGTAATATAGAGCTAGATTTGTTAAAGCAAGTTGCAAGCATTTTAGAGAACAGGTAGGAAATGCTTCTGGCTTCTTTTGACGGATTCATAGCTCAAGTAAAACGTCATGCTTTGATCTTCTTCGAGAAGCATTGAGACTTTGATATGCTGTTAAAATAAGTCTGGTAGGTCTGGAACCACCATAGAAATCTTTTACATTGGTTCCTCAACGTGATGGCCTTACTGTGTTCTGTTGTGCAGAATTTGTTGTTATTCCACTCATCATCAAGCCTTTTGGGGGAACACAAAGGTTATCTGAGTCTGAGTCTTACTTCCAGTGCTCTTCTATTGATCTCTACTGAGGCTGTTCTGTGACATTCAGGATAGCTTCTACGTTTTGGGAACTTTTTTCCCCCTACAGTTTAAGTTTGAGTTTTGAAACATGTATTGTGCTAGATACCTAAGTGGGGGTAAAATCCATGTGTTTAAGTTTCTTGTACTGGAATTACTGTCTAGATTTGAATAAAATTAATTATTGAATTGAAAATGTATCTCAAAGATTCAGAGGGAGAAATATAAGACTGAATAGGTTCATCTACTGAGGTATTTGCTTAAAAAAAAAAGTGTCCAAAGATGTTTCCTTGACTTTAGTAGGCTAATTTCTTTTATACTTAAGTTTCTCTGCTGTTGTTAGTACTATTTTCTGTGGATGGAAGAAAACACTGAGTTGTTGGTCTAGGAATACAATTTATATATTAAAAATCTTTATTTAATGCTTCATAGTCCAACTTTGTCTTTAGTTTACTTACTTTCAGGCCATATTTTTTTTGACACATTTAAAATATTGTCATAAAGACTTTGGCAAGAAGGACTTTTGTGACCTTTCAGCACAGTGATTTTCTCCAGGCTTACGGTATTCTTTAGGTCCAGATTCTCATCCACATACATATGTCTGACACTACCTTATCATCATATTAAGTGTACTAAAGATTGCTAATTTGATCCCTAATACAAATTACATATGACCAATTTACAATTAAGTATTTCATACTAGCGTACTTTCTTTTTAAATAAAAACATTTTAATTACAAATAAGAGCTGTAGCTTGATGTAAGAACTTTCTTGAGAGTTCTACAGTGCCCATCCCTTACCATTTCCTCCCTTCTTCCCTTCCTCTCACTCATTTTAATTCTTGGGTTCATAATGTGGCCCATATATTTGGTTTTATTGGCAAAGTTAAGCTGATGTTTCTTGGTATTTTGGGGAGTAGTAGTGCTGGACTGGAAGGAGTCTTCAAGCTTGGTATTGCTCATGAAGGTCACGTGTTGCAAAAGTAACCTGACTCTTGTATTGACAGGTTCTGATATGCTTTTATGTATTAATTTTTTAAAATTTTATTTTAATTTAGGGTGCAATTTTCTTGGAAGGTGTAACAGTCAAATGTGTGACCCAGGTGACAACGCAACCAAAGTTAGGAGGAATACAGCAAAAGTGCCAGCAGTTCTGTGGATGGGAAGGGTACGAGAACATTTAAAACTTTGTCATTTATGCTGTCTGGAAATGTGTTACACTTCTAGTTTTGCAGAAGGGAACAGCTCATTAAAAATGAAAAGTGATTATTCTTAGATGGACTTTTACAAAACAAAAAAAGGTTCAAAAAACTTAACAGTGAAACAAATGAGGATCTTACATTGTCCTATAAAGCAGAATAATCAACTGTGGATATTAAGAAACAAGCTTTTCATATTGCTGCTACACGGAGATAACAATGTTTTTAGATGAATTGCTGCCATGCAATTTCAAAATGTAATCTAGTCCAAGTATTTGTATAAAATTTAGTGCTTCTTCATGCAGTAGATTTATTTATACAGCTGCAATTATACTTCAGTTGTAAGGTATAATACTCACTTTTATGACCAACCTGGATTTACGTCCAATGTTAATGAGAGTTTTGGTTTTAATGTCTCAGATTCTGAACTTCTTTATAAAGCTGAAGAACCAGGGAGTTGCTAACAGCGCTTCCCAACTTTCGGAAGCTTGTAGTTTTTCCAGTGCTTCTAGTTTTGAATTCAAACCTCTCTTCATCTAAAATTAAAACTTCGAAGTTCTACATAATTCATTGTTTTGTCATGAAAAAATACCTTTGTTCTTATCAGGAAAACATTTGGTTCTTCTCCCAGAATACCTTGTTGGGGAAGATGTTCTAACTCTGCCAAGTTAACCTTGCTGCAAGTCTAGTACAAGGTGTGACTTCAGTCTGATGAAAAAATGCATTGCCTTTTGTGACTACTTATTGCAGAACATTAATAAACATGTTTCTCTTTTTAGGTCTGGATTCCCTGGAGCACAGCCTGTTTCCATGGACAAGCAAAATATTAAATTTTTGGAGCAGAAGCCATACAGAGTTAGCTGGAAAGCAGACGGCACACGGTAAGCTCATTTTAAATGTTAAAAAAAAAAAAAAAAAAAAAAAAAACTCGTAAGTTGGATGGATGGTCTGTATTTTCCCAGAAAAGTGTATTTGCATGTACAGTGCTGTGATACTTGGTTCAAACTTGTAGTTTTGGTTCACTGCAAAGGGGTCAATTTTTTTCTGTAACACACAACGACCTGATCAGATGATGCACCAAATCTGTTTGATGTTAGGATTTTGGCTTGAAACCCATCCTTAACAGAGAATGGCTTTGACTGGAAGGGACCTTAAAGACCATGTACTTCCAACCCCCTTGCTATGGGCAGGAATGTCACCCACTAGATCAGGTTGCCCAGGGCCCCATCCAACCTGACCTTGAACACGTCCAGGGATCCATGTATCTAATTTCTCCTTTTTTCTCATGTTAGCATTTCAAGGTAGAAGAAACTCCATACGTTACCAAATACAGAACGACAAACACTTATTGCACTTGCAACTTTTCCTACTTGATAGCTTCTACAACTGCGGTTGCCTGTTTTGCAGTTTTAGTATTTCAGTGCTTACTTGAATTATTGGTATTAACAAAACTTAATGGTCCTGATCAAAATCACGTTAACAGCTTTGTGAGAAGTATGAAGAGAGAGGCTGTGCTGGATGTATGTTCACTGAACACTGTTACTAGCATAGGTCAGTTGATGGTTGTAAATGTTTTAACAAATGCATTCAGTATTAGCTAACTCCAGCATGACTTGAACATTTTCTGTGGTGCAGTCTCCAGGATGGGTTCTCAAGGTGACTAGTTCTGTGAGATTCTGATTTGAACATCATCTGCATGGTATCCTCTTGCTGCTTTCAGACTTGTATGAAAGAGCTGTGTCACACAGGGTGTCTTCCCTCTACCCCCAACAGTTTGAATGAGGTATAGAAAGTATTTCCTAATCACATGGAAATAAACCCCCAAATGTTGGGTGCACTGTTGTCCATGTACTCTTGCAAAAAGGTGCTGTGGCTCTTCATACAAGCAAGTCTTCATTGAGTCAAATTCCGAAATTCCAAAATTGGAATTCTTTTTGTAGGAGTGAATGTTTTTAATAATATGGAACGTTTCTGGAGTTACAACTATTTTCTTGGGGCCTTGGATGATTGGAATCGTAACCAATGGGAGTGATTCTCTAACCTTCTTTTTTCTTCAGTATTTCTGGTTTCAAAACTAAAATCAAGAATCCTAGATATTAAGGGAAATGATCTTAACCTATGCCACTCGTAGCATTCAGATCATGATCTATTTTGTTGTGAGCACTCTCTTAAGCTAGTTAATAACTATACTGCTTACATCATATTGAGTAGCGTCTCACAGGAACGTCTTATTCAATAGTGTCTCACTAACAGGAGGAACTGAAATTGTGTGATGCATCTAATTGTTTTCAACAGTTTGATTTTGACTTCTAAAATACGATATTTACATACGTTAGTAGTTAAGCAATTGTAATCTGTGCTAAGCGGAATGACTTTAATTTTTATTCACTTAAAGCAAATGAATGGATTTTCAAGCTACTTTGACTTGATCAGAAAAAGCACAATTACAGTGAACGTACGTGTGGTAAGAGGAGGACTGTTGGGCTTATTTGTACCCCGTGTTTTAGACAGTCACGGGAGTTCAGTGTTCATGAGCACAAGTTAGAAGGCATCAGTTGTATGGATGAGATGTGAGGAGATAAAGAGTTCTTGTTTTCAAACCGGTTTTGTATATAAATAAAGGCAAAAGGTTTTGCTTCAGCACTTTGTAATGGAAGATATGCTCCCTTCCATGTGCTGAGACGAGGAAGCAAAGTTTTAGTACCAAATCAGCAAATGATGTAGGCTGTTCTCAAAAGTTTTTCCATGCATTCATTGTTTTGCTAGGTTTGGTGTCTTCAATCATAGCAGGGAATAGCTTAGATAATGAAAAATCTGGAGTATGTTGGGAATTGGATGTCTTATGAGAACTACCAAGTAGTTCCACATGGAGTCAGTCAGGGTTCAGCACAGCTCAGCCAGAACTAAGCTGTCTTCCACTAAAAAGACCCTTCAGATGCCTCTCATCTGTGTTGTTTTTAGTTCAAGGGTTTATTAGCTTGGGCAGAGCATGATGTGAAAACACAAAGTAAGCTCAAACTCAGTATGACATCCAAGCCTTAAGAAAAGGGTGGGAATGCTGGCCTTATCACCCAAACGCTTGTGCACACAGTTGGCCAATGTTAATGTGATGCAGGCATTCTGAGAGTGCTGGGTTACAGAAACATCGTGTTGGGAGATCCAGGCTTATTCTCAGAGCAGCACCCTGCATTCAGATGCTGCTGAGCCTAAACAAATAAACTCAGACAACTTAAATTGACCATGCAAAGAGCCAGATGGGAGCCTTTCATTTATTATGCTTTTAATCCACATTCCAGATATACTATCCATGAAGTTGACTTCTAAAACTATGAAAATGTTTGCAAAGTATTAATGTCCCGTGCAGCTCAGATACTGGAATTGGTGGCCCTTGTCTTTTTGACATCTTGCTCCTTAAGGAAGCCTTTGTTTGAGGGATTGATTTCCACTAGTATTTTAGTATGTATTAAAGATATTTTGTGGAAATGTTTTTCAAATAATCTGAGCCTGTTGCTTCCAGAAAGAGTAACAACAAAAAAATTTAGCTTTCAGTAAATAAATTATTTTTAAAAAATATTTGATATTAAAGGGGAAAAAATGTTTCATCCTCAACGTCTCTCGTGTGCATTGCAAGTGAAGAATAATCTGTTAAACCTATGGGTCATTGACTGATGCAGGGTGGTACGATTTAGAACAAATAGTAAGATGTAGGACTGTAAGCTGTTTTTCACTTTTGTTTTGTGTTTTCATTATGAAAAACCTTTCTTTGTCATGTTGTATTCATTTGGAAAAGTGAAGTTTTAGGGAATATTCTTTATTTATTACTCAAATGTACAGGACGCATTCATTGCAAATAGTGGAATACTTATATATGAAATACTAGTGCATCACAAGGACTGCCTGTCATGAAGGAAATTAAAGTGTGTACATACTTTCTTAGAGGAATTTTAAGTATTTGGGGTTTTATCCTGCATTTTTAAAATTCAGAAAGAATAATTAAGAATAAAACTGAGGGAACTGCTCAGTTATATAATAATAAATAAAACACAGTAATGGAGATGGTAGCTATACTCAGAGAAGAAACTGGTGCTACACAGATCCAGTGTTAATGAAATTCAGCTGAAGGAATGTTATGAAAGAGATTAAAGACAAAAACCTGAGCTGTTATTTGGTCATGTAGGCACTGTGTATGATAGCCACACTAATGAACAATGAAAAATGACTGGCCATTTTTACATTGGATATGCTTCTAATTATTTTGTTGTTCTTCAGTGGTCCAGTCTCCCTGTGTAATTAAACAGAGTTTCATTAATTGTTCTGAATGTTTGTGTTGACAGACATGACCTTCCTGAATTTAATATTAAGACATGAGTTACTGGAGATCCGTTTACAGATACCTTATTCGCTTTATCTGGAAAGGAAACTGCTGTTGTGTATCTTTGAACACATTCTGTTAAATGCGTTGCAGCCACAGCAGCCTAAGGTCTGCATATTACAATGTTATTTTGCTTGCACAGTTGTTTTTGTTGTTGTTTTGCCTGTCTTTTTGGTGTAAAGAGTACTGCTGTTTGATCAGGCTGGCTGGACATACTGAAAAGTAGGTACTTAACTAATAACTTCATCCTGTGCTTTCTCACTTGAATAAAACTCTCTCATAGGGGTTAATAATAGTATTTGCTCAGCCTAGCCAAACTTCTTATATTTCACCATTGTTAAATATTTGCATTTTATTCCTTCAGCAGTAGTTTTCTCCAGAGGTTTCAAAGCTGAAACCCTTATTTGTAGATTCCCTTAACTGGCATGTAGTATCAGTAATTTCATTGAGGACTTACATTTTTCTCCAAAGGCATCCCTTATTCCTATTGATTTCAACTGGAGCTGAACATTCTTGCTTTCTTAGTATTGCTATATTTTTTCTACCCATAATTAAAAAATAAAATAACTTTAAAAAAGTGTTTCCCTAAACAAAAGAGCATTATTTATCATCTTGCACTGACTAAATAATGTGGTTTGATCAATTAAATTATTTGACAGTGATTTCATAAAACGTTTTGGAGAAATTTACTAGAGCAGCATCTTATGTACTTGAAATGTATGAGATCTGAGGGTTGTTTTTTTGGGGTCAAATCTCATCTCCTATTCTAATGGACCCCCAGGTTCAAAATCTTTGGACTTACCCTTGCTTACTGTGTCCTGATTTGCAGTGCGTGTGTCTACAGCAGTGATCTTGCTTGTTCCGTGCCTCACTTCCAGAGCCTTTCCATGGGCACCACCAAGGCACGTGCCTTGTTCTTGCTCCACGTTACCTTCTGGAGCAAACCAACGTGTTCACTCCGAAGAGAAATGCAGTGTGGATAAATTACTTCTCCCTTCCTGCCCAGGGTGGTTTTTCAGTTTTGTTCTCTCAAATTGTTTTCTCTCAAACAGTGCTGAATACTCCTGCGCTGTCTGTAGGAGCATGCAGTATATACCCACGGAACGTGCTGTAAGGACACTGGTAAATGACAGTGCAGCACGCTTTTATTTTATGCATTTCTAAACTGGATAAGGACAGAAGGTATTTTGGGGCTGTCTTGCCTCCATGGGTGTCCAGAAGCATGTCCTGGTGTATAGCACGGTAGGCTGTTGTGCTCTGACCTCATGTCTACGTATGTCTACCTGGGAGGACTGTGATGTGTTTCACAGTGCTCCACGGAGCACTAGCACAGTTTGGCATGGAGAAGACATCCAAAGGCAGGTGTCTACTGGCAGGCCTGGGAGACACCTAACTCCTGTTGGAGCCAGCGCCGTCTGCAGGGCGATTCGGCTAGGCCTACAGTAGATGCCTTATGGCTGATCTGCAGAATCACTCAGTACTTCCTACACTGAGCTGGCTAGATGTCATAAGCAAAGAACGTAGCGAGCTTGCTTATAAATGCCCATGTGTGGGCATGTATACGTGTTCATCTCAGGTTTAGAAAAATGATCTTCAAGATAAAAGACCTGTGAAGTTCACTTAGCATCGTCTCTCTTTGGAAAACGCTTCATTTTTACTAGCTCTTTGCCTGTGTGTAAACATTATCTGGAAGCCATTCTGTTTGGGGGAAAAAGATTTCCAAAATCATATTATTATTTAAAAAAATATCAAGTTTGCAGTTATTTTGCCTGGTTTGGCATGAGCTCCATTCTGTATATTTATTGGAACAATTGCCAAACCTCTGGTGTCTTAAAAATCATTTTTATGCTAATCTATTCACGAGGCACCAAAATCCAAAGGACAAATTTTCCACTACTAAAATCATGCCTTTTGGCTTTTTAATTTGGAATGTATGTTTTATATTAGCGATAGCTACAAGGTATGGATGGCTTTACAAATGCATCCAATTTTATAGGGCTGGGTTTGCTGAAATATTAGTTGCTAACTGAATAAGCTAATTGTTACAGTGTGTTCAAGGCGTACTGTATGACTCGGTGTTAGCAACTTTGTACTGTAAAGTGATTAGCCCAGGTGGTTAGCGGCTTGCTCTATCCCTTGATACGTATCTCATTAATAATGTTCGTAGCAGATGTTTGTTCTAATGAGTGGAGCTGAATGTTCAGACAGGAGTAGGGTTGGTGAAGTAATGAGGCACCAGTTTTGAAAAAAAGACTGTTCCCATCAAGAAGAATAAAAAGCTTTAAGATGTCTATAGAATAATTCACATTAATACAGTCAAAGAGGACTAGGTTTTGTAATGGTAAAATGTGACCTGAACAAATTGCGAGCTATTAAGGGGTGTGAATTATTTTCTTACATTTATGTGAGTACATTTTTATTTTTCTCCTCTGTATGCATGCACTTATAGGATTGTGTTTATTATTTTCTGCTAGTACTACAGCTGTTCAATTATGGTAAGCCAGCTATTTAGAAGAAATGCAGAACAGGTAGTTCTTGCCAAAGACTATTATATTTGAAGAATATTCTTATAAATTGGATGGCTTACAGATACCTAAATGCAAAGAAGTAGATACAGAGATAAAGTAACTATAAGAACTTCTGCTAATTGTCTAAAAGGTGTGTTATAAAATGTTTAGAAACATCTAAGAAGTTAGTAATTTAAAAAAAAAAAATAAATTACATTTTTGAAAAAGGGCTGTTGGCTAAGTAATTCTCATTTTGATAGTACTGTAATAGAAAATACATTAAAGCTACACCTAAGTGTATGATAAAACTGGTGGCCAAATTTTAAAGCTGTGTTTATTAATCCAAAGCATATGTGTTACTATTATTTGATAAGTCACAATAATTAGCTAACTTGTGCTAGCTTCCCTGATGTCTCTAGTATAGCCTTTTGTACAAATTTAGATCTTTTTTTGTGATTTTTGATCTCTATTTTTGTGAAGAACTTTGAAGTTATTCCAGCTACAGCCTCTTCAAACACTTGTGACCGTTACTTGATGGATGTCTACTGGGTGAACCTTCTTACACATGTTGTTAGAAGGTGAAGAACACAGGGATGGAAGTTTTTTCCCTGAATTTATGTGACTAAATACTACCTTCTTTTCCTATCCTTTGGTCCTTTAGATAGTGAGGTGAAGTGTACTCACAAAATGGAGAAATATCAGATTCCTACCATGAAAAGTTATCCAGAAGTCTTTTGAGATCCGAGTAACTTGTGAAACGGTGATCATTTGCTGAAGAGCAACTCTATAAAGCCAGAGAAAACTGAGAAACAGATTTTCTGTCTTAAAAATTAGGAGGTAAAAGGAACTAGGCCAAAATAAGGTATCACGGAAGAAGAAAGGTCACTTGTCTACATAAGAATAAAGAAGACATGGATGGATGGATTCATGGAAAAGCTATCATCCCAAAGAGGCTGGACAAAGAGAGAAAGTTGAGATAATAACCCAAATGAAAGACAGAGAAGATGAGAGAGTAGTACTAATCCAAATAAAAAAATATGCAAGTGAGAACTCTTTATTAAGAATGAGAGACCAGCTTGTCATGCAAGCAAGTCTGGAGAACAGAAAGATTGTCTCATGCGAGAGAAGATATTAAGGCGGAGTTGAACTTGAAGGAGACTCTGCGAATGAGGAAGCATCACAGGCTGATGCTTTCACAGGGACCTTTGGAGATCATCTAGTCCAACCCTCCCACCAAGCAAGGTTACCTAGACCACGTTGCATAGGATCACATCCAGGCAGGTTTTGAATATCTCCAGAGAAGGAGACATAGATTAGTTTTCAGATGTGTACAAATGACATGAACAGATTCTCTTGAGTATGGAGGTTCATGGCCAGTGCTGGAAAATGCCTGAACTGGAATCTTACACAAATGTTAGTGATTTTTTTTTCCCCCGACGTACAGGAGAAAGAGAAAAAAATAGGCTGCTGAGATTTGCCAGATGGCTTCAGAATTGCTGCTAAGAGGAAGGTTTAGGGCTGTTCATCCTTGAAAAGCATTTATGAGTAAAAAGCTTTTCTCATGGGGGTCTTACTTCCTGGTCCTAGATGGCTAACAAATAAGGAATTGTTTTATGCTGCATTTTGCATGTCTTGTTGTTTCATCGTGTTCAGTGTTGTACATGTTTCCAGTCCTGGGGTCAGGAAGGAGTGTTTGCCTCCTAAGGATGTGATGGGGTAAAGAAACCACACTAGAGTTATCTGGGCATTTTTAAACCACACCTTTTTTTCCTTTCCTGTCCTCAATTATTTAAAAAAATATATGTACACTTTATTTATCAAATTTTCACCACTGATTGGTAATGCTGTGTATCCCTTCCTTTGTTGGGGCATTTTTTACTGTCTGAAACTTTGAAGGACAGAAGTGTTGAGGGCTTCAGGTTTGGATCTGCATTATACAGACTTTTCATGTCCAGATGAATTTATTATAGGAGTGACAGTCTTTCTGAACAAGTGGGCTTAACTCAAGTGGTTTGATTCCACGTTAAATAAGCTCTTTTCAAAATGTGTGTTTATGTAACTGTCAGCAATGGGCAAAGCCTCGGCTCTTGAATGCTGGTTATACGTTGTGTGGGTGGGGGAGGACAGTTGCTGATCAGACAGTTATTATTATTTTTATTGAATATCTCAAAGCAGTAATGGTAAGGGATTTTATATTATGCCATTGGAACTTTGTCAAAATGGGATGGTATTTAAAGAGAAGACTTGCACCAGAAACCTTACTCGCTGTTCCCTTATTCCTAACTGCACTGTTTTGTTGCATGCTACATTTTTAAGGTCTTTGGGAGGGAAATAGTTTATTTACTATGGTATAGCCCCTAGTGTTCCTCCTTTATAATTGTTGTCTGTTGAAGAGCTAGTCAACTTTAACTTGCTCATTTTTAAACTAGTTCTGTAGTTTTGCTGCTTACATTTGGAGGAACTTTGATTTAGGATGAGTCAGGAATCCACATGGGATTTCTTTCACTGAGCTTATTTTGAAGAATATACTTAAATGGAGATCACCTGTATTCTGGATGGAAAAACTGAAGTTGTGAAATTTATTTTAAAAAAAAATAGTTGTAATAAAGCTTTTTTCCCCCCTCCAAACAAAGTTAAATGCTATAAATAGCTTTTGAGCACTACAGTACTAATCAGTTGTTGAACACCTGCAGTCGAGCTTTTAAGTGTGTAATGATAACATAATGTCAAGCTTCCCCAAGAGTATACAGAAATCACATACACGACTCTGTGTTACAAAGTGAGGCTTTTTTTAAGTTTGCACTGACTTGATTTGTGCTTTTTTAGAATAGAAAATGGTATTAACTGCCTTCGTAATGGTTGATAGAAAGAACAATCTGTAGAATTTACAGCAGTGTAAATGGCATTCCTCTTAATTTTCTGAAAAAGCAGATGCCTAATTCATGGTTTTATTTTGTGTACTCAGGTAGGAGAGGAAATGGGGGATAGGGAGCAGGTAAGATGTGTTTTGGGACTGGAAAGATGGATTTGTAGTAGCTGATACATCTTAATAATTCTCTCTTGTAGTCTTGTTGAGCAATAATCTTAGGATTACAAGACTGGTATAAGCATGTTTTTCATAGTGCTAGAAATGATGAAAAGAGCATCCTTACTTGAGTTTTTATTTTGAGAGTGGGGGGAAAAACAACTTGGATGAGGTCTGATTAAGGGCACTTTACCCGTATTTAGTGTGTCTGGTATGTCAAGGTTAAGAGACTCTAGCTCAAGGTGGTTTAAGGTGAAGAAGATCTATCACTAGGTTGCCTTTGTGATCTCTACCAGCTGCCGTGTTGTCGAATGATGTGTTGGTCTTCTCTCGCTTTTTGCCCATTGAGTGAGAGCATGCTTAGACTTTCTGGTGGTCTTGCAGCAAAATAGGATTTGTCAGATTTCAGTAGCCAGTCGAAGGGCAGTCACAGGTAACTCGTCGGTTCTGTTTAAACTGCACTGGTTAGGAGTCAGGAAAAGTCTCTCTTCACTGAGAGGCCGCACGTCAAGCGAGGCAGTGCAGTGTCATCAGGTGGTAGACCAGTGTCTGGGACTACTGTGTGTAAGTATTGGTCCTCTTAAGGTTGTACAAGAAAGTATTATTTTAAATGGTGATACATATTACAGACCAGATCGGGCAGTTTCACACCTGTTGGGATAGGTTGAAATAGTTGTGTGTTTTGTTTTTTTTTTCTTAAATCTGAATGGTTCATTTGGCGTGGGTGTCATTGTTCTTATTTTTTTGCTTCTCATTGAATCAATGTATAGAAATAATAGGTATGACAGGTCATACCCTCCCCAGGGTGGATCCAGACTGACTCAAATGGCCAAAGAATGTGTTCTTACTCTAGGTTGTGGTCTCATTTATACGGGCCTAAAACAGAGTCATGGCTCCGAAGAGAGAACACAAATAGAAGCTGTTGCTTCTGTGTCCCTTTCTTAGGTGGTTCAAGAGTACTTTCAGTGCGATACCATGCCATTAAAAGCTCATTTTTTGAAATACCAGACTTGATGTTTCACAGTTTCGGAGCAAGTTTTTATGCTCATAATTCTGAGCACTTTGAAAAGTCCTGCTTAACTAATTATTCATATAAAACTATTTGAATATTTGAACAGATTGTCTTTTAAGCAAGCTCTTTTGTTTATTTATAAAGAGTTAATGTATTAAAATGCGTATTATGTAGCTTGTGCGGTGAATACTAATCTTAGAGTATTCAACTGGAGTCTTAGAATATTCTAATTAAATGGAGATAAATGGTGTGCCTCCTTTTGTACCTGATGTTCGAGCCATGAATATCAGTGATTAATGATTTATTTCATTAATTTTTCTTCCTCATAGACCACTTTTGAGGGAGGAATAGCGTGTCCTGTGCTGCTGGTTCTCTTGGGAGCGTTGTGGGCACATTTCATCAAGTGTAATGGATTAAGTTTATTCAGGGAAGAATGATGGTAGGGTCTGTAGAGTGTGCCTATACAAATATCTAGGGCAGCGTTTTCCCTTGGAGCTGGTCTTCTCATCTGTGAGCACAAATGACAGTTGTACTCGGCTGTGGCTGGTGCCTGTGATGTAGACAGAATCGACCCAGCATATATTCAGGCATAAATCAAATCAAAGTTAGGGGAACCTCCTCTTTCAAAGCTGTACACGCTTTTCTTGGCTGTTACATCGTGGACTTCCATGAGAAACCAGATTCTGTTGCTTGGGGAATGTAATTATTTGTCATCCGATACTAAGGTTTGGTTTTGTTGTGTTTTTAAATACCTCTGCATAGCTGCTGCTTTACATTTTTTGAGTTCTTTGCTTCAGGCATGAATTTCCCTTTAAACCTACAAGATATTTTCAGACTAAAACTTGTGGAGGAGGAATGCAGTCAAACAAATTCAATCAAGCTTTAAGCTGAATATTTGCAATAAGTAATAAAATTTATTTTTTGATTAAGGAATTCACTAGCTCAGTCAAGCTCACGTTAAGAGATGATTCAAACAAATGGCAACTTTTTAGAGAAGTAATCGGCATGTTATGCTGCACAGTTGTTTTCTAATAGTCTTCTTCTATCCAATGTAGAGATGTACTTGAATATGTACCTGACCACTTACTGTCATTAAATTTTGGGTGAAACAAAGAGAATCTACTATTTAAAACAAATCTGCTAGTGCACAAGTTCTGTTACTGGATCACGCGTTTTCTAACTAGCTAACAGTTCTTTTGTTTTCAACACCAGATACTTGGTACTGAAGTATTCTTAGAGTTTGCTATATATTAGTTATAAATAAACTTACCCTTTGTAGTAGGTCAAATCACGATAACGAGATGGTAGCTTCAAATTTAACCCATGAGGTTTAATATCCTTTAAGAAATAGAGTGCTGTGGATTTTTTGTTTCTTTAACTTAATTAAAACCCTGGAAGGCTGTCAAGAAAAATGCTGTAACTGGATAGTCTTTTTTTGACCTTGCTAAATTCTTGGTTTTAACAGCACTGTTGCAGAGTTTCACAGTCTAATAATACTAAAGATAGAAAACATAGTTTTGCATTGGGTTTTAATTTGCCATCTGTTAAATTAATTAAAGTAATCTTTATCCTCGCTTTATAAAACAGGAAAAACTGAAGTTTGAACTCAGTTTAAGTTACGATACTTTATTGGGAGAAAAAATACCAGCTTCCACACTTCTGCATTTTCCTGTGCTCCAGAGTATTACCATTAGCTCCCCCTTTACTCCAAACCTGACTTCCCTATTAATGCTGGTGCACGTTACTCCAGGTGAGGGGATACTAATAAGTTGTGTAACAATGCAACATTATTTCTGCGTTACGCACTGTGCTGGTAGTTGTGTCACCTAATGACTTGCTTGTAAGTGGTAAGTGGTGTAATCTGCAGATTGGCTGCTTCACTTTTTATGATGTTCAGGGTCTTAATGGTCACCAAACATCTCTGCACCCTGAGCTGCCAAAGGAAGCAAACGAAAAGGAAAACTTGCATTCGGATTAGAGAGCGAGCGGTGGTAGGCATGAGGAGAAAAAGAAAGTGGTGTTGAATGAGGTAACAGTGGAGGGGACCAACAAGTAGTAAAGGTTATGAAGGCAATTTGTATAAGCTGTCAGATGTCTGTTATTCTATAGTGGTAACTTTCACAAAGTGTATATATTCAGGGGAATACCAACCTTAAGAGTTTTTTGGTCTCAAATAAGCAAAATTAGGCATAGCACTTTCATTTTAATATGAGGTGGTCAATAAGACAAGATATTTTTTTTTTTTTCCCATACAAGCATCAAGTCAGGGCAGTAAAATGGAATAGCTTGAAAGAGTAATTCAGAACGTAAAGCTGGACGTTGGGAAACTTCAAAATTCTCATGAAATTGCATTTTGGCATAGCAGGTAAGCTAGGATAACTTTCTTGACTATCATGAGTGTTGAAAGCATTCCTTATTTAGGAAAGATGCAAAATAAAGTTTGAGGGTTAACATTGCTTTCCTAACAGCTGAAGGATAGAAAAATAGTATGGAATTTGTTTTTAAAAAAATCACTACAAGATTGTTGAAATAAACTTCTGGGTTACTGCTGAAACTGCTGCAGATACTCAGCTTAACTAGAATTGTCATGTGAGCATGCTTTAATATCTAACACAAGTTGTGTGTCTAGATCTCCACTGATGTAGTAAGAATTTAGTCAACACAATTATTGAAGCCTAGGGAGCTATTAATAATCACCCTGAAGTAGACACCTTACAAATAGGAAACTTAATCAGAAGCTGAATTCAACCTTTTCTTTCCAGGGATTAGTTGGTGGAGAATTTAATTATTGACAAATAGAGGTGCTTCTGATTGTATTAAGAAATGCATTTATTTACGAAGTAGCAGCATATAAGGCAATATTTTAATATTGAGAAAAATTAAAAAATAAAATGTCGATTGTAGGAGGTAAGTTTGGTTCATTGATAAAAAGGCTTTGCTTTAAATTTAAAGCATTGTGGTTGCAATGAGAGGTAACAGTAGATCAGTAATGTTTCTTTCTAGGCTGACAGATTTGGATAAATGAAGGGAACTAACTAAAGGGGTCAGGAGGAGTGAGGAATTCAGTTTCCAGTAGAGATGAGTTTCATTTCTTCGGCGTGCATCCATTTCAGTTGCAGTTTATATGCCATGTAAAGGAGGTTTTTTATTATTATTTTTCTTAAGGAAGGAACGGCGTCAGATCTCATGCCTATGAACTTCAGCAAAATTTTGAGGTTTGCTTGAAGTGCAAGACAGGTAAAGAACGGAATGAAAGAAAATGGCAGTGGGAGGTTTTGGAAGATAGTATATAAAAAAGCCACAAGCAGGGGTGCTGATATCAGGTGTTGGGACCGGTTTTACACTGTTAATAAGGATTTTGAAACAGAAACCAAATATGTTCTGACAAACAAATAAAGAGGCGAGTCACTGAAGACACTGAGGAGCAAAATAATAAAGTGGAAAGATATTTAGTTGCAGAAAATGCAAGGTCATGAATACACAATACTGGAGCTGGAGGCTGCTAATTGGAAGTTCCTGTCAGTCAGAATCTACTTATTTTTTGGTTAAAATATTGTGAAAACAGTTGACAATAGAATTTAACCTAGAAGTATGTGAGAGAAATAGAAAGTGTTGGTATGTTCAGAGCAGTCTATAACTCCCAGGGGGCCTGCGTATGGTTTTCTGTTGTCTTTTTTTCCCTTCAGAATTTGGATTACCAAGTCGGGTGTGCGATCCCACAGCTGCTTACGTGTAGCTGCTTCATGCTGTCAGATACGCTGTTTGCTTGCGCAAATGAAAGCACGCGTATGAGCTTGGAGAGGGTATTTGTGACATAGCTGCTACCGTGCCATTTAGAAAGCTACTGTTCTCCTTTTGTGTACACGATGAAAACAACATTCTGAATCTTCACATAACTTCCTGTGTTAGTGTCCCTGTGTCCAGGTTTTGTCATCCTTCAGGAGCCAGTGAGAAGCGGTGACCACTGCCAGCAGCAATTAATGTAAGAAGAGAGCAAGCTGAGCCTTCCCAGTTTCTTGGGGCTTCAGGGTGTATTGCTCCATCTGCCACAGGCCAACTACAAACTCATCTAATTTAGACTGTTACTTTGGACCCAGCACAATCTGGATTGAGGCCAGGATGTGGAACTGAAACAGCTTAGTGACACAGATAGGCAATCTCCTAGTGTCGGTGGATAAAGGGCACTGATTTATTTTCATTCTCATGGCCCTCTCTACAGCATTTGATGCATCTGGCCAGAGGTTGATGCAGTCTTGTCAGAAAGGAGTGGCAGGAGCCTAAGCAAAGTGCCTGAATGGCTTGGCCTCATCCTAGGTGATGTATCTAAGGGGTGGCAGCACACTCCTGATGTTGAAGCGTTGCCAATCATAAAAGCAAATTAAGAAATGAAAAATGATATATAAAACAACATTTTGTTGTTGCCTGTGCGTCAGCAAGCACGTTAGCGATACTAATTGCTATTCTGAGTTGGGTAAGGCTTATTTGTGTGGGAGGGCAGAGCTTTCACAAAGCTGAATTTTAGCGTGTGTAATAAACTCCCATGGGAATGAAGAACTGTCGTGCTTTTGCACTTAAGAGTAGACAATGGAATTCCTTAAGCTTTACCTTCTTCAACGTGCAGTATAGACACAAGCATATTTAAGGGGAAAAAAAGAAAACATCATCAATGCCCTGTCAAAATAATTAATAAACAGTGCTACAGCCCATCTAAAGAAATGACAAAAAAGCTCCTGTGTAAGCTGTGTTTTTAAGCCTCCTTTAAAAATTATTACAAATCCACTTGCTACGTGTAGGGTGGTTTTTTTTTTTTCAGAAAATTCTTTTTGTGTTAGAAGAAGAGGTCTCAAATCTTGAGAAAGCTGTGCTATATGTTGTAATGCTCTTAAGGTTTCAAAACTCCTTCAGAGTAGCACAGAATTAACATACATTGTCTAGCGGTAAAGTAGTTGCTTGGATTTTGGCTGGGAGAAAGAATTTGAACATAGGTAGGGCATGCGGTAAGATGATGTCAGTGGGAAAACTCCTTTGAACCTCTAGGAAACTGATTTCACCATAAATACATACTGGCAAATGCTATACTGAATGTTAGGTACTGTGTTGAGTACTTTCAAAGCCAACTTTGTTGGTGCTGATCAGCTGGGAAAGAGGACTGAGGCAGCGTGCTCTGGTGAATGCAGTATTGGGTTTGGAGCTTGGGAGATGTGGTTCTGCTCTTGTTCTTGACTGTAGATTGAGGGGAAACTAAGTCATTTGCTGTATTTTGGCTCAAAGAATATTTTCCCAAAGGGTACTTTAAAATTTAATGGTGAAAAAGACATCTATATGAAGTAGAAAAGTGAGTTTTTAAACTTATTTTCAATACAGATTTAGTCAGCCATTGAAATGAGTAAAAATCACCACCACAACAAAAACTAAAAATGGAATTTTAATAAAATAGTCCTTCTAATATGTTATGTTGTGCCCAACGGATGCGAACTGCATGAAGAAGATACGTGAAGGCAAACCTGGACCTTTGAAACAGTTGCCTTTACTTGGACGTGCTAGAAATAATTGACTTTTGAAGAGAACTTTTCAAGGTGATGTTTGGTGGTTGACATTCCATAAAGATTAAAGTTGTTACACGCTAGTAAGTGCTTTGGAGATCCGCCTGTCTAATGCCAAGAGATGTAATTTATTCCTATGAAATTTTCATTCTATTTTCTTGAATCATCTAGTTACTACTAACGTCTGATTAGAATTAGTAATGAACCTTGCCACAGGACCAGAAATGAGTGGGGGAAAAAAAAAGGTTTTAATGAAAATTCAGATTTTATGATTTCCATGAGTGTAGATATTTTATCTGCTGGTGAGATTAATCTGTGTGGACCCTGTAACCCTTTTTTTCTTTAACTCACTTGTCAAAACTTTGGCTGCAATGAAAATTGGTTGGTTTGTAGTGCACTTGTCAAAACTTTGGCTGCAATGAAAATTGGTTGGTTTGTAGTGGGTAGATTGGCAGTTTGGAGAGGTGATGCTTGTCATTCAGACATAATTCTCCAGTTTTATGTAAAATTACCAAAGGTAAACGACCAGTTCTGTCTTTACTCTTTTACTGTTGCTCCACTCTTGCTCTTTTATTCACTTGTCTTGTTTTAAATTCATACTAAGCTGTCTGATACAGGACCGTGTCATCTTGTGTGCTTGCAGGGAATCTAATACAATGGGGCCTCCTTCCTAATTGGAGCTTTTTGGGTGCTCACACAATGGAGATAATTAGTAATAAACGTACAGCTGTAATAGTAAGTAGTGTTCACAGTATGCAATACAATACGTGGCAGTTAAGCTCCTATGTGCCATGTTAGTTTCCTATTGAATGTATTTGAGAAATGGATGTTATTCTTTCTTTGCCAACGTGGTGCTGCCAAGAGCCTTACTTTGCATTCTGGTGTGAGGGCTGGTAAGGCCTTAATTCACTGCTTTAAACATCAGCTGCCAGGACACATCCAGGTAATATCCAGAAACATACTCATCAGCAGTCTACAAGATTTCTCCAAGAAAGCTTGAAGTGTGCTGTGGAGAAAATTTGAAGCCTGACATTAAATGTGTGAACTTACACCTTTTCATTTAAGAGATAAAAATAGAAAAAAAAGTCATTAATTAATAAACTCAGGTTAACCAAAACCTTGGTGTGGTTGTGTAGCTCACTTGCTTTTTGTACATTTTCAGTTATCAGCTACTCAGAAGAGTTGTGAGTTGTCAGTCCATCCTTGACCAGATTTCTTATGTCTGATGTTGGTAATAATTCATGTTTTGATGAATTAATGTTGTTTGGAATGGATTCAGAGCTTTTATGTATAGAATATTTATTTTATTTACATCAAGTTAGTTTGTCCACACTTTTCTCAAGTCATGCTTTCTGTAATCACAGTGACAATGAATTTCTTTTCTGGATATTTGAAATTCCCAACTTTTAAACTTGGAGAAACAAAACTTTTTAGGCAGTCTGAGAAATCTCTTCTAAGTTTTAATGGAATGCCTACGGAACTATGTAATTTTGTTTTGGTTATTGTTAGTTGAATAAAGATACTGACTTTTATAGGCTGAATTACCTGTGGGTAAGGGTACCAAAGATAGGAAGAAGCAAGTGTTTGTAGCTGATTTGATGAAAAATATTCCTGTATTTGACACCTGTAAGATGATTATATGGATTAAACTTGTCTTTATACTGTACAAAAATATTCTGTATGTGTATAATGCATCTTGAACAGCCAGACTCCTTAAACTAGCTTTGGAATAGGATAACAGCCCTTCATAAAGAAACCAGCTGCCATCCCAGCCACTGAATCCTCCACAGCTTCTAGGCAGTGGAATAGGTCACTTGTGTTGTCACGTGAGCTCGTAATCAAAACAGATGGATTTGAAGCACAAGAGAGACTTAAAGAACTGGATGATTTCATGGCTTAGTTCTAATCAGAGAAATGTGATGTTTTGTTGCAAATGTGAATTCTAATTTTGGCCTTACTTTCGGATAATTGCTGTTACCATTACCGTACGTTTCCTAAAATATGGCAAGTTCCTGAAAGCATGAATATATTTTAAACCTACCTTTTCTTTTGGCAGCCTTGCTGCTCTTTTTCATGTGTTGCACAACAGGAGAGCAGATGATCTGTAAAATCCTGCTCTAAATTACTGAAATCTTTTTTACTGAGCCTTTTAAAGACATGGATGTATCCTTAGCATTGAGGTAGAACTAAAATCAAGTTTTAAACAATATTTTTTTGGGGGAAAATACCCACCCACACATAGTTCTCTGTGTGCTAGTGCAGTTTAAAAGCTTAAAATTGCTGCACGGAACTTTCCAGTTTGATAGCGGATATCATTAGCTTTGGGATGTGCAATTAATTTTAGTTGTCTTTAGGAGGAGATTCTCAACAAAGTGGATCCAGGGACTTGAAAGATTCCTCAAATCTTCCACTTCACTTAACAAGGTCCAACTACGAAAAATGTTTGTACAGTTTCCTGCTACAAATGGAATGCCAGTTGCTTGAGTTAACCTGCTGGCTGGTTATATAGCTTGGGAGTAAAATGATTTTTTTTCTCAGAAACAAAAGATGGGACTGTTAAGTGTGTGATCCTGGGTGTTTGGTGGCCGTTGGTATGTGCTACTTTCTTATAACTGATTTTACAGGTAGTGAAGCTGTAGTTTTTCCTCCCAGTGCTAAAATGGAAAACCAAGAAATTGTGATCTAAAAACACATTTTTTTTTGCTTGTGCTGTAACTATTAAGATATATAAGATAATCCTAGTTCGAGCTTTTGCGCTAAATGTTATGCATTTGCTTGCCGATAGGTAGGTTTGAACGAAGTTTGATTTCTAAAATTTTAAAGCCTTTAAGGTTATGGAGACTTGCTGTTCACTATATCGAGCTGTTCCCTCACTTTTGGACTAGGGATTCAGGGGTAGCTTTGTCCCTTTTCTTAGGCTGAGATAAATAATACCTGCGCTTTTAACGTATATTCGTGCAAAGGAATGTGTGGCACAGCTTTCCCTCAAAACTACAAGCTGATTTGAAATAACTCTGAAATAACTGGTGTTTTTCTGTTTTGAGAAAGCTCTGATAATTAAAGTGAATGTGATGATAATTTAAATACAATCTACTCTACAGAGAGAGTTCAAGTTCATATAGTTGATACAGCCTGTGCTCTAAAACAGAGAGAACGTGCTTAGCTCTTCTCACTGAAGAGCAAGTCACAGAGAGAAGCTAGATGAATATTGTGAGGTATGTTTGAAACAAGGTGTTTCCAAAGGCAGCTGTGGGAAACAGTTCAAAGATAGACGTCAGCATAGATGTTAGCAATTTGGAGATTTTCTGTGTCAAGGTGATGGATTAGATAATGCAATAAATTTCTTCTTTTTTTCTTATTTTTTTTCAGCTCTAGTTTGCAGTGAGTAAAACATTAATGTGCTGTGTATGCCTGTGTTTCCTTGCTATGACTGAATATATTAAATCTGTAAATTAAACTGGGGGGAATGTTTTCAGTCTTCTAGCTTTAAAAAGGGGAAAAAACAAACCCAAACTTTTCAAAACTCACGTATCTGAGTCAGTCTTAATGCCTTGCTCCTGCAGAGCAGATCTTCTGTAGCTAGTAAGTACAACTATATTATCATGAGATCCATACAAATGGTCTACATTAAGCTCATTTATTGTCATGAGACCTTTTTTTTTTGTCTTCAAAGTGCATGCTTTCTCACTTGCTCTCTAAAGTAAGGTATAATTGTGATTTCTTGTGGTCTTTGATTGGAAATCCTTATATGTAAGTGTGGTGGAGATGGTCAGTGAAGCTTACTTAAATAAAAATGGTGTACATGATTTTTTCCCCTTACTTACATACCTCTTCCTCCCTACCCATGGCTTCTTTAATTTTTGAGAAGAACACAACCTGCTCTTTACAATTAGTTTTAGTTTTGAGTAAAATTACGTGGTTTGAAGAACTTAATTGTTCTGTAGGTTATTCTTGCTTCTAAAGAACTGACATCTAGTTGTCTAGTTCAAGGTATATATTGAATTATTATTTTTTGTAGAGTATCTTGTACAGCTTTTGGTTCTCTTGAAGTTGCATTAATTTAATCTACTCCCATCCCTCCCAAAGACTTTAAATTTTTCTGCACGTATATGTCATCTTTATTTTTGTGCAACACATAAATATCATCTTGAAGTACAGTGGAGAAAAATTAGTTAAGCTGATCTATAGTGTATTACGATCATAGTCATAACACTGGAAGAAAGTATTTATTTAAGCTGCATGGGTGAATCTGTGCTCCTGTAATCAGATTTAGTGATTTCTAGAAGTGGGATCTGTGCTGGCAACAGCTGAGCTGCCTGTGTAGACCAAGCACCTGAAGGGTTTCTGGGGGATGCTTGCTGCTCTGTTTTGACAGCAGAAATCCTGTGGGCATTACTTGTGAGAGCAATGGTGAATTATAGAAAAGACTGCTGATAACTCGTTATTTCTTCAGAACCAGAATTTCCCAAGGAGAATTAGTTGAATTATGAAAAGTAATGTTTCTACCCTTCACAGCACAGTATTTGAGGACTTCTACAGGCATGCAAAAAGTTCTTTGCTGAAAGGAGACTTCAAAATATGCTTTATCTGTTTCAAAGTATTTTGGTGTGGGTGATGTCATCTTTGACTTTCAGTTCACTGTTTTTCATTGTATACAGAACATAAACCATATAGGATTAGAACAATCTTCTGTGGTTTTAGCACAAAGAGGTCTTAAATTCTTGACTTGGGCTCCCGAGTGCTGTCATAACTTAAAGATTTTTTTTTTTAAAGAAAATTTGGATGTTTGCATCTGAACCAAGCTCACAAATTGCTTGTGATAGCACAGTATGCTTTGTGGTTTTCTTTATGTGTACTGTGACAGAAGAATGTTCCTTGTCTAGATTTACCAGTGCTTTAATGAAGCTTGATATCTGGCTGAGACTTTGTAGTACTGCAGGGTTGCATAACCACTGAAAAGTTAGTCAGGAAAAGATGTTTCTTTGAATTAAGCTTTACAGATTTATAATGGGTAAAGTTCTTGCCCGCTTACTTAAGAAAAATTGGAGTGAAAGATGTTTTTAGTTAAATCTAACTGAATTAGCCTCATGCTTTTCTTAGAGTATTTTGAAATCTCTATTCTTTTTGATAGATTTTAGTTTTATCTTTACACAGTGACATTCTTGTAGGTATATTTTAAACTTTTATTCTAAACTTTCTTGGTGATACTTGGATCAAACTAACTACTTTTTTTGAAGCAGTAAGTTTAGACTTTAAACTATAAAAAGTTCCTTTCTAAATGTTCTCTTATAACATCTGTCAGGATTATTTTTTAAAGCGATAAATTAAATAGATTTAGAGGATGCATCTTTAACATCTTAACATTGTCATTGCAGGTACATGATGCTTGTTGATGGCAAGAATGAAGTTTATATGATTGATCGAGACAATTCCATTTTTCATGTATCTAATCTGGAATTTCCCTTTCGCAAAGATCTTCGCACACATCTAACAAACACTCTTCTAGATGGGGTAAGGAGCGTATTGTGTAATAATTGTAATGATTTCAGCAGTTTATTTTTGTTCAGAAACAGCACCAAGTTTTTTAGGCTTGGATCAGTGAATCATGGGATTTAGGAGTAATAGATTCAGCCACTGGCTCAATGTGGGAATCACACTGCTCATAAGTCACTTTATCTACAGAATAGCAATGATAACTGCTCTGGGGGGAGCTGTTTACTTGTCTTTGAAATAAATCAAGGTATTGAGATGACATTCTCTGAGTATGAGAAAGAGCTTGAAGAGAATCTAAAGAAATAAATGCAGAACATCATCTCTCATTATAGCTGTATGTTTTGATTCAGTAAACACAGTGAATTTAACCCAGTTAATGTAAATATTTGTAAAATATGATAAAATTTAGATATTTTGATAGACTTGTAAACTTATGTTTTTGCTTCTGTCATCTCTGTTTTCAACTAATTTGAATTACTGACTAATTTAGAAATTGTTTAGTTGTTTGACTGAAACATTTCTAAGTAGTAATGCTAATTTAGATTATGTAAATGTGCTAATGAACTTTGTTAGCTAGTTGTAAAACAAGCTGTAAAACCTCTGTATTTGTTAAAAAGCTCTCCTGGAGTGTTCTTAATTGCTAAGCTTTTCAGAACAGTAGCCACAAGAGAGAATGTCTTTCTTGACCTCCCTATTTTAGCAGTAGAAAAGAATGGCATTAGCTCTTCTACCCTGGCAGGGGTTTAGTATATGAATGCACTTTCCTATCGTGTTTCAGTAGCAGTGGAGTTACTCTACCTTGCTGTCTCTCTTGCTTGGTAAAATGCTGAGTTGATCTTCTATGTTGGCCTTCTGAAGCTCAGTGCACCTTTCACATATGGAAGGCCATATTGTCATTCTCATTGTTACTTTCTTTCCTTTCTCAGGCCTTTGTTGTCAGTATCCTTGAAATGTCACTTCTGTGTCTGGTGTGTCTTACTGAATACACATGTGAAGCATATGTAAATTGAATCTGTGCATCAGGCCCAGCATTGCTAGCTGGCTGAGGGTAGTGACTGTCCTGCTCTGCTCCGCGCTGGTGCGGCCTCACCTTGAGCACTGTGTGCAGTTTGGGGTGCCACAGTGTAAAAAGGCCATAGAGGTGTTAGGATATGTCCAAAGGAGGGCTCTGAAAATGGTGAACGGCCTAGAGGGGATGACATATGAGTCAGACAGCTAAAATCACTTGGTTTGTTCAGCCTTGTTTTGTTCAGGAGGCTGAGGAGAGGCCTCATGGCGGCCTGCAGCTCCCTCACGAGGGGAGCGGAGGGGCAGGTGCTGAGCTCTGCTCTCTGGGGGCAGCGACAGGACCCGAGGGAACGGCATGGAGCTGGGACAGGGGAGGGTCAGGCTGGGGGTTAGGGAAAGGTTCTGCACCCAGAGGTGGTTGGGCACTGGGACAGGCTCCCCAGGGCAGTGGGCTCAGCCTGCCAAAGTTCAATAAGTATTAGGAAAACGCTCTCAGATGCATGGTCTGTTTTTTTGGGTGGTCCTCTGCAGAGCCAGGAGTTGGACTCCGTAGCCCTCGTGGGTCACAACACTTTCCAATCCAGGATATTCTGTGATCCTTTGATTCTGTGTGAGGAGAATTATTGCAAGGGACAACATGTTGTCTGAGAGGCAGATAATGGAATACTTCCCATTGCCTTTGCTTTACTGAAAAATTAAGAGCATACTGTGGTAAAAATGATGTTCTCAGCTCAAAAGGGGTTGCACAAGCTGTCAGGTCTAGAAGGAGCCTCTACAGCCAGGCAGGTTCCTAACCACATACTTCAAAATATTCTTCATGGCATACATTAGCCTCCATACTGTTGAGGTAAGACGGGTACTATTTTTTCTTTCTGCTCCTCCTAAGGCCCTTGAAAAAAGCAACGTCTTGCCAATGTCTATATGCTGCAATCCTCTTTTGTTGAAGAGAGTTCCTCCCATTCTTCCTATCTAGGAATTATTCATTCCTAACCCAGACAATGCTTGTGGATGATAGCAAAGCTTCTGAAGCTGCAGTTGAATCCCTTGCTGAAATTGCCTGTAGTCAGTACATTTAGGTCATTTTTTCAGTGATGTGCCCCTTGTGGCCCATGGGGTGAACAGGATGAGCACTCTGTCAGGGCATGTTCTGGAGCTCTGCTTGCACAGACTTCACGTGTCAGGTGAGAGGACAGTCAGTGGGAGTGACCGTGCTCAGCTCACCACGCTCCAAATCACTTGAGAGTTACAGGTTTGGGCTCTTTCTTCTTTTCCCTCACCCTTTAGCTGTGAGTGTGAAGGAGTATCCAAAGGCTGTACTGAAAGAAGAAAGTGTTGGCTCTATAAGCATACAGGGAAGCATGAGAAAAAATGGAGCTTGCTCTTTTGAAGCTTTTTTTTTTTTTTTTTTTTTCAGCCTGCACAGCTAAATAATGTGTGCAATGCTTTATTAAGGTAATTTACTATACCAGGAGTGGGGGGCAGTGGGAGGGGGAAGTGTAGTCCATAGCAATAGTTCATTAAATCATATTTCACAAGCAGCTAAACTTGTTGAAATGACAGATGCTTTGAGATGAGGTGAACACCCTGCTAGCTTTAAACCAACAGTATCTTTAAAAGGAAAATTATGCTTTTTCATATTAATTAGAATCTTCAGGTGTTACTGGCTTCAGGCTGAAGCAATGTAATAGAAATAAACATGATCTGGAGTCCATGAAATAACTTCAGTGGATGCCTGTAGAGAAAAAGGAGATCAAAAGTGGGTACATACAAAAGTTGAGATAGAAAGGAGAGGATTTGAGATTTTTATCTATATCAGATAAAGATCTATGTGTGCAGAATCATCTTGGTAATAATGATCAGCTGATACATGGAATAAAGTGTACTTTTTTGTAGGACCTGAGTCTGGGAAGGAGGATCTTAATAGTGTCAGGAAGAAAATCTACTGAATTGCCCTTTAAGAAGGAAAATTACGATGCCAGACTGCCACTGGAGGAGATACAGGAAGAATTTATAAGTTAGGGAAAGATTTCAGATGTTTTTGAGAATTGAAAGCTTTTTGCACAAATATATTTCACATTATTCTGGTCATAAACCAGTGAAGAGTAAGCTGTAAAATACGTTCTGTCCATATGATGCCTTTGTTTTTCTGATGGGCACCTTGAAGTGTGCAGTGCTTTCCTGCCAAGGAAAGTGATTCAGAGTTTTATTAGAAATGAAGACTTCGTGAAATAAGAGCTGCACCTTATTACTAAGATAGGCTGAAGTTTTCAGGCTGAGGTTGGGCAAGTCATCTATCTCAGAGTTAAATTATAGGTTACCTTTGACTTCATTGTCTCTTACCTCAGAATTGTAAAGGAGCAAGTAGTTTGCTGTCATTGTTTTGAAGTAATTGGTTTATTAGGAAGTCTATGGAAAGGATTATTTAAAAAGTTCTTCAGGGTGCTGTTTCTCTCTTCTGTGTCTTAAAACAGGTGATTTACTAAGGTGGGCTAGTATATGCATATGGTAGATGACAGGGGAGCACATACATTGCTGTCTGTGTGTTAATGTGGCAGTGCCTGTGAGACATAGGAGAGGGGCTCTGATCTGGCGTTTTGTGACTCCCATATTTATAGTTTGTCTCGTAAGAATAAATGAAGTTGAAAGAATTTACAGTCGGTCATTAGTTGCATCACATATTCACAGTTACCTTGGGTATGAGCTGTAACTTCACCTAATTTGTTGCTTTGTAAATTTGATTGTTAAAGGATATTTGAATATTTTACTACTGACATAAAATTAGTGAGTTTTTTTCCTCTTTTTTTTTTTTTTGGTAAAGTAAAAAGCGAAATGAAATGAAACTTTTGGTTGAGTAATGTACTTTGTGATAAAACTAAAATCTTTTGATGGATAAATACTTCCATAGTGAAGACTTTTAAACTAATTTGTGTGATCAGTTAAATAATAGTATAAAAAAGTTTGGAATATATTTCTTCTCAATTGCAATTCCTTTCAACAGGTTTGAGACTAGCACTTGTTTACTGTTTGAAGTGCCACAAGCTTAACTTTGAAATTCAATATTTCTTTAATGTTCATGCCAAAAGATAATTTTCATAACTGTTCCTTTTCTCTGAATATATGCATGATTTCTTTCTTAATCTATGTGAAGGATTTTATTTTTTTTTCTTCGCATTAACATATTTTGCTAATTAGTACTGTTGGAATTAATTCTTTAATTCCAGGTTGGCATAGTTCATACTTACTGTCCTTGAAGTAGCTTTTTTGCTTTCAGAGAATGACGGTATAGAACGAGGTGCCCAAATGACATTGCTTTGCATTAATCCTAGAAGTCTAAGGAAGAAGGAAAGAAAACAGATGAATTCTATCTCATCAGTGCCATGCAGTGAAATAGTTGCCTGTGTTCAGAATGCAAAAGATTAAGTAGTCTCTCCAACTTTATTTGGAGTGACAATGCATAAAACTTTGGTAAAGGTAATTTCCATGAATTCAGTGAACTCTTAACTTGCTTTAAGGCTTCTGATGTAAGCCTTTCATGCGGTTGTCTTTGAGAATCTGAAATGCATTTAGGGTTCACTTCAAGCTGAAATTACTTGCAAACAGTTCTTACTGTGATCAATTACATCTTGGGTGATGAGAGATTTTCTGCGATACTTCGTGCTCATCTCCAGTTCTTCAGTTGTGTTTATTCCTCTGGCATGGAAGAAAGTTCTCGGCAAAGCTCGTTCAAACTAATTTGAACACTACCTACAGGTGACTAGCATAATATGAGGTATTCATTTAGAAAGCCAAGTGTTTTGTCTCCCTACCACTGTCTGAGGGAACGAATGAAGTGCGTCAAGGGTTTTGGCTGCCATGCAAGAAAGCTGGTTACTTCCAATAAGTTTTTTTTATATTGTACATAGCTTTGGAACAATTTAGTAGAAAATGCAGAGGTGTCCTTAGGCTTGAAATATTTTCTTCCTTTGAACTGCTATTTAGTATTTGTGTGAACAAGGGCTCATTTTAAATAACTAAGCGTATTAAGAAGTTTTTTTCAACTAATGAAATAAAATGTGATCTCTGAGCAGTCAGGATATTCCCATCATTTCACAAATAAAACTAACTGTCAGTCATCTGTGTTTGTGAGCAAAACATCTGGTGTTCAAAACTGCTCACAAGAGTGGCAGAACATCCAGTAAAATTCAGCTGGGTGAGGACTTTCTTAGAAACAGTACGAAAAGAAAACACTTCTGTTTTTTGCCAAGCATTTAAGGCTGTCATGTTATGTTACTTAAATTTTAAAACAGCAACGGTGGTGTAGGCATACGTGTTACATATTATTAATGTGCATCAATCTCAGATGCCTCTTTTGGCATCCTTGAACCCTCCTTGTCTTCAAGTCAAATAAATGGAAGGTTTCAGGCACTCCGCCCTTCATGTCCTTTTGGTGGAGTACCTGACGTGGGATGTCCTAGATGGATGTGGCTCTCCTGGAGCTTTAATTTAAAACTTAGTGGGCTCATGAACACAGGGAGCCGTGCACACTGATGAAGACGTCCTGCAGAACTGCAGTCAGCGTAGGGTGAGAACCTTTTACGTTCCTGTGTCAACACAGACCTCGTGTATTTGTAAGCTCTGTCAGGAATGGCACAGCTTACAACTTGCTGAGTTTGCAAAAACTGGCACCTTGTGCAGTATAGATTTTTTTTCTTTTAAAGCTCTTTGTATTCCTGAAAGACAGCAGTGGCTAGAATTGCATTGAAGGTAAGGGAATAAAGGGAAAAGCAAGGGATAAGAGGAAAAGGAGCAATAAACAGATTGGATCTGACTTCATACTTGGTTTTAACTAAATGTACATTTTTTAAGTTACTGGTAAGATGAGATACTTTGCTTTGTGATTAAATTTAGGATTATTTTAAGTCCAGGTTGCTTGCTAGGTAAGTTATTAATGAAAAGATGGGGGGTTCCCTGGGCTGTCAGTCCAGCATCGTTCTTTTTGGTTTGTGTCCAGCTCAATGCGTTTAGCACAGTCGCTGTTTCTAATATGCTGTAGAATTGTGCACCGCAGCGCCAGAAAAGAAGATTAACACCAGCACAGATTTCCAGATTATATTAAAGAAACTGGCCATTGGAGCTTGTTCTGCAAACGTGCAGGTTAAGCTAGTATCTAAAGTGGCAGCTAGTGGACAAGTGGTAAAAATCAGCAGTGGTAGCATGGAAACACACCATGGTGCCTGTAGAACTACACAGGATATATAAAAGGCAGTGCACGGATGCAGGTGTGTCTTGTGAATAGTTTTGTGTTTTATTATGTTGCCATGGGAATGTTTTTCATTTTAAGTTTTCAGTTATCCAGAAATTGGCTTAAATGTAGCCTCATAGTATCAGGTTATTAATCAGATCAGAATGAGTGAGTTTGAATTTGATGAGTTCTTCAAATAGTTCATATTTCCATGAACTTGCTTCTGAGATCTAATCCCTGAGGTGTTTTTCAATTCTTACAATTTCAAGAAGGACTGAAATCGGAGTCTTAAATAATGATGTGTTAGAGTACTTTTAATCTGAATCATTCTTATGATCACATTGCAGCTTTTGCCTTATGACAGTTATATTGGCGTAACTAATGGAGCAGCGAACGCTGGTGTCATGATGGAGATGAGCAAGACAGGAATTTGTCATCTCTGCTACTGAAGCATATTGCGTTACCCTGTGTTTGGTAATGCGGATTTCAGTCAGGATCTGAAAAGAGAACAGGAGGCAGGGAGGAGGAAGAAAAGAAATGGAGATGTGGCAAGAGGCTGGTCTAACCCGTAACAGGGTTGAAAAGGTTTATACGTGTCTGAAGTAATGAAGAGGTTTTGTTCCTGAATTTAATTCAGTGTTAAAACTAAACATCCCAGTGAAAACGTAAAGACCACACATGGTCCTCTTGGCTGTATTTTATAATTAGTCTTAAAAAGAATATCCAGAGATTCACATTTTGGAAAATCAGACTTTAAATCCTTTCATATCAGGCCTGGCATGTTTTCAGGGTTTTGTATACAAATGCTAGCTTTGCATCATTCAGATTAGTCATTCAGAGTATCTTTTGGTCTTGGCCATGAAAAAACAACCTCCATTTCTGTATTCCGTTTATAAAAGATGAGATTTAAAAAAAAAAAAAAAAAGGTAGGTAACTTCTGCTTCCCTATTGTTATTTGAGAACAATAGGTTTGAGTTTTCTAGTTAAGCTTTAAATGCCTCAAGCTTTGTATCTACTTTGAAACAAATTCACATTTTACAACAGCTTTCTTATTTTTTAAAATCCAAATGTGATTAAATTCTAGGTACAATTTAAGAAGTTTGGTATGTGTATGGACTTAAAATTAATCTTACAATGAAAATCCTGTTAGAGTTTACTTTGGAGAAGTTAGGGATTCTAAGAGAAGTTACAAAGTTGTAAAACAAAAATGTTACTGAACTAGCAGGAGACATTTAAATGAATTTGAGTTGATGTAAAGTTCTCTTTTGGATTAATTATTGAGTGTAAAACTTTGTTTTCATCATGTTATAGTGAAATATTTTTATCTTTTCCTGTTGTTTCATGTCGTGTGAATTTGGAATTTTAATTTTTTATTGGCAAAAAAATCTTAGTAGATGCAAATATCTTAAAAACCCATAATTGGGTGGTGGAGAGCAGGATGAAGGTGGATAGTATTTAGAGAACTGAATTATTTCAAAGTTGTTCCTGAGAAAGATTTACCATTGGTTGGCTGTTACCATTTTCAACCATGAGTAATTTACATGAAACTAAATAATTTATATCAGCTTAACAAACTAATAGACTGTGTCTAATTCATATCACAAGTCTGAGCACAGATGTAAGTATCAGCATTGAAGGTATGTATATATGTAGTATGATGATCATTAACAGGCTTTCTCCTTGCTGATGTATTTTCAAGGTGGCTTACCAGTACGTACTGAATTGTAACAAGTTCCACGTGATAGCGGCACTATCTGTGATATTTCCATTTGAAGGAACCCTACTGCTGAGTCACAATGCAACATTCAAACAAATTGCACTTGTCACCGCTGCTCAGAACACAGCTAATGTGAAAAGATCCAAGCTGAACATAGAAAATGGATGTTAATGCTTGTTCTTAGCTTGTTTACCAGTTCTTGTAGGTGAGATTTCCAGAAGTGGTTAGTTGACTTAGGATTGCAGTTCTTACTGAGGTTTTTAAAAACACATTATTCTCTCAAGGAAAGTAATGATTTTGAAAGCTGTGGAGAAACTAATGGGTAAGTGTTGCAGATCAAAACGTGGAACCTTAGGACAGCTCCTTGGCTTCTTGCTTCATGAGGCATTTAGGGCAATAATACTTCTATAATGCTGACATACTGTCAAATATTTTTCATAATAAAAATGTGGCCATTATTTGATTACATCATGCTCACAGGTATATACACTAGATATAAATGTCAGGTATAAATGTGCTATTTTTTAGTATTCATGAGATAAACCTTAATGTCTTTTTGTTTGTTCTAGGAAATGATCATTGACAAGGTTAACGGACAGGTTGTTCCTCGGTACTTGATATATGACATTATTAAGTTTAATGTAAGTACTTTCGGTTTTATTGGTTTTATCATTAGCTATTGATTCTCATTTCTGTTTTAATCTTATCTGTATTATTAAGAGCTTGAGAATAAACCTAAGCAGCAAAAGCATCTGGGTATTTTGCAGGTCAATAAAATGCAGTGCATCAGAATTAAGATCGAAAGCAGCCTTCTAATAGACATTGATTCATTTCCATGTGGTAGTGGTTTGAAAGAGTCTGCTAAACACTGTGTGAAAATCTCCCATTTCTAGAACGTGTCTGAAATATAGAGACAGTGAAAATTGAGAGTGGATGGAGAAGCTAGCCTGTCAGTTGCATACATGTTACCCGAGCAGCACAGAGCTCCTTGCTAGGCTCCTCCATCACCTGTTTCTCAAATTTCTCTTGGAAACCAGGCACCTGGTTCTCTGGTAGTTGTGCTCAACAGCAGACTCTCCTGTTTACACTGGCTGTAGGGCAAATATATGAGAGAGAAAAATGTTGTGGAAAAGGAGAAGCCTATTTTGACAGCTAGAAATCAAGTCTCTGTGGTCACAGGAGAGAACTGTTGAAAAATGGGGAGAACGAGAAACTTTTTTTTTACAGCAGCTTTCAAATATGGTAAGTGTTTGAAAGTCACCAAAGGGCTATTGCATGTTACCTTTGTAGATTTTTTTTTGTTTAACTTCTTGTATTTTCCCCCCAAAGTCATGATATACGTGAAACTTGAATTTGGTCTTATGAAAGGGTATCTTATTTGAAGAACTAAACTTGACAATATGTTCTATTTGTTATCTCTTATGAAATATATTTTCTGCTGACTTCTCTTGTTGTGTGTAAGGAAAATAAAATGTTTTTCAGGAAGGATGAATTTAAACATATATATCTTTAAAATAATTCTGTGAAAACAGAATGTGTGTGCTTGTTTTTGCTGGGATAAAGTTATTTTCTTCCTAGTAGCTCATAAGGTGCTGTGTTTTGGATTGGTTACCAAACTAGTGTTGACAAGTCACCAGCGTTTCAGTTGTTGCTGAGCACAGCTTGCACAATGTCAGGCTCTTTTTTGCTTCTCGTGCTGCCCTGCCAGTGCACCAGGAGCTGGGGGGGACACAGCCAGGACAGCTGACCCAGACTGACCGAAGGGGTGTCTGTACCATACGACTTTGTGCTTGGCAATAAAAGCTGGGAGAAAGAAAGGTGATGGGGGGACATTCAGAGTTATGGCACTTGTCTTCCCAAGAACTGTTATGTGTGATGGAGCCTGCTTTCCTGGAAATGGCTGAACACCATCCTGCCGATGGGAAGAAGCAAATTCCTTATGCAGCTTTGCTTGCAGGCTCAGCTTTTCCCGTTCTTATTAAACCATCTTTATCTCAACCCAGAATTTTTTCATTTGTGCCCCTCCATTTCTTTCCCCTGTCCCACTGGTGGGGGGTGAGTGAGGGGCTGTGTGGGGCTCAGCTGCCTGCTGGATTTAAACCACAGCAGGGTGTTAAATGTAGTCACAGAGCCTCTGACTAAATAGCCCATGGAAAAACAGGCTAGTGTCTGTTAGTGCTTCTGGAAATGCGAAATTGTTTTAGTGCTTCTAACCAGACAAACAGCGTTCCTGAAACACAACGCATTTCGCACTTCCTAAACTACTGTTGGCTCTTCTAGACTTGCAGAGGATGCTGTTCAGCTTGACTGGGCTGCTCAGCATAAGTTGTAAATTCTTTGGTGAAAAGTTTTTTGGGGTGTGAGGGAAGGGAACCCTCATTTGCAGCAAAGTGTCCAAGCTTAACATGAAGAACCCTACCTCCCAAACAGCAGAAATGGCGAGGGTTTCCAGAGGATTGTTAAGGTTTGAGGAAAGTCTGCCTTTGAGCAGGGCTGTAAATGTTTTAAACTTAGTGGGGTTTTTGTTTGTTTGTCATTGGGACTGAGAGTGAAGAATTGGTTAGTATCTAATACAATTTTGATGTCAAGGAGAAATTAAAACAATGTTGTCAGGATGAGTACAAGCAGGGCTTCGGCTGCAAAAATTCATTAGCAATGGTCCTACTGCAAAGATTAAAAAGCATAGCGGATTTTAGGTTAATTTTAGATACATAATTACAGAACTGGGCACCCGAGGATGTTTGGCTTGGCAAGAAGTGGTCAACAGAATTTAATCACAAAGAGAGGTAAATGTATTGAAAACTTGTAATTGGCAGGAAAGAATTAGTTCCTTTTTTTAGGGTGTGTAAGTCAGATCGTATAATTTTCCTAGTAGAGCTTCAAATCAAGTAATTACACAAAACACCACTTCTGTTTGAAAACAAAACATCCCCCTACAAGTAACCAACTCCCACTCCAAAAGCACCCCCTCAGCAGCAGAGAGCTACACAAAGGGCTCGGGGATTCTGCGCTGCTGCTTTGGATCTTGCAAGGAGTTGTCTTCTGAAGGTGAGTAGTGGAGTTACCATACTCACTGTCCGTCATCTAAATGACAAGATTACCAGCATATCCCCTATCTCATCCTCTGCTTGCTCTGCTGCTGGAGATACTGCACTGCAGTGGGGGGAATTTGAATACAAGCTGCTGATGAAGACTTTTGTCTGCTCAGGAAAACCTTATGTTTAAGTCAGGTCTTGTGAACTAGAGGTACTTTCAGTTGACTTTATTCTTAAGTATTCAACCTATTTTGCATGCACACCATCCTATACCAACTAAATGCACAAAGTTTTCTGTATTTTTTTTTTGTCAGATTTCTTCTAAAATACTAAATTCACAGATTCTACACTAAGTCCCAAAGACCTGTGTGCACTATTAATACTGCTGAGAATTTGCGTTAGGATGACCAACAGTGCTGAAGTAAGGTGATAGATAGTTCTGCAGATTGCATGATACATTTATAGTAGGAATTACGTCAACTTGCGCCCCTCAGGATGGCTCTAAATAGTACAGTGAAGGCTGTTAACATATACAGAGAAAAATCATGGAATTAACATTCTAGATCACAGCAAAAGAGTGTCATAATTTAAACTTTCCAATTGTCATTTGCTGTAATATCACTTTGAACAATTCTCAGTGTTTTCACCCAGCAGTGTTGTCATGCTTCAAAATAGGGCTGTACTCTACTCTTGTATTTATTTTAGTTCTTTGTTACCTTATTTTGGGGGCTAAGTTTTCTTAAAATGGGTGTTTGGAAGTGTAGCAGTTAGACAAGGCAACCGGTCTAAGACAGGGAATTTTGAAAAGTTACCTATTTGGGACAAATACCAGATTGAGATTTAAGAGCAGCAGTGGTCTGCTAGTCATGGATCAGTTGGGAATAAAAATAAGGGCTTTAATTTTGTGTATAATACTGTGATTTGGGAGAAGATCATGGAATCACTGAGTGTAGTGTCTTAGTATGATAGGATCTTTCTTCAGACTTGGTCAGTGTTTCATCTGAGCTTGACACAGAGAGGGTGAGGAAACCACTGCAAGTAAGGGTGATGTGATCATCAGGAGGCAATGGTAACAGAAACTTAATGGTGAGTACAGGCTATAGGAACAACTTAAAAAGAATAACAAGGGAGAAGATTTAGAGATGATAGAGTGGAAGAAGACCCATCTTAAAAATTTTAATCACTTTGTTATCGGTGAGGCTTATTGTTACTTAGCATTTCGATTTTGCTGTGGTGTACCAGGAGTCAACTACAGCAGCCTTCTAGAAAGAGGTGAAAGAAACCAAGAAAACAGACTGTGAAATACATAGTGAGCATTTGACTCTAGGTATCTAGACAGGAAATATCTTAGAAGAAGGAAAAGATAAAAACTGGGTTTCAGTGATTGGGAGAGACATATACACTGGAGTTCTCAGGGAAAACATGGAAATAACCTTTCTTGGCTGTCTTCTTCTAGGATAAATCTTTTGTTGAATTCTGATGCTTATCAGCAGTAACTGCTGAAGAAGTCAGTTTTCATGGTTGTTGATGGAACAGTTTGATTTTATTTCTTTTTAATCCTTCTTTCTGTGACGTGTAGTTTCCAGAAGCTTGTGATAAGTCATCCTGTTGTGCTACAAGACATGCCTATGTCAGGAAAAACAAATGATTCTTCAGGAGATTAAAAAAAGACTGTCATTTTGTTCAGTCTGAATCATAATGTTAATTATTATTAATAGCAACTCAAAATATAACATTGCTGTATCGCTGCTTTCATCCCACATGCTAAAAGCAAATTCATAAAAAGGAAGCTATATGCAAATGAAATAAGTCAACCTTTCAGCCTCAACTCTTTGAGGAAACCCAGAGCAATCCCTACTGTTTTTTTCTCTGCTTTGCTTGGATCTTTTGTAAAACAAACAAAACAACAACAAAACCCACCTCAGTGTAAATAAAATTCTCTCTCAAAACCATGTTCTTAGAGGCTACACACATCTATAGTAATACATGAAACTGTGCTGGGGGCATGATGCTGGAACTGAAAATTCATCCTCTCTTTCAGTAGTTAAAATGGACTGGTTAAAAGGGCAGACTATTGGCCCTGGGTGGCTACGGTGCTCTTGAGCTCAGGAATAATCTAAGATTTAATGTTGCTCGGGGACCATTCTTAGCAGCCTTTCTGAGATGTCATCCTCTTCTGGAGAATAAGGTAGGATGAACGTTTTTGGACTTCAGTGGCTTCAAGGCCAGAGATAGGATTTGCAGTGTTAGTTGACCAGTGCAGATGTAAGAGTGTCTTCTAGTTCACAAGCTTTGGCATCTTCTCTCTGAAGTTCAGGAAGAGACATTTTTTTCAAATGTCAGGTATTCTGCTTTTAATCTGGGGACTTAGGGTAGAGGACAAGAAGGCTCCTGACATTGTAAAGAAGAGAGGAAATTTTATTTCTTGTTATTTCATAGAATCACAGGATGGTGATTGATGAGTTGGAAGGGACCTTAAAGCCCATCCATTTCCACCCCCCTGCCATGGGCAGGGACACCTCCCACCAGACCAGGCTGCCCAAAGCCCCATCCAGCCTGGCCTTGAGCACCTCCAGGGATGGGGCAGCCACAGCTTCCCTGGGCAGCCTGTGCCAGGGCCTCACCACCCTCTGAGTGAAGAACTTCTTCCATATAGCTAATCTAAATCTATCCACTTTTAAGCTGTTGCTGTTTGTCAGAGAGTGGAGTGATATGACAAAGAGTCCCTCCCCAGCTTTCCTGCAGGCTGCATTTAGGTACTGGTAGGCCGCTATGAGGTCCCTCTGGAGCCTTCTCTTCTCCAGGCTGAACAACCCCAAGTCCCTCAGCCTGGCTTCACAGGAGAGGTGCTCCAGTCCTCTGGTCATCCTCATGGCCCTCCTCTGGACTTGTTCAAATAGGTCCATGTCCTTTGTGTGCTGGGGGCCCCAGAGCTGAACGCAGTCATCCAGGTGCACAGTACTTCAGGTACTCTGCTTTCCGGCAACCTACAAAAGCAAATGTCTTCCTTCTCTAGTCATCTCCGAGACAGCTCTTTCTGGAAAAGCCTGTCAAAGCAAGGTTTTTCATAGATTGTATTCAGTAGCTACGTTTAGATGTATCAACACTAAAGCTAAGCAACTGTTTGTTTTTTACGTAGTTAACTAATAAAAAGTACACTGGCATCATGTAGGATCTAATTAATGGATTCTTAGCAAAGATGCTGAAAAAGAATTGTACTTTTATTTTTCTTTCTAACCCTGGCCTTTAAATTTTTAAACTCTAGCCAAGTTTTCCTGAGAGCAGATTGCAATGGTAAGAATAGATCGAATGCTTGAAAAAGAATAATTATTTTGATGTTTAAAAAGAAGATAGTTCTGATTAAAGTTTTGAAAATTCTGTGTGTTAAATTAAGTCAAGATCAAGATTCCTGCGGCTGTCATGTGTAACAATGCTGTAGCTGTTAGATTAAATTTGTCCCTGCACACACACAGTCTGGCCATAAATCCTGCCCACAGCCAGTGGTGGGTTCATTGAATTCATGCATGAAAAATTTTTGTTTTAAATCCCTGTAAAATATTACCACGTCCGACTTTTCAGTTATAAACCTAATTTTAAAGCGAAGCAAAGCTCGCTGCACATGCTGTCTCTGCTTTATTAGTCTAGTAACCTTATCTTAAAAATACACTATGAAAATTCTGAGGGCATAATTCGGAGATGTGAGCATTTGCTTGCGTAATCTTTTCCGTTTACAAACGCACCTGACTGCCAATGACTTTTCCACTGTTGCTTCTAATTCTGAGGTTATTTCTCAAATGGTGTCACTTGAAAGCACAGGTTTAAACAACTTCTGTTGCTAATAGTACCCTGGAAAATGCAGATGCTGTGCATGTGTTTAGTCTTGAATCCTTCCCACTATATTTTTATTTTTTGCCGAGACATACCTCATAAGTGCCTGGATGTCTGCAAGTTGTCTTTGCTTTATGTTCTAAAAACCCGTATGTACGTCCTCCTGTCACAGCAAAGACAGGAGGAGGTTTTCAGGTAAAGGAAATAGAGAGCATCTGCTTATTGTACCTCATGTTGCTTTCTGGTGAAACAGTGTGAAAGACGTGTGAGATGGCCTGTATCTGCAGTACTTTGGCATGTCCAGAGCCTCTCTGCTATTTTCAGATGTCTTGCTTGAATTCATGGTGTTACACAGCTGCTAATACCACTGCTTTCTCCTCCTCCTCTGGATTTTGTAGGTGCAGTTTTACTGGATGTTGCCTAGAGAGCCAGGACAGCTTGGCCAGGAGAAGCGACATATTGTAGTAGTCCATTTGTGTATTTTTAAAGGGCATGTGAATAGGGTGGTGGTATGGAACGGGGAGAGAACAAATGGTGGGTTAGGAGAGCTTGTAAGATGGAGAATCAATACAGTAAGGGAATGCTGGGGGAAGCTTTCAGGTCTGCGGAAATTTGCGGACAGAAATGTATACTGAGTAGTTGTCTTTTTCAAAGTCTTCCCTGTTTCCTCCCCATTCCTTGTTGATCATCACTTTTATTTGTTATTAAAAGGCTGATGTGTATGTCTGAGCAGCCAATTGTGCAAATACCTTCACTTATTTGGTGAACTTCCAATAGTTTTGCTTTCTTCCCTGTTGCTCCTTGGGCTTGGGAGGAGTACATGTGCAACCAAAAGGTAACGTTCTTACGCGTTTTTGCATCCCTCTTTAAATCTCCCTCCTGCAAAAATTAAATAATTGCTGTAGAGTGGTGACCAGGGTATCTTCAGCGATTTCTTGTTCCTCATTATGTGCTTTTTATCTAATAAGCTGCTTGCTGTCAGGAAGCATTCCTTTTCATTGTGATGAGTTTGAAGGATGACTGTTTTACTTTCTGGCTGGATTGTGTGAAAAATACGTGTGATATTTTTCCTTTCCCCTGCATCTCTGAGTTAGATGCTCCTTTTCCCAACCCTGAGGGCATTACAAACCACAGTGAAGGTAGTTTGTTTTTCACAATTGTCAAAGCTGAGAATGCTTATTGGACTGTTATATAAAAGCAAAGGGACTGTATTAAATTTTGTCATGTCTTGTTTTTCCCCAAAGGTAAGTGTTTCCATGCCTTCGTATGAAGCAAGCCTCATGAGAACCCTTTGAATAGCAGATTACCGCTAGTATAATTGTCAGGAGAAGAGACATGAAGTGTTGCTCCTGGGAGAGAGATGCAGGGACAAGCAGTTTTCCAGAAGCAACTGTAGAAGTTGCCTTAATATTAAATCCGTTCTATTTTTCAGGTGTTTGGGTTATGTAGGTTTTGCTCTTATTTACCCTGATGTGACAGTTCTTCAGCAAACTATAATACTTGCTAAGACAATTACAACATGAGACTGGGATGTTACAGTTGCATTGTAAATGAAAATAATTTTCTCTGTATTTTTACTAACCTGCTTTTCTCTCTCATATCTTCAGCCTTTAGAAAAATCCTCACTTTTTATTTGCAATATTTTATCTTCTTGTGTTGGGAACTGTAATGTGATTAAATAGAAAAATGGTCTCGCTCTCCTTGCGGTTTATAACAGCCATTACCATAGGAACTGCCAAGTAGACTTGGACCCAGCTTCTGTCTTCAGCAAATATTCAGATCGCTCAAGAACCTGGCAGTGATCACAACTGAAGCTTAAAGTGTTGAAAAACTCAACAGTGGGGCAGGTCTTCCAGCTGCATTGTTATTTCCAGTATTGAGGAAAGTGAACTTTAAGTCTAACACTGGGCTTTTGATCCAATATATTTTAAAAAAAAAGGAAGAAGTATAGGCAAAATAGAAGACGGTTGGAAGGATATTACATGGAACCAGTGGGAGTCTGTTCAAATTTTGTCTTGTTTCCCTAACTTAGTTTTAATTTCTCCTCCTTTTCTACACTGTTTTCTATGGTTTTCTACACATTCTGGCCTTAATATTGCACATACTCAGCTTCCTCTCTGGCTCCTGTGTTTCTATCTTTTTCCCTGCTTTTAGGTGAAAAAAAATTGAAAAACAAACAAAAAACTATAATACAGGATAGGGTTTATGAAGGTGAAAGCAGTATCTTTCTAATATCCTCCGTTCCATTCTCAGTATGTTTGAATAACTCGAGTGGCTCTTATCATCTGGTGTAGGGCTTGTGGTAGGAGAGAATGCGAAGGTCATATTTTCATCCTGTTCAAAATATTTCTCCTATTTAAACCAAGTATGAAGAAAAACACCTTCTTTTGAAATAAGCATGATAGCGTTTCATTAATATTGCTTTTTCATAAGCTAACCATGCACATAATGAGCCAGGTATCTTAGAAAACCGGTGTCCTTAAAGTTACAGATCTTTTACAAGTCTTAAGAGTATAAAATACGTAATAATCAGATATTTAATTTTTAGTTCTGTCATGGTTTAGGAAAAATATATGACTTCCTTTCCAAGAGAACGCTTGTGAACCCGTGCTGATTGTTGATTGATTATTATTTTTAATTTTTTTAGGAGACTTTATGCTTACTCTAATGGGCAGTCTTATTTTAAAATACTACGAAGTGATTTCTATCCAAAAAATAAAGTGCTGCAGTCTCTTCAAGTACGAAATACTCTGAACAACGTCTCCAAAATGTGAGAATTTTCCCATGCTTTTTTTAACTAACAGGAATGATAATTCTTCAACATGACAATTGTTGGATAGCCAACAATAATTGTCCCTGTGATGAGTCACTGAATGGCTGGTGGGAAGAGTATGATGAGAGCAGGGAGTGCAAAGAGAATAACTGGAATTAACTGGACCATCTAGTAGCTGTCACCATTCAGATGTCTCCAAACTGCGTGCGCAACAGCACAAGCGAAAATCAGAAAGAAAAAGTTAGAAGCAGTAAAGCCCTGTGTTCAGTATTTTATTTGGCTCATAGCCTAAGTTCAGCGCTGAATAAATGATTTGAATTTATATTCCCATGGGAAGACCACGTGAAATCTTTGTGTGTAAATGTCCTGTGCTGATTATGGAGAATCTGTCTTACAGCTACGGATTATTAGAATTCTGACTTTAATTATGTAATTAAAGATGGGAAGTTCATCTACTCCTCAAAATACTTGAGGGAGGCAGCCAGTCTAGACAAAACATCATTCCTGTAGATTTCAATCACTGACACCCCAGTGAAAATCCCCTGACTGAGTTTTTGTTTTTGAAGGCTCAGAAGGATTTATAAGGATTATAAAGATCCTAAATGAAGCCACTGTCCGTGCAGTCAAACAGTGGATCGGATGGAGCAGTCTGTGTTCCCCAAGTGGCAGCTACTCAGCTTTCGGTGCCCCACTGGAGCTGTGCTTTCCGAAGAGGAGGGTCAGGGGCTTGCCCTCTAGCTGCCAGTTTCCGCAAGTCTGCCTCTTTCTTACATGGTGATACTGGGGAGAATCGAAATTCAGACACTTCCAGTGATCATAAATATTCTGCCTTATATCTGTTACCTTTACACTGGTGAAGTGTGCTTCCCAGCCTCTTGCAGTTACAAGGTTTTACGGTTTTTGTCTTGAATTTGTATTTTCTTTCGAGCAATTCAAGGAGGAGAAAACTGGGGACGGGAGCAATGTTTGTAGTACAATCTACTTCTGTTTTGATCTTATCTGTTTAGTCACAGTTTTGACAGTCCTGCTGTTCCATTCAAGTTGCATTTGCTAATAATAATAATAATAAAAAAAAGCATGGAGCTATATTTGTGTCTTCTGTTAGGCTTTGATGTTTATGCATGGAATGCAAACTTCCTTCCTTTGTTGATTCATACATATATGAATTTATTTTCAGTGGTTTTCTCTTTTTGAAAAAGGAAATACAAATAATTAAATACATGTCTTAAGTAGTCCTTTCATAGGTCTGGTTCCCAAACCATTTTTGTTCTGTGCTAAAATCAAAGCGATATTCCATCGTATAAGCTGACAACATGTAAATAGTAATTATGTTCTTGCAACATGTTGGATAAATTGAGACAACCGAAATAATGTCACATGCCGTGCCTCATGAGTGCAAATACAAACTTCAGAAACCATTCTGAAACCACTTAATTCCTTGTCGTTAGCATACTATTTTTGAACATCTGAGGGACAAAAGTTAGGAAAAGCAATTTTAAAATTGTATTTTCAATTTAGAATGTTTGTCTTTTGTGTATTAGAGATGAAAAATTTCGGAGTCATAGTTCTACAGTGTGTTTCAGTTCTCTAATACTTTTTGTTCTGTTTTAAAAAGAAAACATCAGAAGTGGGAACAAAAAGTTAGTTGATTGAACATAGTAATAATCTTATTCGGAGAATGAAACAGCACCTCCAGATTGTTTTCATATAGAAGCTATCTGTATCAAAAAAATAGCAGCATCTATAAAACCCCAGTCAGAAGAACTACGTGCCAGACCATTAATATTAAATGCAAAATATTTGACTGCAGGGTCTTCAGAAAACGGGAGAACTAATAATGGGCTTTAGCTGGAAATGCAGATGTCAGCTGTGGGTGCCTTGAATTGTCAATAATAATGCTAAACACAGGGTAGAGTATCAGCCTGCGCTTATTCTTTATTCTTCTCTCAAAATCATTAAAGCTAAGACAGTTGTGACATATGTTCTGCTATGGCTCAATAAGTGAGGACGTGCGCAGAACGTATATGCGTGTCCGTGCTGAATTATTCATGGTTAAGGTATTGCTCTGGGGAAGCAAACAGAACGGGCTTTGCTGGCAGGTAGGCTTTGAACCATTTCTCATAAAGGAAGAGAATAAATATTCTCAGTTTGTCCTGGACCGAGCTGCTTATCAACAGCGTACACATTATTTCTCTTTATACTCCGGTTGCGTCGTGCAGAAGCTGGATAATATCAAATTCTAATAGGAAGTCTTTTTATGGGATTTAGCACCTACATACCCCATTTTGTTATCTGTCCCACGTCCAAAGAACTTCCCGTGGAAAGCTTACCAGATTTGCCGAGCTGTCACCACAAGGTCAGCCTTAGAGGCTGGAGGAAGGCAGGCTTACAGCTGGTGGGTGCCCGGAGCAGCTCAGACGTACCCTTTCTCCTTCCCAGAGAGAGGGGCCCGACGTGGGGCATGCAGCAGAAATCCTATTGCCCTGATAGACCCCTCTCACTGGTTCCTGCCGTCTCCGTGTTTACTGACTGGGGGTGCAAGTCACCCACCAGCCCGTGTAGCCGCAGAGCCGCGAGATCCTGACTTCAACACAGAAGTCTCGGTGGACCCGGAGGAGCGCAGGAGCTACAATTCAGCCACCCCTGAGGTACCAGGACAGAACCTGACACTTGACCAAATTCCATCTTTCAGCACCCATTTGGAGGAACCCTTTTGGGATTGTCATTTTTTTTTTTTCCTTTTAGCTCCTTTTAGCAAATAAATGGCCTTCCCTCAATCCCTTAGGGGAATGGATGTTTAGAGAGCTGTACGCTCATCTTTTTTTCCATATGTTTAGACTTTTCTTCTGTGGTCCGCTAGATTCTTACGTGACCTACTGGGTTATGGGTTCAAGCGAGAAGTTCGATTGAAATATTTGGAGTTTAAATTTTGAGAATTCCAGTCTTGTGTAGCTTTCAAATCTCATTAGAAGTCTTGTTTTGCTTTTTGAGGATGCATGGGGGAGCGTGTTTAAAATCAAAACGCTTTTTCTAAGCGTCACATATACTGCAAGCTGTGACCTTGTAGTGCAGTGCAGAGCTTCAACAGGTGAGAAAAAAAACTGGGGAAGAGGTGTTGAGTCAACAGATGACTCCTCTCCCGAGGCTGTTCTGCACGATATTTTGCATTTTAATCACTGTGAGGGGGAAGTGTAACTTTCTAACATAGACAGGAAACACATGCTACTTGTTAATTGGGTTTTACCCTATGCTAGCAAATTTATTTTAGGATGGAAATGTCTAGAGCAGGGATTGCCATCTAAGTATGTGTGCTGTTAGGTGGTGCTGACCCTCATCCTTCTCAAGAGAAGCTTACGTGCTGAAATAAAACCCCAAATGTCTGAAAGCTGAAAATAAAAACATCTCTGTATTGCTTAAAATCATAATAGGATTTCGTGCCTAGGTTTTGATAATGAATGCATCGATGTCTTGTTTTTGGAGAACTTCTGAATGTGTGCTTTATATACTAAACAATCTCATCCTGGTTTTGTCAAGGTCTGCAAATTATTTATTACAGCCTACCTTGCCCTCCTACTTGAGTGCTAAAAGCCAGGATTTTACCACTTGAAGGTTTTGGGTCTGTCTGGGACTAATATATTGTGTATTAGCAACATATTTTTTTGCAATTGTGGCAATTTCTATTAACAAAGAAGCAGCCCTCCTGTCCTAATGTTGCTTTTATCCAGCATATGCTTGCTTTTATATTCAACGTTATGTTAGTTTTCTTGCCGCTAGTATCCTGTGCTTTGAGGAGAATGAAACACTTCTCTTCTGGGTTCACTTGGCTGATGAAGAAATTGCTTGGCAGCATTACCTGGCTTCTCCCGTCTCGTATAACCTGGTGTCAGCCTCGCTCTGACCTCTCGGTGATGGAAGCGAGCGCTAATACCACAGTAATACGCCCTTCTGCTTAACAGGCTCTGAAACACAACGACGTGACTGGCAGAGCTGCGGGAAATAATTAGTTCCAAGTAGATGTGCGAAGTGAGAGGGTTATTTAAAGGAGAAGAAGGTGATTCAGCTGTTTCGTGGGGCACGTGAAGTCATCTCAACTTTTTATTTAACCGTTAGGAGATTGGAACAGATTTCAGTTGGCATGCTAAATTTCTGAATGAATCGTTGTAAGGAAGGTCTCTAAAAAACTTTACTGCTTACCGTAGGCTCAAGTATTTGAGCTGTACAACCCGGGATGAGCTCAGTCACGGCTTAACTGAGTTCTGAAGCGATTCTCCAGCATCCTGGTGCGGGACGTGCTTGCCCCTCGGGCGCTGGTGGCTGTGCTGCCTCTCCCGCTGGAGGTGAAGCGCAGTGCTGTGAGGCGGTGGCTGTGAGTTACACCGAGCCGCACGGTCAGGGAGCAAGAAATAGTTCCTAAAGCTGTGGTGGTGACCGAGTGAGGACTTCTGATAAAGGTCTCAGAAGGACGTGACGCTAGGGAAGAAGTGTAAGGGGAAGTGAGCGCCCCTTGGGGAGCGTGATGTGCAGAAGATGCTGGGGAACGCCAGCCTCGCCAGTGAGGGGAGGGGGAGTTGGGAAAGAATGGGGATAAACTCTCATCCATCTAATATCGGAGTCTGCTTTTTCTCTGGCTCAGGATACCTGTTCACATTTACTCTTTCCCTCTTTTACGTTTGCGTGCCTCTTCAGGCTGTCATTTCTGGCACTTGCCTGCTTTGTGTTCTTTCAGAGTGACCAGTTCTCCTCGCCATGTATTGGAGTGGGACGCTTTGCTTTTAGGTTCTCCTTCTCTTTCTCCTCTCGCTGTGTGTAGTGTGGGAAATACCTGGCTGGTATCTATGTTCTCCTCATCTGTCCAGCCACTGTTTACTTTTTGCATCCCATGCTTGGAGTGCAAGCACTGGCCTCCAGTTTCTGCACTCACTGGTTTCAGCTTTTGAAGAATTCTGTTGTTGAAGCTGTGGGCTTTATTTTCTGTGGACCAGGAAAAGCAGGGTTTTTCTACGTTGTTTTTTTTGTGTGTGTGTGTGTGAATGGGATGGCAAGATGAGGGATGATCTCCTGTAAATACCTTCCTGTTATGGATAGTGCTCATAGCTGTGCAGAGGTATGAGTTTGGTGCCTTCCTGCTGTGAAAGTGGCACAACTCACTGAAACTAACGTGAAAATTTCCAAGTGGCCTGTTGCTCACTTACACTGAATGATGCCCACAGTGTGTTTCTCATCACCGTCTAATGTTCAAAACGCAATAAGCTCCGTTATCAGCAATTATCAATCTGACAAACGTGCATTTTGAATGCTCTTACTGACTGGTGCAGTGCACCAAGTGTACCAACAGCAACGTGAAGTTCCTGGTTTAGCTCAGATCTGGAAAGGTCAGAGCATGCTATTGAGAATTAGAGAAGAGCTTTTACCACCTTTTAGTTGACTGAACCATCCCGTATTTTGCAGGTTTCTGCGGCCACTGTTTATTGACACTACTTCCAGATGCAGCTGTAGTTTTCTCTTTTCCGTGATATAATTAATGCTTCTTTCAAAACATCAATAAAATACATTTGAAGCAGTGGTTTTGTTTAACTCTCTAAATTGCATTGTTGTGGGTTTTTACCCTTCCGTGACCTTTGATTTCATTAACTTCTTTCAACCTCAGACAAGGGCTTGAAAAACAAATACTTGACCAAAACGTGTATGCTCAATGAAGGAAAAAAATGTATCTGCGTGATTCTAAATGCTATGTCAGGAAAACTTACTGTTGAAATAATTTGCTGTCTGTTTTTAATGCTGACTTTTATAACTTGGCAGGGACAGCCGGTTGGAGATTGTGATTTTAATGTTCGGCTTGCCTGTATAGAAAAAGAGATTATATTTCCACGACATGAAAAAATGAAGACTGGTCTTATTGACAAAGCACAGGAACCGTTCAGTGTTCGAAACAAGCCATTTTTCGACATCTATGCTTCGAGAAAGGTAAACTTGATTTTAGTTGTTTATGTTGGAGTGCAGAAGGCAGCAATGCGGTGTTGGGTATAGGTTTTCCCTTAGCTTTTTTTTTTTTTTTTTTTTTTAGCTTTCTGCAAATTCCTCTGCTAACCAATTACTCAGCAGGTTTTTTGGGAGGTGATGGCAGTTTGGGATACTCTGAAAAGTGGTTTTAGACGACCTATTCCTTCTGAATTCCCCTTTTCCTATAGTTAAACCTGTACTTTGGCAGAACCTAATTCTTGAGTTTCATAATATTGAACGACAACACAGAAGTTAATAGTTTAAGTTTGAAATGCCTCTGAGCTTAAGGGAATGTCTGAGAGCTGTGCTACTGATGCTATTCTCCTTCATAGGTAAGAAAGTAACTTTTTTTTGCTTCCAGTTCCCATTTGGCCACAGGGTAGGAGTCATGGATTGTGCTTGAGCTGCCACTTCATGTTCAGCAGTTATTACTAAGAGCCCATGCTAGTGAATGCCTCCATGCTTTACTTATTAAAACACCGCCCTAGGTTTTCTGAAGTGAAGCATATGACTTGCAAATGTATACGAGCATCTATCTTTCATTATGCACTCTTCTCTTCAGTATAGAAGTATCCTAACATTCTGTAAAATATTTTTATTCTCTTCTGTGAATTAAATTGCTCACGGATAATACTTTCATCTAGGGTAGCTAGTTTTTCTCAGCACTGCTGTTCAGAAGTGGTCCCGTGTCTCATCAGTGCAGAACAGTGAGCACCAAATTGGTGCCTTCCGTTTGCTTTTGTCACTTCCTTGAGCCTGTAGCAGGTAACAAATCTTGCCCCAAGAGAAGCAGTAATGGAATCTTGGCGAACTGATAGGTGGCTGACAACTAAATGAAGAGATAAGGCCCAAGGTGGACTTCCAAAGCACCTGGCAGAGTAGCAGTCTCGGAAAAGTTTGTCACAAACAATTCTATCAGAAAGGTTGCGTGGATAAAACACTGTAAATGTTTTGATCGCTTCTCTGGATGTGCATGGTTGACTTTTTGGATCATCTGTGTATCATTATATTGTCAGCATCGTGAATTCAAAGTCAAGTTTTATAGGGAGTAAAAGGCTATGTGTTTAGGATATAATTTCAAGCGTGAAATAAAAAGGAACTAGTACAAAAAGAACTCGTGTTAAAAATGGGTTTCATACGTAAATTTATAGTTTCTTGAAGTGTTCTGGAGTTGCAGGTTATTTAACTTAATTTAAAAGTCATGGGAGAACATGCCCAGAAGCATTCCTAGAAAGCTCTCTGGGTAAAACACATCTATAAACAAATCTCTGGCTAGGTATATCTGATCAGTATTTTACACGTGAAATTGTTAAATGCTGACAGCCTCTCTGTTAAGAGTTGATTCCTGTTAGGGGGTAAAGTTCAACATTCATCAAAATGTGCTTGGTTCTGTAGCTCTGTGAGGTACAGCTTAGAACTAGCCAGAAGATGACTATTGAATGGATCATCTGCTTCCCCAAAAGAGTAGGAAATGAAAATTACACGTAACTACTTTATTTTTCCTATCTGAATGAGGTTTCTTAATTGTCCATGTATTGGATTTTAATAATTCTGACTGCAGCATTGTTCAAAGTCAGCGGAGAAATGATGGTGTTTACTGCTCTTTCTCTTCATCTCCCAACCCTTGAGTATAAATTCTTCAACATAGTGGCTGTCTAATTGCCCACCAGTAAAGCATCAAATATATTGGTGAGGAAAATGAAATTATACAGGACTAGAATTTGCTTCATAATAAATTAATAACTGCTTTTGACACTAATGCTTGGATGAGATTTTTTGTCTTTTTACGCTTCTCTTTGCAGTGAGGTTTGATTAAGTTGTTAATTACAGAGTGAAGCAGTTTTCTGGCTAGTTTTCTTCTTCCTTTTTTTTTTTTTTTTTTTTTAAAAATAATGTTTCTATATGCAGCAGTTCAAGATGCGTAGGGAGAGCAGAAGTAGAGCTACCTGGCAATGCAGAGCAAGTCGGTTCTTTTATTCTTATTTTAATTATTTCAAACGTTTATGATTTACTTACTCTAAACAAATAATAGATCAAATTGGTAAGAAAATAAAGTAAGAATAAAACAATTGTGGGTTTTATTGAAGTGGACATTACGAAAGATTTTTTTTTTACCAATTTTTTAACCTAAAAAATCTGTTTCATTAGTCCTCTTTTTGTCACTTAGCTTCAAATTAGAGTGAGTAAAATTCAGTAACGGCTTTGCACAACGGGTACATGGCACTTTTTTCTTCCTCTGAGGGTTTTGCTGCTTTTTATAAGCAAACCTTTGAAACAGAGACAGTAGTGAAGTAGTGGTTTGAGAGCAGGGCATCTGCAAATGGGAAGCGTGGATCTCTCTTTGCTTTTCGTTACTTATCTGAAACTTTTAAGAAGCATTATTTGAAGATAGCGGTAAGTCTGCAGTACCAGATAAAACTATAAGGACATCACAATCTGCGTTTGAGGTTATGATGCAGTTCAGTGAACAAATTCTCACCCTGAAGCGTTATCACCTTAAAATCATCTTTGAGATAATACTGTCTGGCTGCTTTAAATTTATTGGGGTATTTTGGTTTATTGCCTCTTTTGAGGGGATGGGACTGGTGATTTATTGTTTATTTCTTGTGGTGACAACCAGTGCAGATTCTAAAGCTTTTTGAGATTGAAATAACCATAGGCTCTTACATTTGATCTTTATACCACACATGAAGTATGTTTTAAGAAATCTTTGTCCTGATTTGAAGTGACTGCTGTATTGTGAAATAAAAAAATAATAATAATTAAAAAAGAACAACTAATGAGGCTTTAATTCTGATTCTTGTTTTCGGTAGGAAAGAAGTTTTATGTTGATATCCAAGTGTTGTTTGTACAGCCTGTTATAACTGTAGGGAATTTTAGGTAGCACTGCCAGCATTGAGTTTTATCTAAGGCAATATTGATAAATGCTTAAGGGAACTTTTTATAGATTAAAAATTTATTTCAAATTAAATCTATTTCAAATATTGTTGCTCTGTCAAAACTACAGTTTTCATTTCTTTAGGTCTGTGAACTTGATGAGTACCTGATTCTCTAATACTGCCTTAGGATAACGACTCAAGGATGACATGTTCCTACTCATCACAACTTTGTGAACAAAATGCTTAACTACCTATGGTCAGAGCAGGCTATTGTTTAGAAGCACTGTCCTGTTCTGAAAAAGGACCATTTAAAAATAGTATTGCTTTGCTTGAGATCTTTTTCCTATGTTTATTCAGTCGTTTCTGCAACTATAGCAACAAGTGTACTCACAGCTATGAACACCTCATCAGCGTAGCGGAGAGAACAGGCTGGGTTTCTGTAGCATCAATGACAAATGTCTTGGTAGGGTTTACCAACTCTGTGTTCAGCACAGCAAGGGTCTGGAGAGAGCCAGGGAATTCCTCCTAGCTTCTAAATCTGCTCATATTCGGATTGACTCAGCATATCCATCAAACCATCTCCAGAGACGGTGGCAGTTGAGTGAACGCTAAAGGACAGACAAATGGGAGCTACTCAGGTAGATCTTTTCCTTATATTTAATGAGCTGTTTTGCTTGTTCTTCTCCAAGAACAGCAGGACTCCTTTCTTCTTGGGATCAGAAAGGTTCCTTCCTTTCTTGACCAGAGCTCCTTAAAGATTGGCACCCTTGTGGGATCTCAGGAAAAGTGTGTGTTTTCTTAAGTGGGGGTTTCTTCCCTACATCCAGCTCTTGCTCTCCACTGACAAGATGCGGCTTCTTGGGTCACCCCCAGAGGGATCCTTCTTTTTTCACAGAGGGATCAAAGGACAGAGCAGCCTTTGGCCAGAGATAAGCTGGATCTCTGATTGCACCAGCATATTTGACTGTAAAAGTGGAAAGCCCATATCACTGGTCAGAATGTATTTTATCAAACTTTGGTAAACATAGCCTCTTTTAATAGCGTTTTCATCACACGTATTCAGGATAATCCCTTGGAGTATTTTTATCCAATTTCAACAGGAGTTTTGCCATTCTTGAAGTTTGCCTCAGGCACTGAAAGTGGTCCCCCAGTTTATCTGGGACTACTATTTAGCTTCTTAGCTAGGTGATACTCTATAATTGTGCCCTTTGAGTGACAAGCCAATGTACACTTCGATGGAAGAGGCTGGACTTCCTTCGTGTGCAGTATGTATACACATTCTGTAGACCTACCTTCAGTCTTGCAAAATCCCAGATTACCAGCGTCTCCACTGGAGAAGAAGATTTGGAGAGAGATGTGCCTTAAGCTTTGTGCTCCTTAGGCAGCCTGAAGAGAAGCAGGGAATATGTGTACTGGGTGACTCAGATGTCTCAGTTTGAGTGCCTGGAGTAATAGGTATAAACAGGAGATTGTATCATCAGCAGCGTTTCTTGGATTTTCTTGTAACACAGCTGTCTTTTGCTTAGGGTCAAGAAAAGAATCAAGTGTACTTCTGAATTACCTCAGCTGGAACCACACATAACACATTTCTGTTTTGAGACACTTCAGTTTTTGAAATATGTTCCCTGGAAACAAATCTAAATCTCTCCAAAGTAAACATTGTTGGACCTCTTTTCACAGCCTCACTCCGTTAATCCTTTCTGTGGACTGAGTTAAGATCTGGTGTTCCAAACTGAGGGCCAGTGCTGGCCGTTCTTCTTATTAATAGTATCATGTATGGGTAGCTGGCTGTGTGTTTGGGAGGACTGTAGGAAGAATACTGAAAAAAAAAGGCCAGAAGTCTCAGCACTGTATTTAAAAGCCACTTACTCTGCTATTAGTTATACCAGGAGAAATGATGTTGCCACATAGTTATTTTCAGTGAATATGTGAAAGTAATTACTTAAAACAGCAGTAAGCTTTGTGCTGTGCTATACGCTATGTCCAATAATGAAATAGTTCTTAAAGTTACGGATTTAGTGCTTTAATGCCAGAGTTTGAAGGGTAATGATTCTTCTTTCCTAATCTGAAAATCAATTTATTGTGAAATGAAATGCACTTTTAATGTTGCAGTTAAAAAGTATTATGGCAGCATTCACGGTTTTGCCTTGGCATTTGTTGTTGGTACTAGAGTTTGGAAATGAGGTCTACATGTTTTGCAATATTGTCTTCCACTTTATTTCAAGATGTTTTGATGGACTTTTGCTTGCTCTTATGAAGAGAGAGGTTTGATGTCACTTTGGTTGCCCAGCTTGTTTCCTTTGCACAGATCAGTGTGCAACAGAAATCAAGAAGAGAATACGGTCCAGTTTGCCAGCGCTCACTCCCATCTTGTAAGGACGGCACCAGTCGGTGGAAGAAGCTGAGTTTTAGTTTTCCTTGATGTTAAGATACTGAGGACTAACAGGATTAATGTGTTACAATGCTTCCTATTCTTAGACTTGGAGCCCTAGCCTTTTATTGGTACAAATGTTTTGGGATTTTCACCAGGGTGGTTATCCATTATATTGAACAGGAAGTGCAAGTACATAGGCAAGAAATAATGAAACTCTCAGAAATGATGTGAACGTTTGGCTTATGATGCCAAAGCTGATCTGTAGTTGTTCTGCAAAGCTTTTCTGTGTGGGCAGTCACAACCTGGATGTCATTACTGAAGCCTGGTGTCCACCGACTGCGCTGTCTTAGCAGAGCTGGAAAAAAAAAGTTTCTTTCTGTACGGTCCCGTGGAGAATTGTGCTGATCTCCCTCAATGGAACAATAGGGCTAAAGGTTAAACAATGACACAGGTCAAATGAACAACCTTTTCCAAATGCTAGCATGCCGTATATCAAGGAGATGTCAGTTCTTAGACTATTATCTGATCTTAAAATGACAGCTGGTCCTGGAGGGATTAGAATGAAGGTGAGTAGTTCCAGCTAGAAGATCAAATGGTCTAGGGTCTTCTTGAAAGTTTTCAGTCAAAGCTGTGGACTGACAGACTTTATACCCCTGCTTTGCCTAGGTTTTTGTTTTTATTTTGTGTTTGTTAGGGTTTTGTGGTGGTGGTTGTTTTTCTGACATTTGGATTTTTATTTTTATTTTGGGGGGAAACTGCCTTTGTTGTAGTAGGAAACAGTGTGTTTAAAAGCGTTGTACCAATAAAAAAATACAGCCACTGTTGAGATGGTATGCTTTGGAAAACTAAGAGGCTATGGACCGTTTTGATGATGAAGAAAATTATTTGAGTACGTGACTTGCTGGTGGTGGAGTGATGTATTTTTGCAAGTGAGATAGCGATAAGCTGCTGTTTGTATGGTTAAAGTCCATCGGATGCGGGCCTGAAAAAGGCAGAATATGTGGATGTAACTCACTTCTGCCTGATTAGAGAGCTGCTAACTCAGAACTGACTGTAAAAGACCTCAAAGGCCCGTCTGATGTTACCAAGCAGCCTGTGGACAAAAAAAGTGGCAAAGGTTTGCAGAAATGGGATAGAAGCCGGAAAAAAAAACAGTGGTAGGAATGTCAGCAGCAGAAGTGTCAAATAATCTGTGTATTTATTGGGCATTTTGAATCCCATATCTAGGTGGAGAGAGCATGGTACCATCTGGAGGGGTTTTTGTGCCAAGAAGACTCGTTTCCTCTCTTTTTGTTTTTATTTTCTGTGCCTTAAGGAGCGGCTTAATCGGCTCACCTTCCAATCCTGCATTTCCTCACCCAGAGCTGGCAGTCACTTGTCGGTGTCTGGCCTACACCATAGCCCTCGCTCCATCTGTTAGGTTCCAGGTTTTTGGCCTGGTTACCATCTCACCTCCTTTTAATTATCCCCTAACCCATCTCCCCTGTACCATTTTTCTTCCTATTTGCTTTTATTTCTTTACGTTTCTTCCTCACTTAGCCCCGTTCCATCATGAAAATCACAAGTCAAACATAAAAGCAGTAGTGCCTTACTCCACTCTTAGTGCTTTTGTGCTGGTGGTTGTTCTCACTCAAATCACCACAGTGCTTTATTCCTGTAAACGCACGTAATGGTCGACCCAGTGAGCCTAGTAAGCCAGCAGTGAATGAGAAGCCGGAAAGATGCTGCCTCTCCTCTATCAGGATTCAAACTCTTCAGCTGGCAGCTGTCCTGTTTCCCAGCGTGTAGTACTCCAGGCTGACGTTTCGAAACGATCTATCCTGTGAGTTTTAAAGGCAAGGACAACAAACCAGACCAAGTGGAAGCTTTGTAAATTTTAATGTGCAACAAACGACCGAACTGTGGCTCTTGAGCTGGGTGTAGATTAGCGCCACTTAAAATTCAGCGCTTGAACTGGAGCTGTTTCATGCAGCCAGCTGCAGCACTGGGGTGACGATGGGTCCTGCTCAGTAAAACTAATTCCTGGCTGTAGGAGCATGAGGGGAAGCAGGGATGCTGTAGGCCAGGACCGGTGGGGTTTCCAGCTGCCTCGGGGTGTTCCTGTGCTGTCTGCAGTGCAGAGGAGCTGCACTTTTCTCCATCGCAGGTTGCACAGCCCAGCAGGTCGGGGCTTTGTCACCAGTGCTTGAGCCTTCTTCCTTAACCTGCTCAGGTTGTCAGAAATATCCGACAGCGCACTGAGTCCGAAAGGATTATTAAATAGTTAGTCTTCATCTCAAAAGCTATGTAGCCATTAAAACAAGGAATATACTCTGCCATAATTCCAGTATAATTCTAGATCAGTCTTTGGTTTCCCTCTCCACTGGGCCTGCATAAAAGTATTTTGTCACTTGCACTGTGACTGTGCATAAGTTTTTAGTGCCTTTTTTTCCCCTCTTTATTGTTTTTCCTCTCTCCACATCTCAGACATCTTCCTGAGAGGTGTTTCTACATCAGTGGGAATCATGCTTTTTGATTAAATGTTACCACCTCCGTATCGCTGTTTGGAAATTTCAGTGGAAGTATTTATTCCATCGTCAGGCATAGCTCAGGTGATCAAAATCTTCAAATCTTACCTCTGTGATCAAGATGGAGTTTATGGTCTGTTCTCAGTATCAAACAGAATTCCTAAACTCTTTTATCTGGTTTAAACTAGCTCTGGTGATATCAAATAGAAACATACTACACTGAATCTTTAATTAAGTGAAGGAAGTTGAAAGGGGTTTTAAGGATGGAGAGAGACTCTTTACTCAGTTAGATAATGATAGGGCAAGGGGGAATAATCTTAAATTAAAAGAGGGGAGATTTTTATTACACATTAAGAAGAAGCTCTTCACTCTGAGGGCAGTGAGGCCCTGGCACAGGCTGCCCAGAGAAGCTGTGGCTGCCCCATCCCTGGAGGTGTTCAAGGCCAGGCTGGATGGGGCTTTGGGCAGCCTGGTCTGGTGGCAGGTGTCCCTGCCCATGGCAGGGGGTTGGAAGTAGCTGGGCTTTTTTTTTTGTAATATCGGATATCAGGTTCATAAAGCAGCTCATGGGCTGTATCTCCCCTTGAAAACCTACTTAGTCCCCACAAAACCATGTGGAGGGCCCAGGTGAGGGAAAGGCTTTGCTGTGGAGGTCTCGTATACTGCCTGAAGCCTGGCATAGCAGGTAAGTGAAATCAACTTTGATTTCTTTGCTCAAGGAACACAAGCTGGAAGTGTAACAGTGTCAAGACCCAGGTCTTCCAGGTTTGTACCAAAAGGTTTTAAGTCATGCTAGAAAAAAAAAAATATTTATGTCTAACTCTTAGCCTCCTTGCCTCTGATGGAGTCCTTGAGGAGATCCATTCATGACCAAGAATCTGTGTTCATTTCCTAGAGTTAACAAAAGAGGATTAGGCTACTTGCTTTTGATTATTATGATTTGTGATGTTGAAGATCAAGGATAATATTTCAGCACAGTCTAATTTTGGATTGAGAAAAAGGGAAACCGTTTTTTGCTTTTGATTTAAGAAATTATTCACACATCAGTTAGGTTTTGTGGGAAATGACCTAGTGAAGTTAAAACAAACACTCTTCAATATTTTTCTGAAGGGCTATTTTCTTAACTAGTGGGCCGTGCTAGTGGTACAAGTTAAATTAATATACAGTAATGCAGATGTGGAATATATAATTCTGACCCTTGAAACTTTAGTGTGGGAAAGAAAACAACAAAACTATCAGAAAAATAAGAGCATGTGGATGAAGCATTGTACTTGGTGCACATGGAACAGTACGTATTTTGGGCAATCGAAGTCATAGTTGTCTAAGCAGGAAAAATGCCTATAGATGTTTAACCGACTTCTGCTTTTGGTTTTGTGATTTATGACCAAAACTGGGAAATGCAAATCTGTTTGGACCTAATTACTGATTGGTATCCCAGTACAGAAAATGGAATTGGGGTATCTGCTATCTTCTGAATTAGCTAGAGGACTCAGCTGTGGTGACTGAGGGGGTCACTCTACTCATTAATTGAGGGGCAACTGTTTAATATCGTCCGCTGTACCACTTCACAGCCTGTCACTTTCCGAGCTGCCTCCTGGCAATCGCGCTCTGTAGGGAAGCCGTCAGCCTGCCCCTGTTGGAAGGGCTTGCAGGAGACGTGCACTTAATTTGGATAAAATGAATAAAGGCACAAAGAAAATCGTAAAGATGGGGGGGTGAAATCTAAAATAGTTTTTTATGATGCAAGATGGTAAGGAATCCCTGCTAGCTCTGTCTTTTCTTGTGATGTGCCCAGCTTTGCAAAAAAATATTCTGCAAAATTAATCTTTTTAATTGAGAAATATTAAAATTGGAGCATTTTGCTGTTATGGCCTTAACGTGGCAAGTTTTAATTCAGCTTTGTAGCAAATTAAGCCCTCAAGTGCCATTGCATAGCAGAAGAATCAGATGTTCTTAAATATCCAGAATATATTGTTAAATCTTAATTTTTGTGTTACGGTCGTTGCTCTGGGGCCCTGTGGAATAGACTGGGCCACTTTGAATCAGGCATCGCAACAGTCAATGTACAGAGACTTTGTAGTCGTGAATATCCATTTGATAGTTAATTGAATTATTGTGTATACTAATTTGGCTTTGTTCATGAGTCTTAGTGCAGATGCATAATAAAACATCGTCCTTAATTATCTGATTTAATTAAAAGAGGTCTGTCCAAGTTCTTGATAAGCAGAGATCAGATTATATTATAGCAGTTTACACAGGGGCTGGATAACAAATAAACCTTATCAGTTTTATAATGTTTGAAGATCATTTAGAGAACAAATTAGAAAGTACTTGGCCACATTTGTAAGGCCTTGCACTCAATCCAATGTCACTTGTTCCTTTGACATCAGAGGAGCTTTTAACTGAAGCTGAATTTGATCAAAATGAGTACCGGGGAGCTTCTTAGCTATAGTGAGTCGGGGAGAACCTTGCTCAGCTGAGGACAGAGGGTAACGCGGACTTTGCAGATTCTCTGCCACGTCTATGTTTGGATATACACGTGTTCATCTGTACACATGTACATCACGTGTAAATAGATGTAAGAATTTGCTAACGGCACCTGTGAAACCTCTAGCAGCTCCAGCAGGACTCCAGTGTCAGGCAGGTGTGCTCTCCCAGGTACGCAGGATGTGTTGACAGCACTCACCATCACTGTGGGGGGGGGGGAAGTGGTGTGGACAAAGTCCTAATCCCTAAAAGAAAAAACCTGAAGTTACTTTTTTAGGTTGAACCAGAGAACTGGAAAGAGCCCAGTAAATTACATGTCTAAGCTGTGCAGTATACACCGCCCTGTTTCATCAGGTAAAACGGGCTTGAAAGACCATTGCTGTTGGGCAGCAGCATTCCTTCCGAGCCGTGAGAGTGTTTATCCCATTTTGAAGCTATCACAAAAGTCAATTAAACTTTCTTGTAGCAGCCTATTTCTCTTATTTGAAAGAAGCATTTGAAAACATCTTAGTTAATTGATGTCAATTTCTCAATTGTGCTTCTGAGAAGAGATTGACAGGGAGAAATGCCTGATGCCTATTTGGAATTCAGTAATGCAGATGTGCTGTCAAATTAAGCATTAACACACACAGCGCTCGTGTTATTCTTGGTATTGTTTTGAATATATTAGGTGCATGACCTTTGGATTTGCTCACTCAGAAGCAGCAAACTGGTGATAGCTCAGTGGCACTCTTGTGGTCTTGCTCTCTGCCTTTTTTTTTGTCTCCCTGTGCAAATAAGAAGGAGCACAGCATACAGCCAGTGCTAGTAGCAGCTGTACAGAACACAGTTAATAAGGTAGCTGTAAACCCAAAACCAGATTAAAAAATACAGCCACCAAGCATGTTTCCTCCTTCCTTCCCTTTGCCCTTTCCCTTCTCCCTCCCCACCCCCACTATGTTTTATTGTTATTCACTACAGCATTTTTTTTCCTTCGGGACTGGTTAATGAACTCAACGGTGTGGTGGTTTCACCTTCTCCGTGTCAGAGGTTGCATCCCATCACAGGCTGCAGTAACTTGCAGCAAATCTTAAATCTGGAAAAGGCTTTTCTTCACATCTCTTAGAGAGGTGCTAGAGAAGATTAAGCAGCAGGTTTCAGATCATGTATATGGTTTCTCTTGCTCTAAGTCCTGTGTGAAAGAAGCAGTCTACAACAATCCTTTGTGAAACCAGCAGCAGTTCTAACAGGCCAGTGTGTGGAGTACTTATTTTGTTGTTGTTTTTGTTTTTGTTTTCAGAGGTGCCTCAACCAGGGACACAAAACAGACTACAGACAGAGGGATCAGCCTCTCTGGCTTTCTTGCTTGGGGATGCTCTTTCCATGTCACGTGAACATCAGCAGGAATGCCTGTTGCCTTCCCATTCTGGAAAGACTAAAGACGCTGTTGGTTGGGTCCTTGGTTGTAAAATTATAGGGGCAAATGGTGAAGGAAGAAGCTGTAGCTGTGGTTCTTTGAATTACAATGTTATTTATATTCTGCGGCCTACTAGCACCAAATCGTCTGAGGATTTGGCTTAGATGTGAACACATCAAGGAATCTTTGGGAGCCTTGCATGTCCTGCCCTTAGCCCAAAAACAGAGCTAAAGCATGGAGCTGAAGTACAGCAAGAGCAAAAATCATGTTAGTGGCAGCCTTGAATCTTCAGTCTTTCAGCCTCATCTGCTTTACGGATGAGAGCATGTTTACATTACATCTGAAAGGGCTGTTGTAGCTGTGAGGTAAATAAATATTTCTTTCTGCATTGCTGCTGAATTTCTAGGTGTAGACCAGAGGAGAGGAGGTAGGTGCAAGAGCAAACCCAGATGGAATCAGGTCAGTCTCCTTCCTCTCTGTGCATGCACCTGCCCGTTGCCTCTTCACGTTACTTCAGCCTTGCTGCTCCTGCTGTTATTAGTACAGAGCTGCTGAGGGTTCAGCGCAGTGACCAGGTGAGCTCTTACAGTGTCAGGGCAGCTCCTGTCATGCTGCAAGCGCTGGGAATGGGCCGTGCCCGGGAGAGGAGGCTGCTTGTGAAACTGGGAAACCCTAGGAAGCGAGCCTGTTGCAAAAAGATTTCTTGTAGTTATCTGTATCTTGTAGTTATCTGTAATTACAGCAAGTGGGGCACTGTCAGTAAGTGTTTTCTCATGGAATATGAATTTCATTTTCATTGTCTTCTAGCATTATTTGGCTGCACAAGCCGTTAGTTAGGGCCATATGCACTTGAATACTGTGACTGATGCTTTAAAGGGTAAAGTACTGTATTCCATACACGAAAGCACTCCTAAGGCTGATGAAGGACTGCAGAGAGGAAGATGCATCGATTCTTGCAACAGATTTTTTTTCTCCTCTTGCAACAAAATTGTTCTTACCGGAGAATGATCATACAGAGAAGCTAGATCCAGTAGTACTAACACTCCCTTGGTCAAACTTTAAAATGATAAAAGCTTACCTTCCATGCTTGCTTTCTGGGCAACAAATGTCCTATCTTGAGCAGGTGGTTTTTTGTGCTGGATTCTGGTCTAGTGTTTAAAATGACTGGCGTAGCTCCCTTACGGACCTCTTGAAATGTCCTTCAGTGACCAGTTGTATCCACGGTGCTTTTGTTTGGACTCTTGGCTATTCCTGCCTGGAACAGATGGCACTCACTTAAACTGACAAGCAGTGGGATAGCCAAGCATTACTAATAAAACCTATCACATGTTAAACTTGACCTGACATTAATCAAGTTTTGAATGCTACAAATGATTCATGGATAATAATTAGTCTCTTGATCATATTAGTGAACATCAGTCTCACATTGCTCCCATTATCTGCTTTCATTCTTATAGGGAACAAATCCATTGCAGTAATTAGGTGTTTTTAATGTCTTTTGAGCCAAAATGTTCTGTATGATTAACTTGGCAAAGGGGTTATTTTTAGTCTTTTAGTCTTGCAGTAGGATTGGTTTCGGAGCTTCTACTAAATTAACAAACCGAAAGACTCTTCATAAAATAGTATTTTATAAAAAGTATTTATTTATTAATCTTAAAAAATGAGAAAATTCCCACGTTTCTTTAGACAGTCATTTGGTATCATGTTCATCACAATGTATTTCAGAGATCGCCACAGAATACACTTCAAAATAGCAGTGATTTTGTTAAATGGATGAGTCCTTTGGAGTTTACTTTCATTCTTCCTGTTTAGTACTGAGTTATTGGTTAACATAAAGTGCTTTCAACCCTTACACTTTTATGTAGACAAAATAACATTTACAGCTTTTCTCTGTTTATATCTTGAGTTAACATCTTGAGAGGATGGCTGTGCGAGATCTAGGATTCGAGCTTTAAATAAAATTTCTTAAAGGATTTTTATGCAATTTGTATCAAACAGTGTTTTTACAGCCAAAGAGCATGAAGTTTCATTTTAAGTAATGAGCAACTGGAAAGTTCATACTTGAGTTCCTCATGCAGTTAAGGCAATGTAGATCATTTCACTGGTTTACTAAAAATGTAGCAGCTATTCTTTGTTGTTACTTGGTGAGGATATCAAACTTCTTTAGATAATTCTTTCTCAGGGACTTAGACTTTTAATTTCTACATTTTGTGATCCTGTTCTTCCTTTCTGCATATTTCAGAGTAATAGCAAGAACCAAGAAATAGTTAATAGGTTCATTATTTTTTTTAGTATATTAATGTAGGAATAAACTATGGTTTTGTGGCTGCGCTCTGAGTTAACAGGCTGCATTTCCTTTCTTGCATTTCTCTTTGGTTTCCTAACAAATCAAAAGTTCTAAGATACAGCCAAATACAATGAATAATTGAGAAATTGGGCTTTACCCTGCTATAAAATACACTTCAATTAACATAGTAAATACTGTTCTTACTTCAAGGAGCGTATCGTGGTTTGGTTAGGTAATAAGAATGCTGCAGAACAAACTGGGTCATGTTAAACTGATTAAAAACCTACTCTTCGACATTTATTATAGCTGATTTAAAGGAAAGCATGAAATCTTATGAACGAGGCACAGATTACCGATGTTAGAGAGTGGGAAATAAATGTTCACATTGAAATTCTGCTTACAGCTCTTAGAGTACTGGGTGCGAGCAAAAAACCATTTCCTTGTGCAGCCACGTACCAAGTCTCACTTCGGGCATCGTAGGCCGTGTTTTCAGGACCTTCACAGTTACTTGGAAGGAAGGAACCTCTTTGAGTCAAGCAGCCAGAGTGGGCATCTCTGGATACTCCCCAGTGCATTTTTTTTTTTTCTTGCTGATGCAGCTTTTCTGGAATATTCTGTCAAGCCCAGATGAATGGTTTCAGTTAATTGGGAGAGCTGAGTTTAGAGGAGAAGTTGTGGATGTGCTTGAGGAGTTGCATCTCCTTGCTTGTGAAACGTTAGAAATGTGACACGAGTTTCTGTGCATGAAAAACTCCTGAGAGGTGAGTCAGGCATTGGGACGGGTTGCCCAGGGAGGTGGTGGCGTCACCGTCCCTGGGGGTGTTCAAGGAGAGGTTGGACGTGGTGCTTGGGGACATGGTTCAGTGGGTGACATTGGTGGTAGGGGGATGGTTGGACCAGATGATCTTGGAGGTCTTTTCCAGCCTTAATGATTCTGTGATTCTGTGTGACTTGGTCACTGCCAAAGAACCTGTAGAGGAACAAGGAAGAAAATTTGAAGCAAGAAAAAATTGCTGAGAAATGGGCATTAATTTTGTAATTGTAGATGCAGTAGGCCATTGGAGCAACTCAACAAAGATCGTGGTTCTCCATCGCTGCATGCTATCTATAGCTTGAGGCTGGACAGTTTTCCAAAAGATTACTGGGGACTTGAGCGTGTCATTTGAAGAGTACTATGCATGAGAGGATGAGGTTTCCTCTCTTCCTCCTAGCTGACTGAAAGTTGGTCCAAACTGGTGATTCAGGCTGTGTCATGGTTGGGGCAGGGAGGGGGGGAAGGAGTAGAACTGCCAGAGGTCCTTGATCGTTCCCCCAAAAAACTGTTCATTGGCACTGGCTTTGTTTGGGTCAGCTGTTTTACTTCAAATGTTAGAGCTAGGTGAGGGGAATGGCATCCCTGGTATGGAAAACAGACAAGTCCAAGTGGCTTCACTTTGTGATTTTTTTTCCCCCCATTTTTCAGAGGGTTTGTGCTCCCATTAATCTCAAAGCTGTGTATTCTCTCGAGTCACTCAGTACTGGTTTGAAAGCATTGCCGTGTTTTTGTAGAAATTGCAGTGCCAGCAAGTATCTACTTTATCAAAGAACCAAAATCCAAACTTCTCTTGACATTTCATTTTGGAATCTAATTCTCTTAAAATATGAGATAGACAACATTTTTATTTTTTTCCTCTGTGCGTGTAAAATTTGAGGGTTTTATCATAAATATACGGAGCCTCCCCAGTGTATACTGGATGCTTTTTCACTTGTTTAATTCTTGGTACTGTCTCTGATTTAAAAAGAAAGAAAGATGCTTCTGTAGGATGGGAAGCTACAAAAGTTCTGGGCAGAAGGAATAGCTGACGCCTTAGCTTACAGGGAAAATTTTGCTCATCTGCTGTGAAGCTGCAGTTGGTGGTATTTTCCGGTATCGTATATCGTACAGTAGCCTGAGTATCGTGTTAAAGGAAGCCTAAACTCCGCCAACAAACCTGTTTAGTTCTTTTTCAGGAGGCTTCCTGTTCAAAATGTGATGTTAGAAAGCTGGAGTTTATAATGTGAATAGTTTGAATGATGGCCCCATCACTGCTAGTTAGTTTTACTGATTTATTTTGGGGAATTGTCATTTGTGGGAATGAATCTGAGCAACTATTTCTGTGTAATTTTAGCTTAAACTGAACTTGACACATAACACATTCTGCAGAATTTCAGATGTCATTCAAAGTCAGGATTTCTGAAATGCGCAGTAGGTTCTCAATGTGTTTTTCTTCAACCCCTAACGAGGAAGAATCCTATTTTTGTCACGCAAAAATGTTTTGTTAAGCAGGTTTTCATTTTTTTGGTCTGTTTTTTAAGATAAATCCGTAAAGGCTACGTCTATATGTTTTATTGAATGATTTTAAACCACTCCCACCTCTGGATGTAAAACTTCCTGGGATGTCTTAGATACATCAGGCAGCAATGTTGAAGTGATTAATTTTTACGTTGAGCTTGGAAAATCAAGGCCTCATGAAAGGGGGCATACTAAGATGAGACTGTTGAGGGCTATTGAGGAAATTGTTATGTAAAAAAGAGCAGATAATTCAGAAAAATACAGAAGCTGGCAAACAAGATGAAACAAATTAATGTAAAATAAAACAGAAATAATATCCTGGCTTATAAGCGGAACAGTCCATCTCTTTGAGAGTAATGCAAGGAGAGAGCCAGGGTAATTGTTTCCTCTCAGATAAGGTAGTCATTAGTGCTGGTACCAGCAGAATATTTTCTGGAGACTGTATAATACGTTTGAAAAATGTCTGCAGCATCTGTACAGGGATTTACTATTTATGAACCCACGTCTGCAGAACCTGACAGCTCTCAGGATGTGCCAATTATTCTGTAGTCTCGTGCTGAAGGCTGTAATCATGAGATGAAGTGATCGCCCTTGAAGTTGGGCTGCAACTTGACTCAGTTAAGATGTTGGCTCCGCGAAGTTAGGCATGACAGGATGCTGGTGTCTGAAGGCATTTCCAGTTCTAGTTAACTGATCGTTCAATTGCTGGTTCTGTTGTATCTAATGCTTTTGAATAAGGTCTGTTCCCTTTCCCAGCCCTCACTGTGGAGCGAGCAGGTAGATGAGCACCAAGGTGGAGATGGCTCATGAAAAACTGCTTAAGGACAGGTGCATGCGGAACTGCTGTAGCTTGACTGCAAGCCGAATGAGGCGTACAGCAGGTCTGAAATTGAAAAAAGCAAGGCAAATGGACAGACATTTGTCTTGTGTTATAAAATGCAAAGTCATTTGTGTCTGTATCCCCAGCGATTTCACTAGGTGAATAAGAAGTGTCAGTTTTGGATCAGAAATACAGACAAAATTGTTGAGAGCGTTTCCATTTTGTGACAGTAGTTCCACAATTGCGGGCAAGGATTTGAGGCAAATTGTTTTGTAGAAAGTTGATGTGACTTAGCAGGGATGTTTGGTTTTGGAATCTGCCTAACTCTCAGGATGTTGTATTGCCATATTTTTTGTATGGGAAGGAAAAGGCACAGTAGTACCCATTGAACTTACTTATTTTATGAATAGAGTGGCATCTGAAAACGCCTAGGGACCACGTGGCTTGCCTCAGAATTACAGCGACATTGATTAGAAGCTACCAGGGTCGTGTGGAATCTGTACGCACCACATTTTCCTCCTCCTCCTGCTGGAGGAGCCAAATGATTTCTTTACTGTTAATTACGGAGAGATCTCTAAAGCGCGATTCTTAATTACCCACTCCAGAAATTTTGCTGACTGATCGAGTGTTTTAGCAAAATCAGTGTCACAGGTTGTCAGTGCTGCTTTTGGTGACGTATGGCTGCTCCTGACCCCAGTGGCTCGAAAGCAAGGAGAAAGCCTTTTCATCGTGCAGCTCCAGTCATTTCATGGGATTATGCCATTCTGTTTCTCAGATGCCTATTAGTAGATACAGCAAATACTTTAAAAATAAAAAAAAATAAAGGAAAAGTTTTAAACAGTAAACCGTAGCAAGAATGTGTGCTTCGTTGCAGTGTTCGCTGTGAAGCAGGAAGCTGCAAGAAGTGAACAAAGGGTTTCACAGGTGGAAATACATGCCATGAGGCTACAGGGCAGAAGAATTGGCTTGCACGCATCATTTACCCGTCTTCTGTGAAATGACATTGAGATGCATTGCATTTTATCTGATCCCTGGCAGTCCTCCCAGTCAGGCAGGTGTGCCGTTTATCATGGTGCCGATTAAAAAGACTGTTCAACTTAATTACAAATTTTAACGTGTGTGGAAAATGGAACATCATTTTTAAAAGATAAACCGTGTTATCTGCATTTTAAGTTCATAAACCGTAAAACCTTACATCAATTATATTTCTGGTGTCCAAAATACTTGCTTGTATGTCAAACATTCCTTTTCTGCTCATTCTCCTGTCATTTCAAACTTTCTGCAGATTTCAATAGATATATATTCTGCTGTTCACAGATGAGCTCTAAATAGTTTAATTCTGAAGAAGAAGTACATGGGATGAAGCTCAGAGACGATTTCCATTCCCTTCATTCCAATCTTTTCTAGTATTTCTTTTTCTAGAATGTTATAATTGAAGTAGTTGTAATCGACCTAATGAGAATGAACCCAGAATACTGGGAGCACAGAGAGGTTTAATTATCTGTTCTGGCTTTCCAATCCCTTTGTCTTTGATGCGTAATTGACACTGGAGGAAAGATGTCTTAATAAGATGACTGTGGAACTCCAAAATGAGGGAATGAGTTCAAGTCTCTCGGAAATCTGAAACTGGATGTCAAGTTGATGAGAAGGAAGCTCTCACATTATGTAATTCTGATAGAGCAGTGAATAAAAAGCAATATCAGAAAGTATTTCTGAAACGTTAAATATAGATATATATTTTTAAATCACATTTTCCTCCCATTTATGAATTTTGTAGTAGAGCTTTAATTCTCTATAGCCTCAGTTAGAACAGAGTAGAGAGAGAGCTACAGGTAAAAGTGCTTGGTAATAATTCTGTGCTTTACCTTAAAGAGATGCAAACTCCAGATTAAAAGATTGTTTCTGTACTCTTAAGTTGTATTTTTGGGAAAGACTAAACGACAAAGTTTATGTAAGCTCCAGTGCCAAAATAACCATCTCCTCAAATAGTTCTTTTAAGAAGTTATAAGGGTTTTTGCTTGCTGGTTTGGTTAGAGCCTTTTAATAAGCTAGCTGGAAATGTACCTGTTAAAAGGATAGCCATAGATAACTTGAAATTTGTGGTTTATTTTTAGTCTTTTTTTCCTGCTTTGGAGAGAGGGTATTTTTTGGTGCTTGACTTTAATGAAATCTTTCCCATATGTTTTTGTAAATATCAAGTGTATTCTTATTGCAGATTTCCCATTGGCTAGTAAATTTTGGAACTACACAGTAACCTTGAAAGTTATCCCCAGAACACTTAGCTTGTGTAGACTTTTTAAAAATTATTATATTTTATATTTTTACTTTAAACAGTGTTTAAAATGTACGGCCATCAGGCTTTTGATTTATTAAGTGTTTAGCTGCACTGCTTTGACTTGTTCAACCTGCAGTAACACATAAATGTTAATTCTTGACTTCTTCCATATTTTTGCCCTTTACTGAGGGCAGAGGTTGATACTTAATTTGAATAATTTAGGCAGTGGCTCTTTGACTGAAATTGGATTATACAAAGGAAACGGTACAAAGCTAACCATCTAGGCTAAATTGTTGCTTTAAAAACCGCCTGTGATTTTTCAGATGTATTTGCCTTGTTTTGTGACCACGTGGTAACTTACACGTCAGAGTTTATCCGCCTAGAACTTAGACAGATTCTTCATCTCTACAGTAAAACAAACTGGAATTAGTCAAGAGGCATTTTGGCAATTGTCCTGTTTTTTTGCTGTTACTTGTCAATTGTGGTTCTCACTAGTTTTTGTTTGTCGATTGTGGTTCTCACCAGTCACTAAGCTTTTGCTTAGGCAGATTGTACTTGAATTTAACATGGAAGTACATGATCCGTTTTCATAACTCTTGACTAGCTGGTTTCATTAGTTTCTTTAGGGAGATGGTTTTTTTTTCTATGGTAAATGCATCTTGATGGATGTGTTCACCTCCGCGTGGAATTCAGAGTCTTTCAGATTGTAAAATGGAATATGCTGGGCCTGTGTTGATTCAGGTGGTTGGTTTTACAATGGAATAACCCATTACCACAGCTATACTGTGGTAATGGGTTATTCCCCGGTTAAGTGATATGCCAAAGGAGAATTTGGACAATGCTCTGAAATAATCCAATTTGATATAAAATCTTGTGAGTGACACGTTTCTCTATGGATTTTTTTTTTCCTTCTCTTCTGCAGCTCCTGGAAGGAAGTTTTGCTAGAGAAGTTAGCCATGAAGTGGATGGACTGATATTTCAGCCTACAGGAGTAAGTAGTGTAATAATTGATTTTTCTCCCCTCAGCCCCAAAGGAAATTCTCACCCTCGCTCCCATCTCATCCTCTTATCTACTACCTAATCTTTGTTTTGGTTGGGATGACTTTTTCAATTTAGTTCTGATTTTTGCAGTTCCTCAGACTAATTAAATTCAGGTAATTGCAATCAAAGTATATGTTACTGTGGATTACTTGGTGGTAATGATTTTCAGGAATCGTCTCATGGATTTTTTGTTCATAATATGATGATTGTCGTATGATAAAGAAGGATTTTTTTCTGACTGCATGAGTTTCTTGCATTATTTTTCTTTCTCAAAGGTGTTTCACACGTTTAAAATTTTAGTAACATTGATGGTGCATGTTGTTTTTTATTGCAATAAAAGCATGATAGGGCAAGAGGGAATGGCCTCAAGTTGCACCAGGGGAGGTTCAGGTTGGAAATTAGGAGACATTTCTTCTCAGAAAGAGTAGACTAGGGAGGTGGTGGAGTCACCGTCCCTGGGGGTGTTCAAGAAAAGGTTGTACATGGTGCTTAGGGACATGGTTCAGTGGGTGACAGTGGTGGTAGCAGGATGGTTGGACCAGACGATCTTGGAGGCTTTTTCCAGCCGTAATGATTCTATGACTGCAGTGGGGGGGGGAGGAGTCACCACATTTCTGCAGACTAGAAAAAAAATAATGTAAATACATAGTTCTTAGGCAGGAAAACTGGCTCTAAAGGAATTCAGTAGCGGGCCTCTTTTAGCCTACTAGCACTACGACTGATTTGGGTACAATGACACACTGCAACGTGTATTGTAGGTTCTGGGGTCGTGGCTATAACATCATCCAATGATGACTTTTTTCTTAGCTTGTAAGATTAGGAATTGTATTTGATTTCAAATTTGACAGATAATTCTATCCTTAATATTATTTGTAGAAAGCATTTGTATTTAGTTTTCCAGCTAAAACACTTTTTTGTTTTTCTGGCATACTTCCTATATTGCAGATCATAGTAAGGGTGGTGACGCTCCCATCTGGAAATATCAGTAACCTCTGATCTTTATTGCAACTTCTACATCAGCTAGCCACAAAACAAACAATCAACTACACCACATTTTTTCCCCCCCTTTTTTAGTATATAGCTATTTCAAATTCAAAGAAAAACTACTAGTGCAAAGCAAATTTATATATAGGAAGTCCTGATATTTTAGTCCATATAATATTGTTAAAATCTAAAGCAACTGTAAAGGCTTCTCAGACCCCCTTCTCTGAATATTAGAGTTTAAGCTGTGGAGATTAACTATAGCTCAATTTGAAGTTATCTTTTCTACTTGAAATGAAATTACTGCAGAATGTGTGTTTCTAATTTTTGCTCTTGCAGGAAATTAATATCTGATGTTTTGTATTTCTAGAACTTGTGTTTTCTGATTTAGCATACTGAGAAATTTATAACCCAATAAAAAACTCATTTTCTTGCATAAATGCTTTATAAAGGTTTTTCATCTTTAAAATATGGGGTTATATTTGTGCAGTCCAATTTAATGCTCAAATTTCAGCATTATTTCAGGTTTTATGAAATAAAGTTCATTACATCTGTTATTAAACCAGTTGTCCTAGATGAAGCAGTACACAGTTTTCTCAGTTGTTCGTGTAGTTGAGCAAATATAAGTAATACATTTAGCGTAAAAGAAATGATTGTACACCTATTGGGAAATAAGTGCTAAAACTGTTTAATTAGAAAGGGTGAAGCTGATACAGAGAGCTGATGATGATTTTTTTAAAAAAATTTGTTTTATGTAACAGGAACAAAGTAATAGGCAACAACACAAAGGCCACGATATAACAACTCGTAAACGATCCCTTGAGAATACTACCTGAAATAATTTTTCTTTTTGTATTGTAGTTGCAGTTATATGTGTGATGTATTACATCATGTTTCAGAGAAAGATACCTGTTAGTGAGTGGGACAGAGGCTGAATTTTGGTCATGGTGGGACTTAGAGACCTAATAAACCATTTTGTTTCAAGTGAAGAGACCATGGCATATCCACAGGAAAACGATTTTCAACAACTATTTTATTGACGTACTGGATCTTGTAATAAAAAGGGGCAGACAGAAATGCTGCTGATTTACAGAGAAACATGGAAAATCTTTTGGGAGCTCCTGAAGTCTCGTGTGTGTTTTGAGGAAGGAAAAAGCAAAAGTCAACAACAATTGGAGCAAGGTCACAAAGAAGGATGAAGTGGCAGCAGAGAATGAAATGTGACCATTTACAGACAGGAAAATTGGTGGGGAAAAACACCAATGCTTCTAGTAGTTACATGCTTCTAGTAGTTAGATGAGAATGCAGAAGTTAACTCATTATTTAATATAAAGAATGTTGAACTCATTAGTTCAGTCTGTTTCAAAGTCTTTTATGTTTAGTCAGAGAAGTTTCTCTTCATCTCTGGTCTCAGATGCGGCCATCCAGACCTGAGCATACAGATATATTCTCCACTAGCTATAGGCAACACTGGTATCAGAAGTAGATACAGATGGAGAAAGAATATTTTGGTTGCTTTGAAGGTTTGGTTTAATTATGCCATAAAAGAAACCTCAAAATACCTGAAATTACTTGTGAATAGGAATGATTTCTGCAGCCTCTGAAAACTCTGGGTTTTCTCAATTTTCTTTTGGGTTTGAAGAGATTCATCACAAAGTGGCTGCGAATTAGTTCGGCTCTGAGAAATGTTCACGCTTTGGTGAAAGAGGATTTGTGAACAGGTTTAACTGCCAAATTTATGGTTTCAGTTAGGTATGATAGGCTTTATTTTCTTCTGCCAGTTTTTTTGTTTAAGCTCTTAATATGAATAGCAAGCTTCTCGTACTGAAGCAGAAATTGTTTTGCACTGTGGTGATGCTAGAAACAACATTAAGGAGTAAGGAGGTTGTTTCCTGTCTGTGCAGCTTAATTTGTTTTGCAAGACCATGCTAGCTGTGCATTATTGTTCCTAATTAATTCACCAACTACCTGAGTTGTTATTTATGCTGCGTATTACCCAGGCTGTGTTAAGTGCTTTAGTTTCATGATTCTAATTAAAGGGCAGTGACTGCGGCCTCCTTTCTTCTTGCCTTCTTTCTTCCTTTCCAGAAGGTAAAAGCTTTCACAGATCATGAGAAGAACGTGGTTAGTGGAAGTGATGGAGGGTTTTGGTTTTGTTTGAGAATTTAAGAATGCTTTGTAGGTGATTTGTTGTGATACGTGCTTCACAGTTAACCCCTGCACACCCCTGTAATACCAACCATTCCCTAACAACTCCATGGTGAGAGACAAATATAAGACAATGTTTTCTTACTATTGTTTCTCTTCTTCCCTTTGTACTCTTTCCCTTTCCTTTGTTTCCTTTCCATGCATCCTCTCACCCAGTAGCCTTTTTATCCACATTCCTTTTGGTTCCCCTTTCACGTCATTTCTCCCTAATGCTCCTTTTCTCCGCTTCATTTTCTACCCATTTAAGATGCTCCTGATATAGCTCCCATATGGCTAAGTCAGCTCCATTCCATCTGATCAGCTTTCTGATCCCTCTACATGTAACAGGTTTGCAGAGCAGGGACCGGAGCTAAGTGCTAATTAGGAGGAGTGAAACAGGCCAGCAAGAAACTTCATGGACAGGTACGTCGCCCTGTGATTGTGCCCCAGACAAAGAGCAAATCAGTTGGCAGGCAAAAGCCAAACACCTTATTCACAGGCTCTGATTTGTTGTGTAAAGACTGGAAGCTTTCGACCATTTTTTTTTTCTGAAAGGTTACTTAAAAACAGGGATCAGCACTGTACATTTGTTTTAGAACATTTGCAGTTTGCCAAGCTGTATGTTTTTAATGGAAATCTCAAAAATGGCCTCTTATCTTCTGGTGGCAGAATTAGCTCTGACCTGTGCCCACTCATCAGTGAAATTACTTGGGTTATCTGCCTTGTAAATCATACCCTCGCTAGGTATCTGCCTGTGACTATCTAATTTTTGTGCTGGCAATCTCTTAACAACTGATGTTCTTGCAGGCTACAACTATTGTTGTTTTACCCTGCTTGGGAAAAGGATGGAGGGACTTATTTTTATTTTTTCAGGAGCCTAAAAGGAGGCTTGTGGGCCACCAGTTAGGAAGGCTTAAGGACACTTGGAGGATTTGTGGCAAACTTGTATCAGAACTTATTCTCTTCTTTCTAATGTTTCTGTCTCATGAGCTCTGTGATGTGTGTTGCTTTTGGTTCAGGCCGAATTGTGTTACTTCTCTGTGCTCTTATTTTGGGTGGGGCATAAAATCCAGTTGTGTGGGCCTGGGGTTTTTCCAGGGAAGGAAGAAGGGCAGCCGCTGAGCTCTGCTCTAAGATAAATGCTATTTTAAAGAATGGCTGAATTATTTAACTCAAAACTCTCAATATTGGAGGCTAACAAAAAGCTTAGCCTTTAAAATGAAAGGAGGATAACGAACAGATTTTTATTACTGGCTACCATTGCATGAGTTTTTAATACGTCTTCCTTGCCATCCTTTGGCAGACTTAGTGGTGGTCTGAAATGCTTGGTTGCCTGTCAATTATTTGTCCTATTATGATCGTGGATTAGGCTGTGTTATTATTTTCTGTCATGGTAAGAGTTTACCCCCAGATCTCTGAAGTTAACATTGAATGAAACACCTGCTAAAGATACCACCAAACGAAATATCTCCAAATGGCCATGTGTGCTTTCCTTAAACAGTGCCATGTGTTATCCTATAGAATTGGTAAGCCTTTCCTTCCACAGTATATGTTTTGTTGGATCATTTGTAATGTACACCAAGTCAGTTTTGACCTGTTTTTAAAACTTAAACATCATCAGTGTGGGTGATAGGGCATCAGTTACTGTGAAATACTTCTACTGCAACAGCGAGTAATGGCTTCCGATAGGCCCAGATGTAGTCCCAGGACCAAAGATGATATATAAAGGCTTAGGAACAACCATAACATCATTTTTTCCCCTCAAACAAGTATGCAACTTTCTGGACTAAGCTTTCTAATTTTGTAGTGATTTCTTAGTACAGGTGCTAAGATTGCCTTAATCATTTATTTATTTATTTATTTCCATAGAGTTTGTAGCATAAGGGAAGAGAACCAGGCGAGGATTATTTTCATCGATCTTTGTGTTGACCCATACTACTCAAACCTTTCGTGTATCTTTGGAATGACTCATTACTAGATGTGATTTCCTCCGTACCAGGAATGTTCATGAGTGAATCTATTACTAGGCAGGGGTTGCTGTTGTCATGTCAGCGTGCACTTTTCGTGCTGCCGCAGGTTTTCCTTTAACAGAGAACTCGCTGTCAATCTCCTGAAATGCCACTGAGCTTTACAACTCTTTTCTGCCTATGAATAGTTGTTATATTCAATTGCCATGGCAATGTTCCTCGCAGTTCGTCTCTGAAATTGCTAGTCATATCTCAAATATACCATCGTATCATATGCTTTATGAACGCACTGAAACGAATCAGCAACGCGCGGTGTTTCGTAGAGCTTTTTTCTGTGACTATACAAGAAATATTTTTATATACCAATTCAAGTTTGGCTTTGCTATCTTGAGGTGACTTGTTTTATACCTTTCTGGAAAATTAGAAAAGCCAGAAAATGAAGGAACAGTAACAACAGAAACGTGAACTTAAGCAGCAATTAGTAGCATCTAGTTAAACTCATTAGACTCCGTGTAATTGAGTTGTTAGACTCAAAATGAAAGTGCCATGATTTGCAAACCTAGTAAACTTTTATGATTTCCACTTACTTTCCAAGAATCTGAGATAATTGGCTCCTCAGGATTGTGTCTTACAGATACAAAATCCTGGCATCCACACTTGTCAAAAAATGCCCAGAAAGGGGGGAGAAGTTATGAGTCATTTTTAGCTCTGAATTTAATAAGGAAATGATGTAGCAGAGCTCTCCTTGCTTAAATTTCGGCTATTGGTCCTCTGCTACATTTAGAGAAGCAAATGTTTATGCTGTTTGCCAAGATTGTTTATCCTGGATTCATTTACGTCTGAGTAGATGTCAGTGCCTTAAGTCTGATTACCCAAGGAAAGCGCTAGCTCTGTTCTTTAAGTTATCTCATTTGTTTGCTTATGACCTATGCCACCTGAAATTCTTTTGATTTCTCAAGCAATGAATCAAGTTTATAGTAGCAATCTAAATAGGTTCTTCAGTTTCTGTTGTGCAGTTTAATCATTGTGCCTGTCAATGGCATTAGGCAGGAAAGATCTATTTCTTGTATTTTATGTTGTGTGTGCTAATTATCCTCAGGATTGCCAAATGCCATTAATATGGTGCTGTCTGTATATGTTTCATTTGAGAAATTCACTGAAAAAATGTCTTTTCTGGATGCTGCTGTTTTAAATGTTGGGAAAATAAAGATGCATTTTGTGTTAGGGCAGGCAGAATCATGTGCAAAGGCTTTCAAGTAACATTTTTTTACCTATCTTCGTTGTCTCAAAGTCCTTCCAAGGAGCTGCTTGAGTGCACTTGCTGTCACGCTCGCAACTGTCAGACTGCACATACTTGCTAGCTAAAAGAAATACGTGTTAGGCATATGTACTGTAAAAGCAGTATTCAGGTGAGAATGCCAAAGCAGTTGTTCAATTTTTACAAAACATGAATGCTTTTGGGGGAGTAAGTCTGTATTCCTCAAACGGTTAGCTTACGTTTGTGGGGGATCAGCTCTGAAAAACAAAACTCCGTTTAATGACCAGATAGAAAAGTCTAGGAGAGCTTCTGCTTTGAGTCAGTGAGAATTCTTTACTAGATTATAGCTGTCTTTTCAGCTCTTGATCCTTAACCTAAGCTGCCATTAGCAAAGTGATCAGTTGTTTCCGTGGCAGTGCTCCCACTCGTCCTGAATCTTACAGCAATCTTACCACCGCTGAGAAGTTGGTAGAGCAGGAGTGACTTGGAAACTGGAAGGTACAGTGGAAGGAAACCGGCAACAGTCTTTTCTTCATATCCTTGAATAGTTACCAACAAACAGATTTCCTCACGTAATCTCAAAAAGCCTCATCTCAAGCCACTTCTCAAACGGAAGAGATTTAGGAAATAAAATACCTGGAAGCACTGCCTTGTTGGGATTGTTTTCTTCCAAAACTTTCTCCTGTGCGTGCCAGGACAAGGCAGCCAACAGGCCTCTTCAATTTTGATGAAGATTCTTCATGAAATGCTCGTATTTTTTCTTACCCAGGGGCATAGCAGTAAAGGAAAAATAGTGGTTTGTGTCAGGATAAAGCAGAATATTGAAGTAGATCCTCATCCTGCTGTTTTGGTGTAAGTAGCATCCCGATATATCAGGGATGCTGATGTATGATGTATGATGTATGTACCTGAGATCTGTGCAAGCAGGGTTGCTTTCAGAAGAATATTGGCACTTGCATTTTGGCATATGGATGGTCAAAATATGTAAAGATATAATGTAAAGATACTTTCTTTAAATTAAAATAGAACACTATTTTATGGTACTTGTAATTTGAAATGTATGCTCTCTCGCTGTGAGTAGTAAATTTGAAAATGGAGGATCAATATCACAAATGGGTAACTGAATTTTTGCAATTAGCAAAATATACCTTCTATTTTAGATGCTAATACATATTATCAGATAAATCATGGAATGTAGCTGTGCATGTTTGGTAACATTTTGTTATTATGTACTCTTAGCTATCTAACAGTGTACGGTGCGGAACACGCTATGGTCCTCAAGGCTCACGGTGTGCTCTGCCAGGCTCAGAGGTGCCTGCTGAATTACGTGGTGTGTTGAGGAGGTACAGCAGGACGCTGTTGTGATAATCTGATCTCATTTTGGCTTCTGGTAACTGTGAGTTTCAGTTGTAATTCCATTCATCAGCTCTCGTAGTCTTCGACGTTTCCAAAATAGTAGAACAGCTCCATTAAAATGGAGCAATTAAAAATGCACGTCTCGAGCTTGATATGAAAGCTGTGAATTGTTTTTTGAAGAAAAGTCCGTTCTCTTCCACTGACATGCATGCTGAATAATGTAGATGTGATTGTATCATGCAGGTTACGCTCCTCTAAGTACGGAGCTGGAAGGGCAGCGCTGGGCATCGTGCCATAATTGGTACAAGTCAGAGATAGGAAACCAATGCCAACTACTTCCGTAATTACTGCAGATAATCAGAAAACAAAATCTTATTTTCTCTCAGTGCTGCCAGTTGTCTTTCTGAAATAAAGCTCTCTTCTTATCCGTGTTGCTCTAGAAGCTTTCCACCAAGACGGGGACGTACAGCTGCGGTGTTTCTGCTGGTTCATTCTGAAAGGGGAAAACGAGGCAAAGGCCTAGCTGGAAACATCCCAGCCCTCAGAAATGCAGATGTTATGTGTGCTTGGAGTCGTTCATTAAAGAAACACTTGATACCCTTGTAAAACATCATCTGAAAGTTTTGACAAGTTTGAACTGACAACCAGTAGGTTGTTTGTTTCCAAACAAAGATCGCTGGAAATCCCAAGATCATCTTGTATGTGTATATTCATCCAACCACTGAAACAAGACGTGAATTTTATGCAAAATGGGGTTCTCCAGAGAGAACTATTAGCTTGTGAGAGCAATTAAAATGTGTGTCTTAGGGACTTGTCAGACTGTGAATTGATGTTGCCATTGTTACGTGAAAATATGGCTCGTTCTGCTAGCAGTGAGGAAATAAAACAGGAGAACAGAAAGATAGCCTTAATAAAAAGTTGTTTCGGAAATGCTTCATTGTTGGGCAACTGTAAATTGATCACAGGATCCGGTGCTCATAAGATGAGTTCAAAGTAGTTGTAAAACGTTTACGATGTGGTTAACAGAACAAAACCCTTAGGGTTGTTCCTTTTTTGTCTTGATGTATAGCATGTAAAGTTCAAAATTTCTCTAAATTTGTTTTAGAAGATATCTGATGCGTTCTGTAGTGAGCAAAGGTGAGGGAAAAGTGAAGGTTTAGTTGGAGGAAAGAATGGCAGAGGTCAGGTTTTGCTGGTTTTTAGGCAGTAAATTCCTATGCAGCAGTCTTCGCATCAGCTGAATTAGCTAGTAAGCAACTTCAGGTTGGTTTGGTGCTTTTTATGTTATGGCTTGTTTATTTATTTACAGAGTATATAAAAAAGTATCTCTTTCAGGTAATACAGATTTTTCTGTTAGACAAATATTGAGGTGTGCAGTGGACCACACCAGATAAACCCTTCTCATAAAACCTTCAAGACTTTTTTTCAGACCATCAGCATAGTTTGGGGAGAATGTGTTTTGTTTTTGAGGGAAACGTCAGCAACACTTCCAAATGCAGAGCACGGTACTATTTCCATACAATAAAACCATAGAAAATACTTCTTGCTCCTCTTGGTTAGGTATGCAAACATAACTGAGTATTTGCTATGTAATTTTTCAGATGAGAGTTACCAATATAGCTTTTTTCACATTTTCAGAGTAATACGATCATGATGTTTTCCTCATTCTTAGGGGTTTTGATTTAAACTTTACATTTCATTAAAATACCTGAACCAGAAAAGAACGTGAATGTACTTTTCATAACTTGCACGTGGACCAGAACAACCAGGTAGGCTATTTTTGTGAATATTTGTTCACGTTTCAAGACTTCTGCAAGATAAGCCACGTTTTCTATGACTGCTGTATGTGTTTATGCAAAAGCTAGTGTTTTACTTGCAAATATAGGGAATGTATTTATCTTACATGCTTGTATTGCTGGCCCTTTTCAGTTTCTGGAGTGGATGGGCATGGGCATGTAACACTATCCGAGTTGTATCTAGTATCAGTCAGAAGGGAAACTTGTAGCATTGGTAATCAAATTGGAAAACACACTTGGTAAGCATTACTGTAGAATAAATTTGGATAGCAGTTTTTGTCAGAGTCATCAGCTGCATACAGATACCTCACGAAGTGGACCTGATTTGTCAGATAAATTATTCATCGAGAGTCATTCACCTGGCTCTGATTGCTGTGCACTAAGCTGGCCCGTGTCTGGAGAGCAGCTACCATGCTCCTAAAGAGTCTTCAGCTGGTTTTGAGAGGGTTTTGACAGTTTTGGTTGGTTGCTAAAAATTGGAACTTCTGTATAAAGGCAGGTAACACGGATTACTGAACTGCAATTATGAATTGTACCTTATTATACCGTAGTTCCTTCTGTGTTTCCTGCAAGATGCTCTCGCATCTGGCAATTGTTGCATGAGTCAGATGGAAGATGGGAAACATCAGTAATGTAATTGTTCTTTATGTTGCCATCAGTCTCTTGTTTTCTCAAAGACTTGCTCAGACTTGCTTTAATACAGTTAATCAGTTTGCCCTTACGCTCATGTTCTGCTTTGGCTTTAATATTGCATGCTTGGGAACTATTAATGTTTTTATTAAAGCTTTACAGTGACTGGACGTATGGGATGTTATGGCAATACACTGAGATGGGGAACGGAACTAAACTTGTACCTTGTCTTGGAGGATGTTAGAAATTAGAGTGGCTAGCTGCCATACCAGGGATGGTGTTACCATGGCAAGAGCTCCTGTTTCCATGACATTTGCTTGCTTATTTTTGCTAGGCCTTCAAAAAAAAAAGCCGAGTTTTGTCCTATGTCAGATCTGGTGGCTGTTATTTCATTACTTCCAAAGCCCTTCGGTGTCTCACTGCAAACATACATTAACTAATTTCGTAGGAATATAGATGGTGACTGGTCTGACCAGGGAAAAAAAAAAGTGGACAAAAAGTTATTAAAACTTTTAGCATTTTAGCATCTTTATTTTTAACTAGTTTAGATGTTCCACCTCAGTTTTAATTGGATTAAATGTGCTCTGGTTAGATACGTTTTGGTTAATTAAAGAAAATCCATAGCTAGTTAAGAAGTAAAGGGAAAATTTACAGGTTTTAGAAAAAAAACTAGTTTAGTTGCTTGGCTTTAGTTTGTGGGGTCTGTGTGGTACTGGAGTGGAATTCTGGAGAGCAGTAAAACTGTAAATCAGCTCATGTTGCAGTTTAGTTACTGGCTCAGGGGTAAAATAAAATTTTTAAAAAGCCATTTTTTCTTAGAGTGGGGGAAAAAAAGTGCTTTTCTTACCGTTTTTCCCCAGAACAGTAATTACTCCAATATCATGGTAACAACCTGCTGGCAGCTTTTGCGTCACCCTATAGAAACCTGCAGTCACACGCATGCTTCCAAGTACAGGCGCGCACGCCCGTCGGTGCAGGTGGGTGTAATTCCCAGGCACGTGAACGCAGGGAGCCTGGCAGCGCTTTTGCTCGCTGAACACTGCTGCGGCCCCTGCTCTCTCCTGTCCGAAGGGAGCTGGGGAGGAGGGATGCAGTTAAACGCTACTCAGTATTCTTCTGCCGCCCCGGCACAAAATTGCTTGTCCTCTCTTGCTAATGAACTGTTGACTGTTTTTTCCCTTTGTATACCGCTCTTCTGTTCTAATCGGTTTTCAGCATCCCAGAGGTTTTATTAATGGTCTTTTTTCACCGGTTGCAAGTGGGAGTCTAAAACTTTGATCCTTTGCGAGCTTGTGATACTTGGAGCAAATTATTTTTCAGTGTGTCTGTTTGCCGCAGTTCTAAACAAGTATCAACGCTTAAGCTGAGATCCCTCCGGAAACCCTTTTTTTTCTTTTTTTTCAGCGGTTTCGTATTTTGGAAACACAAATTTATATGCAAGCAAGGGAGAGCTAATCTTGCTAGCCTAAGAGTCTAGGGATGGTCTGTCTAATGCAATTAAAACTTTGTTCCACCTATATTAGTATTTTGGTGAATAGGGCTGGTACGTCACCTAATGCCCTCTCTCAGCTTTTATCACAATCCTTCTAACAGTGTTTTGTTTATTTTTTTAGGCTAAGATGTCTTTGGCTTCCACTTAAATGGAGATTGTAGACCTTTTTGCCAAAACCACAACCACTGACCAACTGTCTGCTAATTAAAAGTTTCAGGTTCTTCACACAGAACTCAAAGTTATTTCATTTAAAGAAAAACTTACTGAATGCTTTTGGTCCATGAAAGTCATGTCCTCCTTCTGCTGGGGAGGAGAGTGTACATCTGTCCACGGCAGAAAGTTTTCTTGTGAGACAGCTCATAAAATGAGCAGGAACTTACTGTTCCTGGGGTCAACAGAGGTGTAGCTCAACGTGAGCCTCTAATCCTTTTTGGAATACCTGCTGGGCTGGTGGCAGGTAGATTTGTTCGCTCCGCTGCCATCTCTGTACCTTTCCTCTCTCTATCAGAACGCTTCCAAAGGATGCTATTGAAGTCGTTTTGCAAATGTGATGCTCTTTCACAGAAGTGGGGTTTATTGGCTCTGAGCTCACACCAGCATGCTCATTACTGTCTCTTTGTATTTGGGTAGCGTTTGCATTGGGAAGATGTTGGTGACAGGTACTCCTTAATGATAAACTTCCTTGATCTTGGGGGTGACAGGGGATTAGTAAAATATGTTCCAAACGTTATCACAGATTCCTACTTGAATTAGCGATGTGTTTTGTTTTTTTTTTTCCATCCTCATACACCATCCTCAGTCGTGACAGAGCTATTCAGCTCGATGTTCCAGAGATTCTGAAGGGCTCAGTCTTCTTGCAACAGTAGAAAAGAGGATGCAGGGGAAAATGAGTAAGTGGAAAAACCTCTAAGAGAGATACCAGATGTGAAGAAAGCTGCTTGTAAAGCGTCTCAGGTGTGTCTGGTTCTCCCAGAATTGTCCAGTGACTGTTCATTGAACATTTCAATGCTCACTCGATGGATGGAAGTGCATCAGCCCCGTGAAGATAGTTCCCTTGCTTAAGAAGCACAGTTCTGCCCTCTAAATATGTTATCACTCTTTCTGTTCCCCCATTGCTACTTGCAGGTTTAAAATTGTTAACCTTGTTACCACGTGGGTTTGTTAAGCGTAATTGTCATTTACCCTCTCCTCTAATTCTCTGCACCTTGAGCTGCTTGCCTGCTCAGGGCATAGCTGCATGAACAGTTTAATGCTTATAATTAAGGGAGAGGAAACATTTAAGAGAAATAAAGGGGGAAAAAGTGACTGAGATTGGGAACCATCAGAAACTGTTCTGCTGTTGTAGCTGTGAAAACACAACTTTCGGTTGTGTATTCAGACTGTTCACAAGGCAAGATTAACAACTGCTTTAGGAACCCCTGCTTTTAACGCGAGAATGTCGCTCTCTAAGGACAGCAGCTAACCTTTGCAGTAACTGAAGTCCTCCGAGTGGCTTCTTTTAATACAACCTAAACTTCTTCTCCCTTTACTTGTAATGCTCAGGAAATAGCTATCCTATGCAATTCTTGGCGCTTAACCAGAGCCACTGACTTGCTTGTTCCCAAGCCAAAACTGCAAGGATTAATTTCTCACCAAGAGCAGGCAGGTCTCTGCTATTTTCTCCTTCAGCATGCTGTTTCTTCCCCCTACAGGAAGATTTTTTGCTCCTTGCTATCCAAATTACTTGCCTCAAAACGCAGTTTTTAATTGTGCTAGTCTTGTGGCAGAACACTTGAAAGAAAAACTACACGCTGTTTTTTTCAGGGAATGCTTTTTTTTTTTGCTTTGTTTTTCCACTCCAAGCATATCAGCTTGCTGCTAGCAAAGCCAAAGGACTGCGAAGCGCATGCTGAGTTCCACCGGTTGGGTTTACTTTCTTGGTCCTGAGAAATGTAGTACGAATGTTTCCTCCTGAAACTAAGGATGCAAAGTATGTTTTTTGCTATTTTCATCTACATATATAATGATGACCTTAATATAATTAACATTCATCTTTTTATAATTTATGTATTTGAATCCACAGTCTAAAAGGCTACTTTCTGTGGTTTCTTTCAAAATTACTGCAAGATTCAGTATTCTAAGAAAGACTCATAAATATTTAATTCAAGGAGATTTGTAGCCCTCTAAAATGTAATAAGCTAGCCCTTAATGACAATTTTGTGTAACATACATTTGGCAACATGTACAAAAAATCCTGCTGGCAATTCTGTGTATCATCTTTCATGCGTATCTGTTCAGCTCTAGGGGCTTTTTAGCTCTGGAATTAAAAAGAGAAATTAGACTACGTCTGAGACCAGCATGCTGCTGTCTCTTAGTTCGTACTTGTACGTTCCTCCTTATGTTCAGATTAGCTCGCTGTCTGCCTCTTGATGTAAGGCTTGTTTCTTCTTTTCCAAGACCGGCGTTCCTGAAGAAGGAATGTATTTTTGCATCTTTCTATGTAGCATTGGTAGTTTTCATTAGTCTTCATGAGCTCTAAGGTGATTTGTGGCAATGCTCTTCCTGCTGTACCCATTCAAGTTGTGGCTTGAGAAAAATGTCAACACAACCAATGTTCTGATGAAGCCTTGCATTTACAGGTCGTAGCTGCTACAGATGTGGTCTCTAATACCCATAAATTATCCAACTTACAAATTAGGTTATCGCAGTGAGTCAGCCGGGAGCACTGGTTCTTATTTCATGGAGCTTCTTTTGTTACGGCAAGGATGCTTTTGTTGTAAGGCGTCAAGCAGTGAATACTTCCTGCTGATCCAATCTAACTTTAGTGAGGTTTCTGGGAGCCTTTGATCACAAGCTAACCATCCACAAAGAAATAAGTTCCTCTGTCCTCTGAGAGACTGACTTCCCTCGCTGTCTGCTGTAAATTCAAGTGACTACATTTAAGCTTGAGTTGGGACGGAGGTAGTGAGAATGAAAGGACACGAGGTGCAGAGAGATTGGGACCATCGGGCTTCGAGAAATGAGCCAAGTTTTAGGCTGATACGTGTGAAGCTCTAACCATATGCAAGGATGTAAACAGTAAGATTCATAAAACCTTACTGTTTTATGACTGATGTAAAGACAAAACTGCGTGTAACCATTTCACAGAAGGAAAATTAATTTTCCTCCAACATCACTGGCTTTATTCAAGTAAGGAGTTTTGTTGTTGTTTGGTTTGTTTGTTAGTTTTTTCCACAATGAAACTGTGAAATGAGGAAGATCTCCCTTAAACTCTCTCCAAGATTTGTTGTTTCGCTGGGGATGTGAAGAAGAATAAACATTGCTTTAGGAGGCTAAAAAGAAAGTAAAGGAGAGGGGCCAGGAGTGCTCCTGTATTATCTTGCTCGTCCTAACAGTTTTCTTCAGACTTCTCTTCATCTTTGGTCATCAGCTTCTCTGTCCGTGTAATGTCTCAAACAGTCCTCACCAGATGAATTGGGTAGAGTCGCATTAAACGCTCAATGGAAAGGGAATATTCATGTTTGAAATTTTGAAGACTTACCAACTCTACAATAGTTGAAAAATTTTGTTTGTATGCACAGAAGGCATCAGCTGAACCTTGTAATGTGCTATCTAGTTGACCAAAGGTTTTTCTAGGTTGTTTTCTAAATTTCAAGTATTATGGATTGAAAATAATGTAAATCAGTTAACAAATAAAACAACATTGCTCCTGCCTTTCACAGTCTGAGCTGTGGCATATCGGTTGAAACATTGCATTTCTCTTAAGGACATTACCTAACGAGGCCTGAAAGAATAGCAAAAATAAGGAGCATTAATGATACCAAGTGTTATTTAAGAAACAGTTGGGTCTTTCAGATACGTGGTAATACATTGCCTTGAAGAGTAACTGAGCAGGAAAATCTAGAAAGCATGACTACATACTAGATGTAGTCAGTGAGGATGGGCAAATGACAGGGAGTCCTGTCCTCTGAAATTAGGTTTGAAAACACGTGAAAAGGTTCAGATACCTTTCTCCATTGGGAGAAATATGGAAAATGGGGGCTTACTGGGGAGCTGCTTCATTACCTAGAACTCCACTGTCTCTGTTGTGCCTAAGTTAGATCAAATTTCACTCATTAAGACCTGCTCAAAAAATAAATAAAGGTAAAAATAACCATAATTTTAGTGCCAAGCTAACTCCCGTAATTTTTAGCGGTGATTGTGCTGAAGTTTTCAGGAAGAAAAGGTGGTTTGGGGAGAAAACGTGGACTTAGCCTATGCCTCACCAGTCTTTCTGGACAGTCATCCCAAATTATTTAGCTTATCTCTCAGTTGTGTTTATCAGTATTTCTAGAAGGAAAAAATACCAAAAATGTATTGCTAAGGGAGAAAATTATGTCGGTTTGATCTTTTTCCATTATATTAATTTCAGCTTAGGGCTGTTGGTGATTTATGAAGCTTAGTTTACAAGAAAATTTCATCAGGAGAAGTAAATACAGTAGTATCCTGTAGTGCCATTGGCAACAGTTTGTGCTGTGGCTGCGTATTGATGTCACCCCAGTTCAAGTGGTGCGGAGTAAAACAAGGAGAATGCCATAAAGAAAGCAAGAGGAGACAATGTGAAGCATCTTTATTGTTTGTGTTATTTTGTTAACTTTTCCTGAAGACTTACACAGCACACGTTTTGAGGAAATAAATCCTAGATGGTGAAGATTAAGAAAATTAGAAAATAATTAATAGGAGCATAAAACTGCAACCAGCAGCAAGCCTGGAAAATCACCAGTTCCTCTGACCAAGGGAAATATAGTTGTGTAGTCAGGACGTGCCTGTTCTCACAAAGATAGGAGCATGTAGCTTTTTAACAGTCGCTTTTATTTCCCTGTGTTCAGAAGTAGAATTTAGAACTGACAGCAGACACAATTTAGTCCCTTAGGGGTCACATAGATTAGCCAGCAACTCGAAGCCATTTATTTTTTCTGTTCTGCTTCAGATCAAGTGTTGGAGTATCTAGTTCCAGTCCGTAATATTAAATGAAAGGATGACTACCAACAGAAGTGTACGAGAATAGGTTTCTGCAGTGATGTGCTTAAAAAAAATAAAAAGAGCAATGAGTAATTTTGTGACTGCCGTATTCTGATTGCTGTAAACATGGATTTTTGGCTGTGAACTGAACTCAATTTATCAAATATTAAAAGGATTAATATGTAAATGGAGTTAGTTATGAAGAAAATTTCATCACATTTTTCTCCTTGCTTAATGGAATATTAAGAAAAGCTATTAGTGTAGTTATGAAACAAGATGTTTAATGAAGCTGGAGGTGCAAAGCTAAATTAAAGTGCAAGAGTAGGGGGCATCTAGCCTAATAATTACCAAAATGTCCAATATAAATATTGCATTAACTTGAAATTCCGAGGCACCTTTGGAAAAAGCAATTGAAAAATATCTATTAAAATATTAACAGAATAATTTCTGCACACAGGTTAACTTTCTAAACCTTATTTGCATTCATATGCTAAAATCCTAAGCATGAAACATAATCTAATGCTATTTAAATGAGGGCATATCAGTAGCATGTTTTGCTTTTCAGGCTGCTCTGACAGTTAAGCTTAATATTTCAGAGGCCATTTTGATTATAACCATTTTCTTCCTACTTCACAAAGCTTCAAGTCATGTTTTCATAGGAGACAAATTGTGATATGATAACATTTTCACAATAAAAACAGCTGCTTCTGACTTAGCCGTGCTTGCGTATGAAGAAGGAAATCAGTAAGCAGGAACGGTGCTAGCTTTCTAAAGGAAATTTTTCTGGAGTACACCAATGATAATGTGCCTTGGAACGCAGGTTAATTTCAATTTTTCTTCATTTTGCTTTTTAAAGTGGAGGAGTGGAAGAAACTAGACAAGTCTGCTTGGCTATGTGGAGTTAAAGCAGCATTGTACCCCATCAAGTGATGACTTATTTAAAACTTTGTTATCAAGAGCTGGCTCTGTCATCCTTTTGGCTTAGTTTTGGACGTTATTAAATGATTGGAGCTCAGGCAAGGAAGCTGTCTTTTTCCATCTTCTATTGTCTACAGATTTGCTTTCTATTATGTGACAACGGTACATTGTAAAATGTTCGTTAACAACCTTATATTAAAGCTGATCAAATATTTATGGAGCATCAGCCTATCTCTACATCCTGAGCCAATTACCAAGCCAGGCAAAACACTGAAGTTTAGTGAGGGCTGCAGCTCTTTGTTCAGGTGTTTTAAATCAGCAATTTAGAACATTAAGCAGTAAAAGCAGCTTTTATTATTTTCTTTTTGTTTGTTTTTATTGTTTTCGAAGGGGAGCAATTTGCTTTTGTTATCTTCTTTACACAGAGCCTCGTGGCCATCTGTCCATGCTTAGGCACAGGTTGTGCTGGGTGAAGGCCTTGATGCAAAGGGTATGAAGTGTTTGCCTGAAGTTGGAAAGTATTTGGATATTTTTTGGTAGTGGTATACATTTTGTAGCTGTATTGTGTGTCCACATGTTTTCCATTCAATGTTTAGTTTCTTTTTTATCTCAGCCGTGACAATGCCTTTCACAAAATGACAGGTGTTTGCCAAATACTGGTGTTTACCCAGGAGCTTCACCCCACCTGATCACTCTTAAAAGTACTTACAAATCCTGTCCTTGTGCATTTCGCTTACAAATAGAGGGACAATTGAATTGTATTCATGGGGGGTGAAGGGGACGCCACCAAAGGAAAAAAAGAAAGAAAACCCAACTAACCAACCAAAAAAAAAAAAAAACCACCAGAACTGCCTGCTCTAAAATTTCAAGAGGTCACACTGAAGTAAGTCATATCTGCGTGAAAGAAAACAACACCAGGTACATCTGATTTTTCGAACTAATTAAGGAATCTTAATCATCTTTGAGAACAATGAGTACTACTGAAGAGATTTCATTGAAGCGCCTTTTTTTTTAGCTGAATATATGCAGTCAAGTTAAATGCAGCAAAGCTTTCCTTCACATCTGGAAACAATGAGTATCATCTATTACATCCATTGGTAGAAATTTCTGAGATGACTCTGAGTTCTTCAAACTCTTCAGAGTTGATCAACCAATTTTGTTTATACCTCAGCTTCAGCATCTTATTATTTTACTGCCCTCTTGCTGTAATCATTTTGTGGCACTGCTAAAGGCGTATTTTGCACAACAAAGTGTGTTTCTCAACCTTCAGAGATAATGAGTGCTTAAAACTTTCAGATCAATGGCAACTGCATGGTACAGTTTCATAGGCTTGAAAGACTTGCATTACGTACCCTTTCTTACACAGTCCCTTGTGATTTTCTTTATTTTTTATTTTTTTTTAATAAAAGACATTCTAGAAATCTAAGTAAGTTGTCGTAACTGGGTTCTGAGGTACCAAACGTTTTGTTAATACAACTGAATTTCTCCAGCTCTTCTTGGTAAACATGCTTTCTGTGAGAAGTAGGCACAATTAAGTCTGTCTTTGGAAATGATTTTAAAAGTTCTCATCCTTAACAATCACAGTTAGCTCACATTAGTCCCAATGACTCTTGTAAGCCTAAATAAGATTTTTCTAAGGCACAGAACAGAGTGTAGAACTTAATTTTAGTGAGCCTGGTTTTCTTCTGGGTTTCAGCTATTGCTTTCTGGACCTGGTATAGAGTCTTTGGGTGTACACCCACAGGGGTGGTGAAGTGGCACTCGTGAGCTGTACAGTGGTTGTCCCGGGAAGGGGATGTGGGGTGTGAGTGGTTCGGGGCACCAATAATGACAGGGACAGAGATGGGTATTTCTAGCCCTATGAAGAATGAAGCCAGGTGAAAACTAGTGTGGCCAGTGTTCCCAGGGACCCTTCTGATTCAGAGGTACGTGGGATGTATTTGGCAAACGTTCACCTCTGTAAAGATTTTGGAATGCAATAGATAATCAGTTTGGCCAGCTCTGATGTATTTTAAATAACAACCAAATAGGGTGTCTTAATGTTTAAGTTAGCAATAGTATTTTTCTCTTACTGACTGATAATATTTGTCTTAGTAGATAGCGTTGTGCTGGTGTTTTTCCATTGTCCACACCAGGTCAATGCATTACTTGTATCACTTTCTCTGTACATCCATCTTCGTAATTAAGTACCCTGTCTTGAAACTGAAGGCTTTTGCTCTTGGGCTTTACTCCACTTTGTCTCCTAGATTGTCGACATGCAATGTAGCTGTCCCTGCTGTACATTGGCTCAATTTTGTAGTTGTTTCACTGTTTGCTAGTGATCACCACCAAACACCATAAATGCCATAGCACACGATGTAATGTGCCTTCACCTCCAAAGATCTGAGTTAGGGATGAGTCCAGTATTCTTGAAGCAATTTTCTAATGTAATCTGTTTGCCTTAGACGTAATTAGGAACTGCTGACCTTTCTCCTTCTCCACCAGGCAGTCATGGGCTCGTGATCAGACTTAGTGTATCTCTTTCTTCCAGTTCTGAGTGAGCTATCTGCTCAATATGCAGCAAGAGCAAGCGTTACTCGTGTTTACCCATCAATAACCAAGGCACTTCTGGTGCCTTTTGCCTAGTTTTTATTGTTTTTGTTTTGTTTTGTTTGTTTGTTTGTTTTAAACAAGGGAAAGTAAGTAGAATAGATGGGGAAGAATGGGGTATTACAGTGATGGACTATGAGGAATACAAGGGTGTAAGTTGTTTGTATGGACGCTTTGAGAAATAAAGAGGTTGGAACTGAAATGGGAGGCTAGAAGGGACAGAAGACAAAATACTTTCAGAGGCTAAGAGTCACAGATGAACTACAATAACTTTATTTCCTCGTGTAGATTTTATTGTATTTCTTTCTGTGTGTGTTTTTTCCCCCTGTCTGTTTTGGTGGCCAGATTAGCAAAAAGATATACAGCCAAGAGTAGGTTGTGTATCTAGGAGGAGATGTATTAAGTCACAGCTGAAGGCATCGCTCTGAAAAGAATTATTTCAGGTAGATATCAATGTATTTTAATGCATAAAATGCATTTTAAAAATGCATAATGTAAAAGAATAGCAAACACGTGCTTTTTTTTTTTTTTTAATATGTCTGTATACTTAAGCAGTGAAAATAACACTGGAACAGTAGGATCAATTCTGTTGTCTAATCTTCGGAGACTTTTTGGGAGAATTGTGCAATGAAGATTCATGCATACAGTAGCCAAATGGAAAACTACCTGTGCAGTGACTAAACATTTGATCTTAACAAAAGGAAATAATTTTGTGGAGAGCTGGGCTTCAGCCTAAACTAAGGCATTACAAGATTCAGAGGCATTTCGTGTAGAAGTAAGCATACATTTTTAATCTTAAGAGTAATAAGTGATCATGGTAACCTCCCTAAGTAAATGTTGTTTCTTTGCTTATTGTCTTTCACAAAGGTGTGCTGTAATTTGAATAGAAATTACAAGCTTGATATAAACATTATTGTTCAAGTTTCTCTGCCCTGTGTGCAACAGAGCTGACTCCATTAACCTGATGATGTTTTTCTGTCTTAAAAATCGATGAATGTGCAATTGAGTCAATGGCTGTCTTTCAGCTTGTGGTTTCTTGGTCCATTGATGTGACTCGTTCACGTACAATATTAGCAACTTCTCTTTCTTCAGCTCATCTCTCTATCAGGTCTAAGCCTGAAATGATCGATTACAATCGATCCTTTTGGTTCTTTAAAATTATTCAGGGCATTTAGTGCAGGAAAATAAAAACTTAGTAATAGTTCAGTCTTCATATTTACATAACTGAATGCAAACTGTTAGATCGGGTAGGGCAGTAGGTGTATGGATATTAAGAGACCTAAGAGTAACATAGAGCTCTTCAGAGAAAATACTTGACCATTGTTTTAAGTGAGTGAGAGGAGTAGTTTTGTTGTTACACGTTTGCAATAGTTAACTTCTTCCTTACAGGTGAAAGCTTTAAGCATAATGTTGAATACCAAATCATTTGTGAAGTATTTGGTTAAAACACAGAAAAATATTGGTAACAGAAATGGGTAAATTTTACAACATAAGAAACGTCTTACAGTTTGTGAATCTGAAGCATTATAGTATGTTTTAAAAGACTTCTAGTGTCTTTATCCTGGTAAGTGAGAGTGACTAAATATCAGAATATCATATACGTAATGGCAGAATATTTTTATTGGTGTTAAAATATGAACTAGCCAGGTAACTTCTTCGTAACTTACAATTATGAGTTACAGAAAGATCTATCTTTCAAATTCATATTCTTATTTCATATTCAAGACTTATTAATTACAATATATATTCAGTGTGGTTAAATGTTGATGTCATTTGCAATGTAGCAAATGACATTTGAAGGTTTAAAATAACTTCAGCAAATTCCCAGTGTCTGTCCTGGCTAACCCTGTCCCCTCCTATCCTGATGGCCCCTGCTCCCTGCTGGTACTCAGGTTGCCATACCTCTTGGGCAAGCATGGGTTTTCAAACAAATCTTTCTTAGACCTTCTGTGTCCCCTCTCTTTTTAGTTAGTTTTTATTTTTTTCAGACTTCTCCCTGCATTGGTGTGCACCTGTGACTTCTCCCTTAGGAGCGGTCTGGCTCGTTTGCAGGGCTAGGTCTGAAAGGTGTGCTGAGGGAGAGGACAGCTGACACGTAGCAGCACTGGTCATCCTCTCCTGGTCATCCCACTACGTCTTCCTTTTCAGTCATTAGGAGAGCGGATCCATTTGTTTTGTCTAGACTTCTGGCTGAAGTTACTCAGTCTTCCAGGTGGGTGTCGTCGTGGTGAGTCAACAACGCCCCGCAGCCCACGCTGCCTGCCCAGAATGCGGTCCCAGGGATTAACTCCGCGCTTCCTCCTACGAAATACTGAGCAGCAAAGTCTCTGCCACGTGGTAACAGAAATTGCTGCTTGGAGAGAAACTTCATTCTCGTTAGGGGCAGTTAGCATCCCCACTGCCTGGGCTTTCTGCTGAGCCACTCATTGAATGCGAACGCTGGGAAGATGCATGGCTTCAGGTGAGGACAGAAATTGAGGGGGAAGAATACGTGCAGCTAGTGAGAGATGAGCCAGCAAAAGTTGAGATACGGGAACTTTGTTCTCTGAGGGCCAGCCTTTCTCAAAGGGAGGGAGAAAAGAGTTGCTTCCTCTAAGGAGAGCTATGGAGGAAGGGGACAACTAGATCTAAAACTTCTGGGGCAAGCAGGGGGCTGGGGTTCCACATGACCCATCAGTTTGCCCCACAGTGCCGACGTGGCTCAGTGGGGACTAACAAAAAGCCTGGGTGTGGCCTGAATGGACACACCTGAAAGCTTGGGGTTAGGAACTGGTGAGGCTGAGCAACCTGGGATGGGTGCGGGAAGCTCTGCTTTCTGTTGGGCAGTCTTCTGCAGTGATTCTGCGTCCTACCACAGTGGATATGCAGCTGAATGTCAGGCCTGTTGTTGTGCGCTTACCTCAAGTTCAAGATCTCCATAATAGGGGCACATTTGCCATGCTGCTGCTGGCCCATCACGTGCCTGGCTTGCATCCTCTTCAATTAAGATAATAGTGATTGGTAGTGCTCTTGTAACCTGGAACACAGCCGAGGTTGGCAGCCTCTCGATTCTGCCAGTTATCCTGCCGCTAGTTAAGGTCCTAACTGACCAGGCTCGGTCTTGTAGGAGACTGAGGTGGCTGACGCCAATTAGAGAGGGAAGTTGTGAAAAAGAAGGGAATGATGAAAAGAAAGGAGCTGGTGTTCTGCCAGGAGAGCACCTAGAGTCTGCCCTGAAGGTAGGGCATTTATTTTGATCATAATAAAAACAGAACAGAGATGGAAAAAAGTTGAGTAGGTGCTGTGTGAGTAGCAGAGTTGCTGAAATCTGAGGGCTGGGGAGGGGTTAATCCTGAAGGCACAGCCATTGGCACTTGGAGGGGACTGCAGATCAGCTGGTCCAATCCCCTAAAGCTATTTTAGATATTTTCTGATTCCTTAATGTATATTTTTGGGTGTCGAGTTCTAATTCCTGTGGTTAGATGAGGTGGAAAGGTTTCAGACTGAACCAAGATCTTGGTATTTGAGGTGCTACGTGACCTTACATGTTTTAGAAGTAGTCTGGTTACATGCGCATTTGGGGAGAGCGTTGAGGATATCATTGCTACAAATGCTATATTTAAAATGCTAGGGAGTAGTTTGATCTCAGACAGATTGTTTAACATTTTGTTTTGGAAATGGAATGTAGAATAACTTCAGGCAGTACAGGTCTGCAGCATGCAGTGATTCATCTAAGGTGAAGTTTTCACATACTTAACAAGCAGAATTCTTGTTTGGCTTCAGCTCATGTTTGAAGAAACTGATTTTGCACTTAGCATTCAAATTCAAGAACTTGCTACTGCTGTATTGTGTGTATGGGCTCGCCCATTCCAAAAATGACCTCCCCCCCTCAGGGTTTGTTAATCTGGCCTCTGCATGAATTCTCATCTTGAGGTGGTTTTCCGTGATATGTTTTTAATGGTATAATAGTAGAAGTCTGGAGACCGTGTAACTTCTCAACATGAACTTTGAAGTCTGACTGCTTATCTAAGCCTTTGTAAATGTTTCAGAAAGATATCTGTAGACTGTGTTACTTTTATCAGCTGTCCAGTGTTAAGAAATCTACTGTGAAGTCAGAAGTGTATCGACAGTGATCGAGACCAAGTGTAATAGTCAAAAGGCTATTTTTATGGCCGTTGTTTTCTAGACAATATCTCTTCCGCTAACATGAAGTGTGGAAGAGATTGTTCCTTCATTTTTACTTTTTTTTTTTTTTTTTTTTTTTAATAGAACAAAACGTTTAGCCAAGTTTTGTTTCACTCTGTGCTGGTTCTAGAGGGAAAAGCAAGAAAGGTAACTCCATCTTAAAGAACGAGTCACCCCCCCCAAGCTCCCCTTCAAGCAAGTCAGCCAGTCAATTTTGTAATTAAACTTGAGTCAGTGAAATTACAGGTATGCAGATACGTCCTGTCAAAGCATTGCTTTTCATTAGTGATCTCAGAATAGTTGCTCGTGTCTGTTGTGAAGTTGGTTTCACATTCGAGTTTTAGGAGGGTGTTACTTGTCAGTCTTAGGGGCTTGAAAAAGTCCTGCAGTAGATCCTATATGGAATGTATACATCAAATATAATGCCAAAAAAAAAAACCTGAGGGTGGGGACAGATGTCATGGAAGGCTGGGGAAGAGCTTTCAAGTGTGATGTCTGTACTGGACAGAGTAGTGAAAACTGTAATAAGGAGTGCAGTAGTTGATGCCTGGGTAAACATCATATAGTTGGAAAAAATGACATGCCTTTATGAAGGGAAGGTTGTGCCTCTCCAACCAGGTAATCAAAAATTGTTTGAGTAAGGGTCACATGGTGTTCTGTGATAAGACTTGCAGAAAGCCTCTGTCAATGTTTCTAACAAAAACAACAACAAAAACTCTTGAAAAAAACTAAAGCAGATGCAAGATGAAAGAAAGAGTTCTTGCAGAGATAAACAACTGGTTGAAAAGTAGGAGTCAAGGGACAGGGTCCTGTTTAGTCCTCACAGCTGGAGGGGAGTCCCTTGTACTCGTAAAAATGGGTTGGTGCCTGAACTGGTATTGCAGTTTGTCACGTGTTGGGCTGCTTGGGGGCTGCTGTGCTGCGGTCTTGCGGCAGTCAGTTACACCTGGGAGAGGTTTGCACGGTCTTAGTGGGGAGCAAGGCGAGCTCAGGCAGGGAAGGCTGAAAATCACTGAAGATGTGGGAACCCCATTTGAATCACATCCACATCAGGATAGCTTTGAGCTTGAAAATGGGTAGTCTCTGGGAGAGTAACAGGAGAAAACATCATACATGGTTGCCCTAAGCAAATGCTTTTGGGCAGTGACAGAGCCAGGGTGCTGGAGCTCCAGTGAGGCTGTTCTTTGGTTGTTAGGTAGATCAGATGCGTCTCTTCTTCAGGATTTCAGTGCCATGGCTCTGAAAAGTTGGTTCATTTTTTTAACGTTAAGGAGAATTAATTTCCTAAAGGAATGTCAAGCTTTTTCAGGGTTTGTGTTCCAGGCAGAAATAAATCCTCCTCTGTATGGCTGGGAGAGAATACTTGGTAATCTTGAATGCAGAGCAGTCCAAGTTTTCTTTTTGGCCACAAAATATGGTGTGTTTTGTGATTAAGACTGGTATTTCTATACAAAAAAAAAGAAAATTTCCTCTGTCCTGAAGTCTGTTAGCCTCTCTTTATTTTCTCTTTAAAGGAGAGATATGTAAAATGATGGTTTGTGCCCATATATTAAACCAGAACCAGCCAGGATTGTTTTCTAGAGTCAATTAGACTGGGTCAAGTCTTAGCATCTCATAAAGTCTCAAAAATACGATCTACGGCTTAAATAGAAATTGATTACTTGAGTATGTATTAATAAATCCATCATTGTAAATGCTCCAGTAATCTTGCTTGGAAGATTATTGCAAGTCAATAACCTAGAAGCTGTGCCACACAGAGGCTTAATAAAAGATTTTAGGGCTTAGGCGTGATTGACAGATGACACTTCTATGGAATGTTTGAAGACCTCGGTCATGTTTAAAGGGAGAGATGAGCATCCATTAAGATGAGTCTTCCATGCAGCAAAACCAACATCTGCTCCGACAGCTTCAGCTACTCAGCCGTACCCCGTGTTCCTTGGTACCTGCTGTAGAAGTTACTTCATAAATTAAATTTTCACTCTGTGGAGAAACTGGTCCCAAACAGAGGTGTTCCTCGTAGTTTTTATTTGAACAAAGTAATAAATACCTAGCAAGAGTAATAGGTTTTGGCCTAATTAAAAGGCAAGAGAGAGCAGCAATAATTTCTGTACAAGCACCGTATTTCGTTCCATTATTCCTGGAACATACTTCAGCAATGCGCTATATAGAATTCAATTCCATATTCTCTCAATATCAGGTATAAGAAAATTGCAGGAAAATTTGACTGACCAAGAGACTTTGGCATCATTCACCTTTATCGGAATTCTCATATTCAATGTACGCAGCCGTTCAAATATATCTAGTAAATAGTAATTTTTCTCTAAAATTGAACGCAAGTACTTTAAAATATATTTAAATATTCCATCTGTATATAAAAATACGACCTGAAAAGATTAAATATTTTACTGAGCTTTTTTCTTTATTTTGTATATTCTTTTGTCTTATCCATTTAATATCAATGGGTATATACGGTGTGTATGGCGTGAGTCTTTAATTACTCGTGCCTGCGTAGTACAAGATTTTTAGTCTGGGAATGAGAACAAAAAAACTAAGGAGTAAGATACATGTCACTACTGCAAGAGCTCACAGATGAGATCTTTGTGATTTGAAGATAAGGCTGGCAAATGGAGAAGAGCCAGAGGAACGAGGGGAGGCTGACTGAGGACAGCAGGATGGAGGCAACTAAAGAAGTATTTCTATTGTCGGCTGAAAGATTTGGTTTTATTTTTATTTTGTAAATTCCTTAAACCTTTCTAAATCCCATTTTTGGACACGTATAAGAGCAGCCAGCATTTCTCAAATAGCTGTTGATGTTACAGGACAGAAATCATATAAAGGGGAAATAAGGTGGGAAGAGAAGAAACTAAAACAAAAAATCTTTATTATTGCACTGTATCTTACTATTTTCCTGACTCAAATGGAATAAGGATGTTTGATTTGATCTGGCAAGGTTTCCAGATGTGAGGGACCGCAGGGGAAAGCTGCTTTCCAAGAGACAATTTTCATCTAGAAGATAGTGGGGGAAGAATAAAATAAAAGACATGGAAAGGGAGCAGGCACAGAGAAGTGGGGTCAGAAACAGCTTCTGCGCATTGTCCTGAGGACAAAGATAAATAATTTAAATTTTATTCAGATGTAAAGAGAAGGTTGTGGAGAAATTCAGTGCAGAGCTGTGTGTGATTAGAATAGTGAGTTGGGTAGGACACTCCAGTACCGGCATTAGGAACACGTTTATAATGGCCTGAATGGGAACAACAACACAAAGCCCGAAGCCATCAGTCTCAAACAATCTGGAGCCACGGTCAAAAAATGAGAAGATGCAGTCCAGCCAGCCATGTTCAGATTCCAAAAAGAGCTTTTAGTAGGTTACTGTTGCTGTGCAGAGCAGAAATGTGGCTGAGAGCGTTGCGAGCTGATTTTTGCTTTTGCCCTGTTCGTGCTCATTCTACTTCTCTGCATTGCCTTGAAAAGATATTCCAGGAAGGAAAGGTTTAGCTGGCTCGGCTGCCACTGTTAGCCGAGGATGTACAAAATGGCATCTTTCTTACACTGAAGTAGATGATAAGAGACCAAGACAAACCTAATTCAAGAGAAAGTTGCTCTTTTCTGATAAGTATGGCAACTTTTGGTTCATACAAGCGTGTACCCTTTCTCTTAAGCAACAGATGCTCCCTTATTTATGTTTCAGTGTGTCATGGTGTTCTCTAATCTTTATATAACTTGCATTCCTTTGATACGTTTCTGATGGGCCTTTCTGAGAGCTGGCAGTATGGTGACTGCTGGCTTTTTCACGTTGTGGCAGCCAACAGCATGAATAGCAAAAACATCGCTCATAAAATCGCTCAAAAATGTCGAGGTTATCTTAAACGCGTCTTCTCCGTGTGTCCTTTCACAGTTTCCATTTATTAAAACTGTGCTGTCTTATTTTCTTTTCTGAAATTTTCCATTAGCCGGGGATAATGAAGTATGCTAATTTTTATTTCCATTCTCAGTTTTGCATTATGTACAATGGCTCGGCTACAGTGCTAAGCAGTTTTAAAAGGAGGCAGCAAGTAAAGTAGTGAAGCACAACTACCTCTGTGGTAATGAAATTCATTGTTTCAGTCACTAAGTATTGTAATTCATTAGAGACATCTAATACACTCTGAAACGCTGAATTGTTACTTTTAAAACCAGTGAAAACCAATAAGCATAATTAAACTGCTTTTTAATTTGCTTCAGAAATACAAGCCCGGTCGATGTGATGATATTTTGAAATGGAAGCCACCCAGCCTGAACTCTGTTGATTTTCGTCTAAAGATAACAAGAATTGGTGGAGAAGGGTATGTAATCTCTTCCCTTTTTAAACGTATGATGCTCAAGTGAACGTCCCTTAGCAGTTAATCTCTCCTCTGGTATTTCTCAACGTTTTCTGGGGCTAAGCCTCTCTATATTCAGAAGAATCTGTTCGTTGAAAATCTTAGCAACTGTTGCAATCAGTGCTGTACTGAAAACAATGGCAGATGCTTATAATGTAAATCTACTCATTCTTAAATTGTTTCCTAAAATTGCTGAAAAGCCAGCCCTGTTTGGATCTGGCATTATTACCCTTTATGTTTTTTTGAAGGTAGGCAAGCTATATTAGCCTAAATTCTTACATAAGATAACTACTGTCCATTGCTTTTAGGCAAAATAATACCAACATAAGCTTTCTTCCATTTTAGGATTCTGCATAAGGAAAAATGGCACTTAGTTTCTTAAAGAAAAAAAAAAGAATTTTTACTTCATAAGTTTTCTTTGGTATTGTCTCTAAAACCATTAAAGTATTTTCAGAAATTGTAAGTTTTGACAGCAGAAGACATGTAAATCATTACATTACATCAATTCTACGTACTATTTGCTAATTCAGGCACTGCACATATTAAAGAGGGGGAATTTTCATGCCAGGAAGGGCAGGGGGGAAGACTGAGTCATTGGATTAGAGCTTGACTTGGAAAGGATTTTGTTTAGAACTGAGGTAGTCGATTTTTAAGTTGCTTTAACGTTTTAACATCTGGGACTCGTTACAACTGACAGTTTGAAATACTGATATTTAGCTTTTCTTTTTCTTGGTGCCACAGGTACCTCAATACGATTAAACAGTTCATTTGACGTATTGCTTACTTATTTCAGAGTGTTAATAATGGACCCATCCAACTTTGAGACACTTTAGCATGTCATATTACCGAACTTATTTGGTGAATATATAGTATCTTAGAAAGGTGGAGTTTATACAAAGGAATGTATTTGGCAACTAACTTTTGAGCACTTGATAAGGTCAGAAGCATCTATTCTGATTTTTATGTTTGAAAGGGGAATATTAAGTCCTTAGAAGCAACACAGCTATTTTAGAGAATGTACAGGAATATTTTAAGTTTGGCTTCATAGAAATCAACTCATTATAAATTTCTATTTCACATTTGACTTTTATTTAAGTCACAGAAAGAGTAATAGGAAAAAAAATCTATTAAAAAAAAGACCTGGTTTTTGACAGGAATGCTATTTTTATTATGGGATTCTTATGGCTTCTGCTGAAGCTTATAAATTTACAAAGTAGTCAGTAATTCGGAAGCAAAATAAGCCTATTTTTCATTTCACCTTAAAAAAAAAAAGTACTCTCTGATTACTCAACGCTGATTTCAAATAGAAAAATGTCAGTGCTACTGTTACATTTAATATAATAGATGACAATTATTTGATCAGAAAATGAAAATGTTATAAGATATTAGCCAGCAAAACTGTTTCTAAAAAGCTGGGCTGTTAGCAGCAAGTTATTAAAGAATGAGTGTTACCTTGTAGAATTTGAAACACTTGCTAACGTTTAGAAAATTTCTACCGTACTCCAGCTATGTGAAAATACATGCATTGCTGATATTGTGGACGTGATTAGCTGGATTGGTCTCTGAATACTGTAATGCTTAAACACGTTAATGTTTATGTTCCTCTCACCTGCATAAGGATAGAATAATCCTAGAAACCGGACATTAGAGAAAGCACAATTCTTTGAAATGAGTTTTCCTTTGGCTCATATCACAGTTGACTGCTGTTTGTAGCGTAAGCGCAGGTGCGTTCATCCAACGAAAAGAAGTTAATGAAGTACTATGTGGAAAATAATTTACCGTCATTAGAAGAGATGCATTTTTGTTAAGTAATGACCTGTGAAACAGTAGGTTCTACCCAGGTAAACAAAAACAGCGAGTAAAATACTACGGGTTTAAGCACATCACTTGTTAATATGATCGTTTGATTAATTCCTTGGTAAAACATGAACTTTTTTATGGAACCATCCAAAGTATACTGATTTTGAAGGTGTTGATGAAGGTTTAAAAAAAAAAAAATTGGTTTTAGACTTAAAAATGCATTTCCAGAGTTCTGAGCGCCACCATAATAAACGGGCTGTGAAGAAAGCCCGCTAGGTTGGCTTCTGACAAAACTAAAAATTGTTTTGATGAACTGAATGTCTTGCTACTGGCAATTCTGACATGACAGCATTAGAGGCTTCCTGCCTCTCCCCAGCCCCACTGAGATTAAAAGCAAGCATTTGATACTGGTTTCAGTGCTTTAGGTTAAAAAACAACAACAACAACACTTTTTTCTCAGTAATCCAAGAAGAAATTTGGCATGCATTTGACAGCAGAGTAACACAAATGTGTTTAAAGTACTATTATAAAAAATTGCGTTATTTTGATACAGTAAAGCGACAATATTTATGGGTAAGGAATCTATGACTTCGTATTGATCTTTTACTGACAAATAGGGAGCTGAAATCAAAGTATCGATCTCATATACTTGACAGCTTGAAACAGAGAGAATGGGGATTGTCTGTAATTTCCAAGTCCCCTTTTCTGATTTACAGCCTCATCTTTAAACCTGGAAGTGCAGACATCCAAATCTGTGCTACTGTTGTGTGTGGTCTTACCACAGTTGACAGCCACGATACGGGTTGAACCAGTACCTCAAAGCTCCAGCCACGCTGCCCTTGTACTTACAGTCTCCTGTTCACTTAAATAGTGAAAACGTGCGTGGGGGCATCATTTATTCAGCAGCATGGGATGAGAGCACTGTCAGCTGCTAGACCTGTTTTTTGCGTGGCACATGTAATTGAGATCCCGATCAATTATAAACAATCGTGTGCATTTTTCCTATGAATGAGGGAGTTCTCTGGGGAATCTGCCTGATTTTAGTCAGCATGATTATTTTTCCATCTACCTAAAATTCCCCTGTGCTTCCAGTTGTGCATTTCCATCCATAGATCAGTCTGTAATAGTAATGTTAACCACAAAATAGCTGCTGTGCTTCACCCCAGATGTAGTTCAGTTACGGATGAATGACCAATTTGCTTTTGTCTAGGGTTCAGTTATTTCACAATTGATAGGAGAGAGTTTTGCTATTGAATTAAGAAGGAGGATGGGGGTTATGATCTATGAAGTACCTTTAGAATAAGCTGCGCTATTAAGATGAAGATTGCATAACAAAGAACACAAATAAAGAAAAAATACTATTGCATCCCAAGGAAAGGCAGGGTCTCCGTAACCTCGGTGACCTAATGCTGACACTTCTGTTCCGGGCACATATTTGAAAGAAATTGCACTGTTGCACCTTAGTGAGTTACAGCTTTTCAGCTGAGCCACGGTAATTGTCCCCCGTGTATTCTCATAGACCAGCCTGCCCGAGCATCAGAACGATGGTTTGCATTAACTCTTCTTCTCTTGTCTTTGCAAGAAGTCCAGCTTATGGTCTCTCAGTCTCTTCTGATCACATCAGAATAGTTACTTTGTGTAAAACAAACAAACAACAAAACAATAAATCCAACCACGGTAACCAACTACCTATTAAATCAGCTAAATGAGAAGGTAATGTGGTGTGTATTTGTGGTGAAACACAGTAGTTGAACTGAAAAGCCCTCACATTTCATGTGCTTTAAAGTAGATCCACTTGCCAGTGTTTCTGTATCACTTCAGGTTTACTAAGATAATTGTCTCTCATCAGCTGTGTTGAAGCAGAGCCTTTTGATCATGTAACAACAGTACCTTGCCTTTTCTTTTGTAAATTGTGATGATACTCATGGAAAACAAAATTACAGCACACAAACTGTTTCCAAATGGCCTGTGAGTTAAATGACCTTGTCAGAAGAGAAAATAGAGGATGTTTAATTGCTGTGTGCAATTTCTCAGTTGCTCTACAGAGAAGATTGTTTTTAAATGGTGGAGATTTTTTCCCCAAAATGTCTGACTCCAAGAATATTTTTTAAAAAAACAAAATGATAAAAACCCCAAACCAACTCTGAGCTGTATTTAAATGTCACAAATATCAACTGGAAATGTCTACTCGGTGCCAAATTTGTGGTAGCTTGCAAGGACAGAATTTTTTAAATGCCCGTGCTTGCTTTTCCAGATTTTTAATTAGCCTGTGCAGTTCCTCCAAATTTTATCCAAATCAGACATGCTAAAATCAAATGAAAAGCAAGGTTTGGTCTTTATTGGCTTCAGATGAGTATCTTACTGGGTCAAACAATTAGATGATCAATCGTTCAATACCATTTCATATCACAGAATAATAAAAGTAGAGAACCTTGAGGTATGGGAAGGAGTCAGGAATTTTATTCATCTTTGAAATGATGAAGAAATACTGATAAAGGCTTATTTCTTTTATTTATATATATATATAATATATATGTATATATATTCTGTATATACTAAATCTGAAGGCAACATTAACTCTTGGTTAGTAACTATATTATTTACCTGGGGGAGAATCAAGTAAGTTTCAAGTTTTGTTTAACCTGTTCTTAGTTGAGTAATAAATAATGGAAGGCGAAGTGCAATATATTTGAAGACAACAGGGGCTTCAAATCTTGGGTACACTGGCAATTACTGTTCGACTACCAGATATAGATATCATGAGACTACAGGCAAGAGCATGTTTTCCTTTTGTGTTAGATGTTAGGCTGTCCTTTTTGTTCTGTAAATTAGAGTGAGCATCTGAAGGAAAAAAAAAAAGCTACGACTGGTTCAAAATAACTGTGACATTCTTGATCTGCTGTCATATGTGTTGTCTGTCACCAGGTGGCTTATTCATCTTAAAAGCTAGTCTTCCTCACAGTTCTGCTTTGAGACAAATTGCTAGCTGGCTGAAAAATCGTGAAAGTTAACTGAATAAGCTAAGAACTGCAGAACTGATATGGTAGTTTGTTTGGTCTGTGTTTTGTGTTTCCTCTTCTTTCAGTTTTCTCTTTTTTATTTGATCCATAAATTGTTTTTTTGGTCTGTGAGCTCTTTTCAATCTTACCTGTTTGCAGAATGCCGGTTATCAAATAACACAAACTTGTTCTTACGACTGTCATCCATCACAAAATGGGAGCTTTACAAATAGTACCCTGGTGATAAAAAAAAAAATAATCCCATGTTCCTCTAGCCTCCAGAGATCACGGTCTAGATTAGGGTTGCATTTACCTTGAGTACAGTGGAGTTATGAAGCAGGATGCAGATGATGTCCCACAGCAATTACCAACAAATAAGGACAAGATGTTGCAAATAGATGCAAAGATGCACGGTGCTGGGATGACAGCAGGAGGAGTGCAGGTTTGAATATATTAACTGCATTTATGACTGTACTGTTGGTAAAGCAAGTGCGTGCCTCATAGTTGCCTCCTTTTGCTCGAATGTGAGAGTTGCAAATGAAAAGTAAATGAGTAATTTGTTTAGCTGTTACCTTCAGGCATTCAACTGTTACCACAACAGGTCTTGCTAGGCCTGAACAAATTGAGGGGTAGGGCTATGCAATCTGACAGAGAGAGAATGCCATGTGTAGAAAGAAAGGTGGCAGTATGGGAAGGGGAAGCACAAGTATTGCTGTGGTAGAAATATGCACTTGTCGTTGTCACCTTTGGCGTTGCGATGGAAACCACAAAAGCATCTCGATTTTACCTAGGTACTTCAGGTTTACTATACTCTTAAGTATTTATGCTGTGCTGCTGTGAGGGTATTTGAAATCTTTCTGTAAGGCTTTAGTTTTTAAAAACAATTTTCAAACTAAGTCTTCGAATCCAACCTGTATTTATACGCTGGCATACTGAACATAATGTTGTACCTTCCACAACTAATATGCAAGATGCTCTTGGAATTTCAAATGTTGGATTTCAAAAATGAACTCAGCCTCATCTTTTTATATGTTGAAGTGGCAGCCTTGGGGCAATCTCCATCTGTCAGATAATTATTCTACTTTAGCTACTCATTTCTCCAGATTTTTAAAAGCTTTGCCTCATATCATCCTAAAATTATCTATACGCTTGCTAAATGGAATGTAAATGTAGCTTTGTGTGTTTTATATACCCTGTTCCTTTTTCTTGAACTTGCTGCTTTCTGAAAGTAGTCTTTCCAGTTGCTTGCATCAGCTATCATAACAATTATCCGTTCTGTTTAAGATGTGTTTCTATCTGTAAACGAGATCAAGAAAAGCTCCCAAATACCATATGCCTCTAAAATTTGCTTGTCTCACGTATCCTCGGTACTCTGTCTTATTTTACATTTGGGTTTGAATTTTATTCTAAATTTTATATTCAGCCATGTGACTTAGACTTCTTGCTACTTGTGAATGGGAAAGAACTGGTTAGAAAATGGAGGCCTGATGTCATCCCTAGCTGAACAACTGTAAGAGTGGCCCAGGAGAAGTGACTGATCTTCAAGGACAGCCTCTTCAAAATTCACCCCAAAAATACCTATGCAAATTTATGGAAGTAAACAACAACAGGCATCTATGAAGGACATAAAAATTGTGTTTGGATATAGAGGGAAGGAATTCCAAATGCTAAAACTCAGCTGGATTTGAGGTAAGTGAAGGACTACTGTAGGTACCTCTGTGATGAACAGACAACTGAGGAAGATAGTGAGCTGCTGATGCTGTGGGAGACAGTGGCAAAAGATAAAAGAGCTGAGGCTGAGCTATTCGGTGTCGTCTTTGCTTTGGTCTTGACTGGTAAGGTCTGCTGTCAGGCCCGTGAGGATCCTGAACCACACGGCAGTGCCCAGGGAAATGAATTACTACACAAAGGTGAGGAAGCTCAATTTAGGGACTATTTAAGCAAAAGAAGCATATATATGTACATCCATGGAACCAACAAGCAGATGGCCTGCATTTTGTCATTTTTAATGGCTGTTGTGAAGCGAATTCTTCTGAAAGTCACGTCCATGCACAAAAAGGACAAGTCAATGACTGGGAACAGCCAGCATGGTTTCACCAAGAGCATACCCTGTTTGACTAACTAACAGACTAACTCTGTGAACAGCGCAAGAATAGTGAAAGCTGCCTTAACTTTAGCAAGGCCTTCAGCACAGTCTTCCATAGTATCCTTGTAGCTCAGTTAGTGAGGCATGGTCTGGATTAAGTGGGCTACGAGGAGGAAAAATGCCTGGGCTGCCAATCTCGAAGAGCAATGGCCGGTAAAGTCCAGCGGGAGGCCAGCTCTGAAAAGTGTTCCTCAGTAGACAATAGTGAGGCTGAGTATATTAAAAGCTTCATTAGCAACCTGGCTGTTGAGATAAAGTGCACTGTCAGAGTGCTGATGGATGACACGGAGCTGTGGGGGAGTGGCTGACGTGGCAGAGGACAGGACCGCTGTTCAGAAGGACCTCGGGAGGCTGGAGAAATGAGCTGAACTTCCTGAAGACTCATGAAATTCAAATAGGTAAATGCAGCAGCATTTCACCTGGAGCAGCTGATTGGAACGGTCAGCCTGGAGATTGCCTTGCCGGAGAGTGGCTCGGGTAGAAAACAAACTCAGGGGCCTGGAGGTCAAAGTTTTTAAATCACTCAGCAGTTTGCTCTTGTGGCAAAGGTGGACAGCTGACAACTGGACCGCACATGGAAGGAAGAGATCCTTGCCTCTGTTCAGCGATTGTGAGACGGCATCTGGAGTGTTAGGACCCGTTCTGGGCCCCCCACTCTGACAAAAACTCTGGGGGCAGAGGGCCACCAAGACAGTGGGGGCTTTGGAGAACAACGCATACAAAGAGAGCCTGAGAGAACGGGGTTTGTTCAGTCTGGAGAAGAGGAAGATAGGTAATGTTTCATTGCTGTTCTCTGCTACTCAGCAGAAGGGTGTAGATAAGATCGAGCCAGGCTGCACTGAGATGTATGTTAGAAGAATGAAAAATCAGATAAATTAGAAGGACAGGAGGAGAAATTATGTGAGAAAGGTCAAACGCTGTAGTAGGCTGGCAAGTCATGGAGGCTCCATCTTTGGAGATACTTGGAGGTTGACTGGATATGGTTGTGAGCAGCCTGATATAACTTGGAAGTGGGCCCGGTCTGGAGCACGAGGCCGATGACCTGCAGTGGGCCTTTCCAGTCAGCATCATTCTGTGATTATCTGCAGATCGTAAGTTAAACGTTTTGCAAATAACAGCGAACCGTTACACATCGAACGAACTACCAAATGCTTTAAAATGTTGTTTTTCTTTCTTCATGCTTTCTTTACTGTGTTATAGAGATTTTTCAAAAGGCTTACTGTACCTGCATTTAATTTACTAATTGTGGGATCGGCTTTTTAGAGAAGATACTTAAGTTGCATAGTAAAATAACATGTTTTGTCTAAGGAGGAATTTGACATTGTTCTTCATTACAGGTTGCAAGGGTTTTGCTAGATGCATAATGTAAAGACTGTCTAATTTAGATGGGGGAAATGTTCATCTTCCTTTTGCTAGAGTTTGAGCAATAGACATAGTTCTGTCAGACTTACTGAAGTTCACTTGTGAACATACTTTTCTTTTGCACCAATATGAATTTACCCTTTTAGTTATAGGAGTTAGTTTTTTGAACTTGCTGATCAAAGTGTTTTTTTTTATTCTGGATTTTATATGGTGGTATGAGCTTCTTTGAATTGCATTTTTGCATGTAGTGACTATGTGATCTTCTACAGACAAGGAATTCTTGTTATATTTTGTGAGTGTGCCATAAATGAAAACTTACTTCAGAATGTATTTCCCTTTATGAATTACCTAAACTATCAACATTCAATTGTTTTTGTTTGTTTTGCTTAACTAGAAATTTTTATTGTCTGTTTTCTTGAGTTTACAGATTGGTACATTTAGAAACACTCGTGGGAAAGAGCATTAGCATAGAATTATTACTGATTTCTAATGTAAGAAATCTCAAGTGTTTTTTCCATGGCACGCAAAGCTAAAGGAACATGTTTAAGGAAAAAACTTAGCTCAGATGACTTCCTTGCATATTGTGGTGTATTTCAAAGAAGAATAAAGCAAACTAAGAGGAAGAAAAAAGGTTATCATTGGACAAACAGACCAGACAGCAAAAGATACTGCATGTGTTTTTGCACTCTTCATCAGTCTTACTCCAAACATTTTATTATTTAATTTTCTGATAATACCAAACTCACAAATCATAAGAGACCCGATACAAGTACTAAATAATGAATATATTAAAGATAATACATGACAGTCATAACTCCAAGAGTACAATTCAGTTTGCTTTGATACCATCAAAAACGTTCTGAAATTGGTTTAGAAAATAGAAGCCCAGGATTTTGTGTCTGACTGCATTCACGAGTACTTTGGAGTCAGCAAAACACGTCAACAAAATAAATGACCCCGATACAGGTTGTTTGCATTTCTGCCATGCTGGTGTTATCGATATGGCGTGCATGCAACAGTGCTGTTCTAGAACAGTGGCAGATTATCAGTGTTTTCACCTTCCCTGCTTGATAGCCAAGAAAAACTCCCGGTACATCCGCTTATCTTAAAACCTCAGAGACGCTGCAAAAGAAACCTACGTAATTATTTTTTAGCATAATTATACAGTGCCTCTCGTTTTGTAGGGATTCAAGTTGGGATGATTGATTACAAAAAAAAAAAAATAATCAGTCTATTATGAGTTGGTTAAAATTAGCATTTTAAGGGAAAGGTATTTTTAATATCTGTTACTGTAGTGACTTAGGATCCGCCATAGTTTTGGTAATTCACACATGCCATCTTTTTGGCAAACGCCCAGCTCGTAGGTTTTTTTGTGGGAGAAGATGCTTATCCTGTCGTAGAAATGCATTAAAGTCAGTGAGACTATAGGTGCACGTATCTGGCTGTGGGAGAGCCATTTGCATAATCGAGGCCTGATGATTCAGTGGTAATGAAGAGCCCGTCCTGTTATTTATCGAAGCAGCATGGAAAAGAACAGTAACTGCTGGGTGTGGAGCTGGCGTGCGTTTGCACTTTGACAGGGGATGCCTGGTGCTTTGCAAAAAGTCAGAGCTTCTCAGTGGAGATTTGGTTCCATCTGACAATAGTTCAAAGCATGTTATTCTACTAGAGGATCTTATAAAGGCCAAAATTCCTTTTTTTCATACTATTTATACTTGTTTGCTGTTTTACTAGGCGGTCTTTTGACAGCAATTGTGAAGTACAAGCATGGCTTTGTACTGAATTCCATTTTGAAATCAACATCAATGCTTTTACCTTAAGCACATGGAAGGTGCGTTCCCTCATAAGACCTACTTCGTTTTTAGCATCGTTGTATATGTGAGAAATAAGCCTTCATTTTAATTTTGAAGCCCAAATTTCCGGTGTTACAAGTTGCTTCAGCTTCACATGAAATGAATCATGTTTTTTTATTTATAAATATATGTGCCTCTGTGTGTGTATGTGTGTATACACAAACAGGTGACAGCTGCTTCTTTGTGTTGTAAAATAAAAACACAAACAAAAAAGTAAGAGAATTCCCTTGGCTGTTATGAATCAAAACAAAACTCTCGTTCCCATATGTAACTATGAGGAGGAAACTGTCCTCCTTTCTTCATATTTTTTGATATATATATATTTTTAAAATCCATTTTACTAATGGACTTTGCTCTTTCCAGGTCCTAGCTCTTCTCATATATTTCTGTACTGGACATCCCTGACTTATTTTGGTTATTACTCCTCCTTACGCAGTGTGGTTTTCAAGGCCATGGTTTCATTGTTTTTGGCCAAATAACCAACCTGTTCTGCACCTGTACTCTGGCAACCAGTGCTCCATCACTGGCTTTTCAGTGGTAAAAAAAAGTTGTGTATGACTTCACAGAGAAACAGATGGTGGTATGCTGCTCTGCTTTCTATAAGCTAGATCGACTTAATTATCTAACCGTAAAATTTAGATATGTGGAGATGCAAAAGCATGTGAAGTACTGGGGACTGTGAAGACATTCCTGATGTCTAATGGAAAGATGAAAAGCGTCCTCATTCATGTGCTAGTCGTCATGTCTATTGCTGGCAGACCTCCTGCTCTCTGAGACAGGACAGTCAGAAGTCTCAGGTGGTACGTAGCTTTAACAAGGCAGCTCTTACATTCTCCCAGAAGAACTGAAGTTACTTGAATCAGTTGGAAAGTGAAGTCCAAAGTGAGGAGAAAACTCATTCAGGGAAGCATGGTATATTAGTAAGGAAATTTAAAAAAAAAAAAAAAAAATCTCAGTCCTCAGCTGTACCCAGCAGATGGCATTTTTCCCCCTTATAACTACTAAATATTTTCAAAGCTATAATCTTTGGATATTTTCATACTTAAAAATAGTCTTTTTTTCACAAGATATTGAAGGATTGCACTGTGGGCAAATACTTATCAGTGGATTATAAATGAAATATAATGTGTATACCTCTAATTACAGGGGAGAGAAAATTGGAATGAGGAGAGTGCAAAAGCATAGTGAACTTGATTGGGTTTTTCCCCCTCAAGTCTGCATGTCAAATCGTCGCCTCCACTTACTTGGTGAATGTTAAAGAATCGAATCTCAAATACTCAGATTTTTAATCTTTTTATTAAGGAGTGCAAAATTCTGCTAAAAATTAGATACTCGAATGCAGGAGATCAGTGGGTCTGGGGAGCGGAGCAGAACAGATAAACTCAGAAGTGAATGAATGAGATGTCCCCTGGTGAAGGCTCTGAACTAATCTCCCTTCCAGAAGGGAAAATTCATTATGGGCGTGATTAACCCTTCTCAACTAATAGAATAATAATATTTATTGCTTCTTAATTTATCGTGACCATGAGCTGTACACAGTTCTGATTCAGAGCTCACTGTTCTTTCCACTCTCATTCAAGAAGAGAAGCAGAAATGATCAAACCACACTGACCAAGATGTTTCTATAAGTCTCCCTTCAATAAGTCTCCACCCATTACTTGAGTGTTTAAAAAATGTTTTGGAAGATGAGTTGTGTATCAGCTTAAATTAGACTGATTTTTGGTTTTAGAAGAGAAAATGGTAAGGCACGCAAATACTTCCATGAAGTTGAGATTGACCATAAATAGCAGCAGAAGCATTAAGCTTCAGTTATTTGAATTATATCATGAAAATAAATGTTTAAAACTGGGCATTTTCATTTTTTTAATCATTCTTATGATAGGATATGATGAATGTTTTCTCACACTAATTTCTGTTTCTATCTTAGCATTTATTTTACATCAAAATCCTTAGAATGTTTTTCACGTATCCTGTACCTCTTGTTTCTCTTTGTAACGTTCACAGACATATGCTACAGAGGAATTTTCCAAATGTCTTCTGAAGACATTTGGCAAAATCTTGCCTTTTTTGGAGATAAAATTAAGACTCATTGATATTACTTGGCTGGTGAATTTCTGTGGTTTGATAGAGCCTGTGTAGGCAAGAGGCATACCTGTGTCCAGCCTGTGGCAAGATGAGCATCCAGCACTTTACTCTTGTTCAATGCTATCATTTGAATAAAAATAAATTGGTACAGGCTTCAGAGACATGGGATGAATTACTTAAAAACCTACTTATATACCTCAAGGAAGTTTACTTGACAAGCTTAAGGAACAGGAATGGGGCCTAACCACTGTAGAAAAGCCTTTCTTTTAAGGATCTAGTATTGAAATTATACATTGTTCCATTGCTTTTCATTGTGTAAACTGAGAAGTGTTCTTTTCCCAAAGGATTTTATATAGCGTTTGGTCCAAATGCTTCATTTTGTCACTGAAATCCATGTTATGAAACTGATGATTCCTTTAAGCGAAATTTAATACAGAAAAATCCACAACATAAAAATGCTATAGATGTAAACTTTGCAGAGTCCCTTTTTGCTGCAGTTCTTTATGATGTAAATAGTACAATCTAATTACGTACTTTTGTTTAATGTGGAAAATATATCTCTGTGATAGCTCTGCCTAAATTATTGCTTTGTTTGACTAGATTTGAATGGTATAAACTTTTCACAAGGCATGAAGTGCATGCATGGAGGATTTTTGTGTTAGTGCCATGGGTTAACCCAGCAGACACCTCGGCACCACACAGCCGTTCACTCACTCCCCGCCACCAGTGGGATGGGGGAGAAAAAAAAAGGTAAAAGTCATGGGCTGAGATAAAGACAGCTTAATGGGTAGAAGAGGAAGGGAAAAGAATAATGATAATAATATATGTATCTGAAACAAGTGATGCACAATACAGTTTCTCACCACCACCCACCTACTGATGCCCATCCCATCCCTGAGCAGCGCTCCCCCTGACTAATACCCTCCTAGTATTAGGGTTCAGCGTGGTGCCACCTGGACTGGGACATCCCTTTGGCCCCCTGTCCTGGTTGTGTCCCCTCCCAGCTCCTGGTGCTCCCCCAGCCTCCTCGCTGGCGGGGTGGCATGAGAAGCAGAAAATGCCTTGGTTAGAAGACCAGAGATGAATATGACAAAAGGGCAAGAACGTTACAACCACTTAAAGTTAATTCTTCTGCTGTAATAGCTCCAGGGTTTTGTTTTAAACTTAAAATGGGAGAGAGTGGAAACAACTTCAGGCTTCTTTCATTTGCTTTTACATTGCATGGGTTTCTCAAGCTCTAAAAGAAGGACGAGGAGAGAGGTTAGCAAGTTTTTTTATATGTTTGTTTGACAAATCTTCATGCTGAATTTAATTGCCAGGGAGTCCTGTAAAAATACAGGAGTTAGGGAACATATTAGTGAGAAAGGATGGGCTGGGGGAATAAATGGACTGGGGACACCTCCAAGTTGTTCATTCTAGAAAGCTTTTCTCTTCATCCTCATTTTTAAAAGATTCATTGAAAATACTTGTATTTACTATTTCATACCAACCTTTTTACTGGTAGCCACAAGCTTTTTGTACTTAAAAAAAAAAAAACAAACAAAAAAAAAACCATGAATTCAGAGGTTCTGTAGATTAAGCATAGGAGCCTTTTACATAAGGAGACACCACTGACAAACTTATTCAAAAGTGAGTTACATTTAAAACTGGCAAATGGAGAAATGATAAGCGGTATTGAGGAGAATAACCGTTGTTTCAACTGCAGTGAAAACTGAGACTAGCTTGGATCTACAGAACTGGCTGGGGTATTGGGACGGTTGCAGAAAATCTGTTCGTGCCATGTATGCAAGCCTGAGAAAGTTGGGCAAGAGAGAATTTTGCAACTCGCTCAAACTCCCAATATGAGGTTGCACCCTCCTTCCTCATTCAGACAGCGTTAGCCTGGGTGTCTTCAGAACATCTTAATGAACAGGAATTTCCTTGCTCATCTGAACAGCCCTCTTCCTGCATTCTGGTCCTGGGGATAATAATTCTCTTTTCCTTCCTTTTAATTTTCAAATTTCAAATATGGCAATGGCCTTCCATCATGGCCCTGAGTGACTGTGTTCGAACGAAGTGACTGTTTGCTGTCCAGTAATGAATGTTCCTGGCCATCATAACGAGGTGGCGTTGGAAGTAGCTTCAAAGAAGAGAATGGCCTATTTAATTTTCAAATAGGTAAAGAATTTCTCTGAAAGAATAATTAAAACTTGATTTCGAAGCATTTAAACTAATTCTTGTCTGATAGGTGTTCTGTTAATGGTTCAAGAAAGTAAGTGTGTGCTCATAAAGTAAACCCAGAATTATTTTTTTCTTCACATTTTGTGTCGGTCACAGATGAGTCTTCCTGTGCAAGTGCTGGACGTGAAAAATTAAAGTCATGTTCTGAGTGTGAAATCAAGTATGTTGGACAAAAAAAAATTTAGAATTGTAGGTAATGTCAAAGTAATGCCATTGCCACTGGTCTCTGTGTGTAAAACATAGCAGAGGAGTGTTAAAGTTACAGCCTAGCATTCCAGAGAAGCGGAATTCCTCCAAAGTGAGTTGACCCCAGGGGCAGTGTGTTACTTGTGCTGGAACAGGCAGATCCAGCCAACAGAGTTGTAGTAACTGGATAAAGGGAATAAGTCCTAAACTTCATTTCTCATGGGGAACCAGGTTGTAAAGGTAGACACTTTGTTGTTGGGTGTCCTACCTGTTATAGAACTTGACAGCAGAGATGAGTTAAAATGTGTTTCCCATAATCTGTTATGGGCATGTGTGCTCTACAAGTTTCCCGTTTTCCATCTTTTTTTTTTTTTTTCTGTGATACTGTTGCCATATACACACAGTCAATTTTGTGTTACTGCTGAAGTTTTAGTCATTCTCCTTTCCTCCTCTCACCCACATTTGCATGCGAGTCTTCAGGGTTGGTTTCACAGTACAAGTGATTATTTTTTATTTATTTATTCTCAGTTCTTATTCCATACTGATTAAAGTCCTGGATAAAATGCACAGGATGACCACAAAATAACTGAAATTACATTCGTGTATACTGATTTATATGTTTCTCTTGCTGATGGTCTGAAGATGGAGGTAAGACTGGGTATATAGGAAGAGTTAATAGCTTTTATTATGCTGATATGTTTGAAAAATAGCCAAATTTTCAGGCATCAAAGCTTTTCTTCAGACTTGAAAATTTGCATGCTCTATTCCTTGTTCTTTCCAGCTATATCAGTTAGTCTTCCTAGAGACTGCGGCTTACCTTAACTCAGACCTGAATTAAGGTCATTGTTCATTTATAATGAAGGATTATTTTTTTTTTCTGCAGTACTTTGCAGTTAACTGTATTACCTAAAAAGGTTCTCTATCCATCCAAGTAGCTTATAATCCTGCCTTGAGTATCATCTGCTTGGAAAATCAAAGCACACTGAGGAATGTTGCACTGGTCTTCTAGCAGGCTTTTTTTTTTTTTCTGGCAAGGATAAAATATAGTCCAAAAGGACATGCAAAATTGCTTGCAGTAAAAATGATGTCTTGGAGGAAGGAAGAAAAAAAAAAGCTCCCTCCTTTACTGTACATTTGTTAATTAATATCTTAATAATTTATGTTACATAAATCTTCTCAGATATAGATGAAAGAAGAGATGGGTCGTCATCCTGATAGCAGCTAAATCAGTAGTTATCAGCCAGGGACTGGAAGTAACTAATTTTTGTCCTGTGCAGTTAGCATTTAGTCATAATTGCTCTTTCACTTGTGCCCTACATAATAAAATTCATAATTCAGGACAGTAAATGAAAAGATGCTCTCTTTCTGTAATAATAATACAGCAATTTTTATGAAGAATTCAATCATTTTTTCTTAGTGCTTATAAGAAAGATATATTTCTACAAGTTGCTCATCACCCAGCCCTCAGCTTCTTTGACTTTTTAGAGAGCATGTCACACGTAGGTTAATCATTTTAAATAAAATATATATTTTTTAAAAAGGCCTTGAAGTGGAACTGTCTGGGAATACTGATAGTACACAAAATGCTTACAAACTGTCTGTATTAGACCAAAAACTCTGTAGAAGTATCTGCCTGTTACATGCTTTCTTTGCTTTGACTGTATCTTCTTTCTATGTTCATCTTCGTTGTAAATTTGCTGAAATAAGCAAAAACATGTTCAAAGGTTCCTTTTGACTCTTCATCTCTGTCTGCTCTGTAGGGATTTTGGCTGATTTACCGTTGTTTGCCACTTCATCTAGAAATATAAAAGGACAATGTGTGTGGTGGGAAGAGGGCCTTGGAGATGGCCTGGTAGGGCCTGTGTCTTCTCCCACAAGGCGTCCACTCGTACACGCACTTTGGCTGCAAGGAGAAGGTGGTGTCCTGCTGGGTCTGGCGTGTCAGACATCTTGTGGTGCTGGGGTGGGGAACTCGGACGTGACTGTACCTCAGGAGCATGGGAAGAAGGGAGCCTAGCTCACGCCACACGGGTTTTTAATAGCTGAGCTGCCTCCGACTTAAATTTCTGTGGAGACTGGGGGTCCCCAGGAGAAGCTGGAAGAGCAGTCTCAGCCCGGGAGCTGTTGCAGTGAAGCCAGTGCTGTGTGTGGAGCAGAAGCATCTCAGGAGGCTTCCTGTTCCTAATCCTCTGGCTGGCAGCCCTCCCTTTCCTGCCACGGTCCAAGCTGCCATCTTCCCCCTGCATTCCCACTCCCATCTGGGCGCTCCGCGGGAAGTACGCCTCGCCTCTAAATCCGGGAATGATGGGATAAAAGGTGATAAAGACGGGAGAAAGAAGTACGCAAAACGCGCTGGAGGGGCATAGGCCTCTTAAAAAGCAAAACAAAACCAAGGGGCAGTGGGTTAGGGGAGTTGCTGACCGGTAAAGTCAGAAATAAAGGAAGAAATGGAGAGGTGGGGGACGGGAGGAGATGTGGCACTTGTGAAGTGAGGCAGAGCGCTGGTAGCAGAGCAGTGGTTTCCCTTACAGAGAAAGCAGCCTCAGAGGTAAGGGTACCAATTTTTGAGCAGGGTAATACACCAGAAGGACAGGGCAGCTTTGCAGTGACGCCTTCTAGATCACAGGTGCAAGCTCGGTATTGCAGTACTGGTAGCTGCTGTTAGAGAGGTGATAGTCCTTTCTTGTGTCACAGCCAGGAAAACACTTCAGCTGTGGTTCTTAATAACTTGGGAATGCAGAATGAAGTATTCTTATCAGAAGAATTTCTGTAGAAGAGGGGGAGATCATAAACTCATATAATGAATACGTGGTGGGACTTTATAGTGAACAAGGGAGCTTAATCTTACACCTTCCGTGCAGTTTCAGCTGTGAGAGGGAAGCGTTCAGCAGAGTTCCTGACAGCCTTCCCACCTTATTTTGGGTGGAAGGGATGTTCATAACATACGGGATTTTCTGCACGCTGCCAGTAGCACTTGTGCCTGGGTAGATGGCGGCTGTGTGTGTATCATTGTGTGTATCACACCCACTTCTAAACAAAGACTTCTTTGTTCTTCTTGTGCTTCTCCTTGGGATTGTGGCCCGCTTGAACTCGTACCTAAATGGTTTGTAGATTTTAGTTCAGCCATGCTGTGGTTGGGCATGATTGATTAATAAAGTATTTTGAATAAATCATTAGAGTGATGGGGGAAACAGGAAGAAAAAGAAATCACTTAGACTGGTCTGGCAGTCCACATTCGTGATGCCTTCCCCTGGAGCATCTTTAGTAGGAAGGTGGGAATTCTCATAATACTCATGTCTGTGATCCATGTAGACAAATGATTTTTGTTCTTCACTGGTTTCTTAAAGAGAAGCTGTCAGCATTCTAGATGATTTTATTGTACGTCCACGTGTTCAGTTCCCCCTCTTGCACTTCAAGGCAGTGTCAATGAGCTCCCATCTAATGATGTGTGTTGTGATTAAGTATTTATCGGGTTTGAATTCTCCCTCATTTGGCATAATTCAATTACTTCTCGCTCTTTTCTTCTGAAAAATGAAATACAGATCACCTGATCAATCTCTGTTTTGCACTGCATTGTCAAAAAGATACTGCTGCCAACTAACTTATTCAGGATACCTTACCCTTTGAGTTAGACTGGCTTACAATTTGTTTTCTGACAAACTTTTGCATCCATAATCCATCAGCTTCTTGATACATGATGGTCACCTCCCTGCGATATGGAAGTGCCTTTTCCGTATTTCAGAGTTCTCTCTGTCTTTGGCCAGCTTGCAGAAAAGTCTGGTTGTTCTACTTGGAAGCGTTGGCTGCCCAAGTCTGGCAGTGCCACGAGGTCATGCCACCACTGGTGCAGCATGCAGGGCACTGGGAAAACCAGGGAGCTGTTGGAGCAGCTGCACTGATAAATGAAGGGCAGAGAGGGAGAGATGACAGCCAGATGAGGCCAGCTCATCACAGCTTTCCTGCCAATGTTTTGTTGTGGTCTTTTCAGCAGTAACACCCTGTGTTAAATAATGCTGAAATTTCGACTTCCAACTCTGCTCGAATGATTTAGAATAGTTGTGCAGGACATCAGTTTTCATTTTATTTATGAATTTAAAATAGACCAAAGACAAAGAAATGACAAAACCTTACAAGAAAAGAAAGTTCATTGGGTCTCAAAATGGAGCCTTTGAACGTTTGGAAATAACAGTTCTAGTTGGCAGGTTCACACACATTACAATACATTCCTTAATTAATGCTAATTTAATTCCCTAAGTCATACGTGCAGGAGCACCTATCTTTCACTGCAGAGGAAAGTAATGTTAAGGTTGTATTGGGTGATTGTAAATATGGTATCAGCCTCCTCTCAAAGTGATGAACTTCGCAATCTAGCTAAAGTTGCCTGCCTTTGCTCTGTAACTTGCTTCATCAGCAGACTTCCTCTGTCCATGACTCTTTCACATTACTAATAAATATACTAAACGGTGCGTTACAGAAATTGAATAGTTACTTAGCCTTTGCCAAGATGAAAGCTGGCTGTTTATTCTGCCTTTCCAGTCCCTTAATCAAGGCTTGATCCATAATAGTAAGTAGCCTTTTCCACATAAAAGTACTCACTGCCTAGTTTTATTATTTTTTTAAAAAGTATGTTACTGTGGGAGACTGTAGCAGAAGCCTTTTGGCAGTCTGAATCGATTATGTCAGTGTGGTGCCTCTCTCCTGTCCCCCCACTCCTTTTTAAGTGCTCTTTCATTAAAATGATCAAAAGGGAAGCAGATGCAGCCACAGTGTGAGAGCAGGGGATGCGCAACCCCGTAAGTAGTGCAGCCACACATGGCCAAGGTGGGCATGCTGAACGACGCTGAGCTAAAGGGCAGGACTCCAAGAAGTTTGCAGAAATTAACCTATTTCGTTGTTAAAGATTGCCATTTATTTGTCTGTTTGTTACTGGCAAATCAGACCCGACCTATTAAGAAATGTGGATTTAAGAATCTTGGCTATACTACATCTGGGTTTGGTGGTTTATTTCACTTTGATTATCAAATAATTCCTCCCTGAAATTATCCCCAGAGCTTTTCTTTTAATACCTCTATTTCTGCAGGCCTTTAATTGAGGTAACTTTAAAAAAAAAAAAAAGTAGTTTCTAACTAGGGGTTTATTTTTGTTTTTCAGCAGGAACAAATCATCTAGCTTTCAGCAGTGCCCATCTTCCTTAGTTGCTCCTTGTATTTCCAGAGGTCAAGTGAATCTCTTGAATTTTTACAGGATTTGGACTTGGATATACTTGAGATTTTGTCACCACTATCTCATTTATTTCTTCTTTATCTTATTTAATATTAGGAGTCTGTTATTCTTAACTAGCTGTGGAGACAACTAACCTGTCTTTATTTTGACTTTGGAATGTCTATAGGCAGATGCCTTATTTTATAAAGATGCCTTATTTTATAAAGCTTAGTGTTATGGTGTCAATTTTTAACTTAATTCTGTGTATTGAATCTGCCAGTTTTGTGGGGTTTGTTATTTTAAAAGATGACCAAGCTGAAAAGGACCTTACGGGATAACCTAGAAGGTGGATTGACAGCGTTCCAGTGAATGCACTGCAGGGTACGTGCCAGCTCCTGTTTTGCGAGATGTGGATAAATGTGGGGAGAGCTGCTGCACAGCCCATGTCAGGAAGTCTTCCAGCAAGTTGGAGATGGTTCCGAACTGCTGTCCTGTATTTCAGTGAGATGAGAGGGATGATGCTCAGAAAAGAAAAAATGAGGGTTACTATCAGAAATAGATTCTAATAGTGAAATCTCTCAGACTATGTAATAATCTCCCAAAGGAAAAGGCAGGCAGCCTCATTTTTCAGATAATTTATGACCAGCCTGGCCAAATTGCTCATTATACTACAGGGAATAATATTGCATTGGTGGAGGAATGGCCATGATTATTTAATGGGTACTTTTTGTTTCTATTTACTTGTCCTTTCTACTTTTTATGGATAACTTATATGTAAATGGAGTCAAAATGCTTCTTTATGTGATTTGCTTGCAAGGCAAAGCCCGGACAAACTTTAAAATATTATCAGCACCAGGCATAAATGCAGCAAACAAAAGAAAGTCCTTTTGGAAACATCTGATGGTACGGTTAAACTTTTAAGTACAGGGATGTTTTTTTGAAAATCTTCATCTCTGTGAAAGCATTCATGTATAATCTTTCCCCTCAAACACAATAAAATAATAAAATATAATTTTTTAAAAGCCAAAAACTCAAGCAAAAATAATGTTGATTAAACTCTCCTAAGTCAAACTAAACCTTGATACTGGTCAGTTTTATTCTTTTCGATCACGATCCCGAACCGCTTACAGACCATTGCCTCAAGTACGAGGTCCTTTTGTTTTGCAGTTGGGAGCTCTTTAAACGTCATTCTTATTGGGTTTGGCACATAGCCGCAGTGAGGTTATTCAGTGGCAGCATGTCTTTCAAGGATCAGTTACTTGCTAGATTCCTGCTATCAATACTTAATGACAGACAGTGATTTACTGTAGGGAGTGATGTAATTCAGCGAAGCCTTTCAAGTAGGAAGCATCGGAGCTCTTCCTGTGAAGGGCAGTTAGCCTGCAACACTGATGTTTTTGCCCAGGTTGTTTGCGTTCAAGAAAGCAGCGTGGGTATCAACAAAGGTATCAATAAAATAGCCTGCACTGTTGGAATGCCATGGTGGGGAAGGCTGAGGGTGTTGACTTCAGTTCTGTAGCTTGTGCTATCCGCTGCATTTCCTTCTCCATGAATATTACTCAGAACACAATTTTATGCTAATTGCTGTCCCCATTAACTTGGCTTGGGATATTCTGCAAATTCAGAATTCATGGAATGAAATGGTTTTGCTTAAATTATCTTAGGCATTTTATTGCAAAGATGATTTTAACATTGTAAAATTGTTTACAATCTGTTTTTTTTTAACACTTCTATCCATTCCCAAGCTTTTTACTTTCCAAGTTCAAACACATTTCTTTGGCGTCTTTTCTATATAACCAGCTCTGCTTAATGGCTCTTCGTAGTCACCTCATATTTTTTTTCAGTATGTGCTCATAATTTGAGGGGAAACATCCTAAATCAAATGTACAATCTGTTTGCCTGCTCTTTACCGTGATGATTACACTAGAATAGCATGTATTTGTCCATCAACACTTTATTTTTCTTGCATGACTGATGAGTAAAAAAATTGTCATAATATTTCCATCGCCTCAAAAAGCGGCTTGATAAATACACTGTGCAATGCAGGGAAAAGCTCTTCCTGACATGTGAAATCCCTGCCTTTCCATTGGCAATATTCTGCGTATGAGACTCATTGCTGAATAAATGTAAACTCTCAATACTTACATTGAGAGCCGTACTCTCAATGGCACTTTATGCTCGAGCAAAATTGAATGCACGTTGTTTGCTAACCGTATATGCTTGTCAGTTCAAATTCACAAGCTTATCTATGCATATTTTTTATTGGATCCTTTTCTAAAAACTTCTATATATTATAAAACCTAGTTTCATATTTTCGCCGTTACTGTTACACCAGACTTTGAAACTAATTAATAAAATAATTTTTTTTTCAAGTTGAATAAAGTTAATTCTTGATAGTATCAATTTTTATAATTCCCTTTTCATGGTTCTCTGATTTTTTGTTGCGTTCTCCTTGAATTTGATACTCTAAGGAAATACATCATAAGAGTTGAAAAGGAATAGGGAATGATTGACCTGAACAAGAAGCAACCTCTAATTGAAATGTTGATGTGGCAGAATACAAATTATGGTTCAGGAGACCAAGAAACTGCTTTTCTTTTGTGGTTAAGTTACTGCATGCAGCACAGTGTGCTGTTTCCCTCAGAGTTTAAGTGAATGCAGGCTAAACGTAGTATATTTATTGTATTATTGAGAAGACATTAGCAGGATTGTGTGGATATGACATCCTTTGTGCTGTGCCCTGGTGCTTTATTTGTGCTCTGTTCATAGCGCTGGAATAATTCGTTTGTATAATGGAATACAAAACCTGTAAAATTACATACAAAATTTATCTTCAAAAGTAAGTGTCAAAGCCATTCAAATAATGTTGGAAAATGTAGTCACTGAACTCACAAAGGGTCACTTCTGTTCCCAGGGCAGTTGTTCATTTGTGTTTTTAACTTACAGCAGTCATTTCTGCCTAAAATGTGAACGTGCATCAGGAGAGATTTTTACGGATAGTTAAAAGCATGCATAGAGCATAACAATGAAATTCTTTGTATGCGCTTATCAGAGAGAAGGTGTATTTTAAAATGAATTGTAAAATTGTTCAGGTAATAACTAATATTAATCCCTGTTCTATAGTTACTTTAAGTGTGGAAGTTTAGCATGAGAGTGTGGTCACACTGTCATAAAATTTTATCTGACTGTCCAATTTATATTTTAAACTTTTTTTTTTTTTCCCATTCCAGCTTTAATCATTCACTAGTTCCTATGCAGAGATACTCCTAGCAGTAGAGGTATGGCTGTGCACAAGGGTCAGTAGCACCACTGAGTGTCAGGATTGCTTTTTTTTAATTCAGTTTTGCTTCCCACCCCGTCCATGCTTGGTACACAGCTTCTCGGGACTGACATCTTTTCACCAGCAAACTCAGTGAAGACTGCAAATGTCTTTGGGCAGCATGTGCAGGATGAAGTTGTTAGATCAGATCCTCAGTCCCATTTAAGCCACACGCAACTGCTTCTGACTGCGAAGTGAAATTAGATCATGCATCTTAATCCTGTTAATCAAAGGAATTGGTATTTCTGTTTAATTGTGTCTGCTAGGGTGAGATCCCTTCCATGCAGACACCAAGGGTGTTCCAGGTGTCAGCGCACCGTTCCCATCAAGCAGAAAGAGCCCTGTCTGAGCTGAAGCGAATTCGTCCCAGTAACAGAACGGATCAGACACAGTAGGTGCTGCCCCTTGGCCTTCGGTGATGGCAGTGGATTCCAGCTCTGCCATCGCTGGAAGCACAAACAGATACGCGGAGCTGTCAAGCTGAGTTTTAGAAGTTTCTGCCGTCCTGAATGCTCTCAAATGCTTGTTTGGTTGTACAGTATAACGTAACAGTGAAGTCGTGTTAGATCTAGCAGAGCTTTGCTGGCAGCTTGTAGCTCTACCAAAAAAAAAAAAAAAGGCACATCTAAGCCACTCATCTGCAATCAGGCTTCTTGGTGCTGCAAGAGCTAGTGTGGAAAAGCAGGCTCCAGTCAAGGATAAAACCAGCAGTACAGAATCCAGTGACTGATGTGAGGTATTGAACTATTCATCAGCCGTGGTGGCTGTCGAGATACATTTTAGGATCACCTCATACAGGTACTGCAAGATACCATTGGATAGGTTGTCATAAGTTGTTGGATTTTGATGAACATTATTGAGGAAAATGAAGGAAGAAGTTGCATTTTCTATTTCAGATGGGTAGTTAATAACTGAAGCATTGCTGTAGGCAGTTCTGCATGCCTCCTGCTGCTTATTTCGTGCAGCTTTTCATCTTGAAAAAACAGATGTCTCAAGCCCATCTGCCTGCTCATTTTTCAGTGTGGCATTTCCACCTTCCTAATGCCATTTACCTTACCTCTTCTCTCAGCCCTTCCACCGTGCGCGTTGCGTTTTTTCACTCCGTGCTCTCCGTGTCCCCGGCCTGCCTGCCTGCCCCCTGTGCCGGAGCCGCGAGTCTCGGCGCTGCCTGTGTCCCCCCGCACGATGCTCCTCGGGTCTGGCAGCAGAGCAAGCGCAGGAGCTGCTGCCTCGCACAGGAGCAAGTTACCGCGTTCGGCTCACCTGCAGTAACTTGCTCCTGTGAGAGGCAGCGGCTCCTAGCTCCACCCCTGCTCCTGTATTTCTCTGCATGCTCCTTTCTGGAAGCCTTCTCCCACGCTCCGCACAGCAGCACTGGGATCCAGGTAGCCCAGGGGTCATCTCATGGTTTGGGTATGAACCGCTCAGATTGCCCGAGCAGACTTTTAAGGCGGCCCTTGAAGTGTGATGGGGCAGGCGCTGGGGTTCTCCTCAGCCTCAGGTGAGGTCCTTGAGGCATATCCCCCAACGGTACGCGGAGGAGCTGTTTGATGCCTTCACCTCGTGCTACTTCACGGCCGAAGCTTTTCCACCCCACAGCTCTGCCCTAACACTTTCCAGTCCAGAGGGCTGCCTCTCCACTCCTTCATATCTCATCACTCTTTTGTTCCAGGTTCCCTGGTGTCTCACTCCTCCTTATTCCCGGTTCCCTTTCACCCAGCCCTTAATCCTGTTTTATACGTTTGCATTTACCCCCTCACATCACTGTTGCCACCTGTGTTCTGTATCTCTGTGCCCCACCACACCCCCTCCTGCAGTCAGCATCCCTCCTGGGCACACGAAGCCTACAGCTGGGGTCTGCCAAACACAGCCGTGCTGTGGGTCACAGAGGAGGCCAAATCTAGGGTTTTGAAGGCAAAAAGTAGGTCATTTGGCAGTGACTTTATGACAGTGTTTTCTTGGTACTGAAAGGCCTCTGTGACCTTGAATTTAGTTGGCCAAAGTTAGAAACGGTCCTGATATCTTTTATTTTCTGGTGTTTTTATGAAACATGATGAAACGGCCCTAATAGGCATGTCTGGATGGATGGTTGCTCAATTAATTCGGTATATGGGACAGGAGAACGGGGATTGTCATTTTCCGTATGGACAGCACATCTGAAAGAACCACTGCTGTTTGGAATGATGTTTCATATGTTGGTTCTATTTTATTATTACTTACCAAAAAAAAAAAAGAATACAAAAACAACACAGTTTTGATAATGTAGTGAATGGAATATACTGTCATAAACTACACTGCAATCTGTGAACTAATGTGATTAGTTTAGACAACTTTGTATATTGCTGCATATTTTGAAGTAAAAGTCCACGTATGTACCGACCTGCCTGCAGACATTGGCTTTCTTGATTATTATGTCTTGTAATTTTAAGGTCATTATTTGAACGTGAAGCTCCCGTCTGATACCTGCGTTGTGAAACCAGCCGCGCTGTCCAGCTCTTGGCAGTGCTGGGCTGGGGTACTGCTGATGTGGTTTGGAGAACAGCACTGTGAAAATGTGAAATTAGCTAAGAAACAGCTTTAGTTTTGAGAAGGCACTGGCATAAGAAGACATGTAAGTGTTTATAAGGAAACCTGACCACAGTTGGGAAGTCTTCAAAGGCAAATGTTATCACTTAACTTAAAAGGGTAATGAGTTAGGGCATTAGGAGACAATGTCCATATCAATTCACATCTATTGAAGTTTATGGTGTAAAGTTAGTTCTGACTACTAGCACTTTGACTACTTTACTGGTGTAAAGTTAACTTTGATGACTACCTTTGACTAGCATTTTAAGTATGATGGGTGAGATGGGGACTGGCATACTTTCTGTGCCACCCTTCTTCTCAATGGCACGTCATTTTTTTTGATACGCTACTGGTGGCAGCTGAGGCAGAGGTAGCTCTCCTGCAGGAGCTTGGCTTTTCCAGAGCCTCGGCAGCAGCTCTTGCTGCAGCCTGCATTGTCTCCACACTGCTGTGTGAGCTCAGTCTTGGAAATACCAAAATTGTGCTGGTATGAATGACTCTAAAAGCTTTTATACCAGCCATGAGACTTGGAATTTTTTGGTCGCTCAGGCTCTTTGCGGAGAGGGGGGAATATTTCAGGACATAAAGCTGTGTTCATTTTGGGATGCTTATTTCAACCATGAGCGGTAATGGTATGGAAAACGGACTGGCTTTGTGGTTACGACCCCGAACTGCAGAACTCAAGAGGAACTGTGGAAACTAAAGAATGTGGCCTTTCATTTAAGAGAGTTACAAGTAACTTTCACTTCCCTAAAAGCTCCCCAACACTGCATTGAATTTTGAAGTGACCTGTGAATACAGATCAAAAGTTTTAAGTGGAACGCGTTTCAGCTGAGGTAGTAAAAGGTGAATAAATAGTAATAAGCTTGTACTTCTGTGTCATTGTCAGTCAGATGAGGAATGCCATCTTTGCAGCGTGTTTGCTGGCTTTGGATGTACAACAGGGGATAGCAAGTTAAGAAGGGACAGCTATGTTGTATTCAGAAAAGACCGGTTTTAAGGTTCCCTAGCTGTTCATTACCTGTAAATAAAGCCATTTAAAGACGCAAGTTTATAATGATCCTTCATTTCTTTCCAGTAAACAACATAAAGAATAACCACGTGAGAATAACACCGTGTGTATATCACTTCTCTTTTTTTGGTCCCTTACTAGAAGTGCAGCAGGTGTTGTTTGTTGGCTTGTATTTTTTCTTTGCCTTACAAAAATTGTGTGGTTCTTTTTAAGAATACCTTGTTACATTAAGTTGCTTTTTATGCGTGTGCCTCTTGGCATACCCCAAATCCTTCCTATGGGTTCCCTTTTTAACCTTTTTCCCTAATTACTTCACATGTTTCTTTTCATTTAGAAAAACCTTAAATATTTTCTGAGTTTCCTTTATACTCCTAGGAGAAGATTTGATCAATACACTGGCTTTTTCAACTCCAGAGACCTGTGTTCTAAATGAATTTAACGTATTGTGAGTGAAAATGAATTTGACGTGCTCATCCTGGCTTCTGTATGTCAATACTGCAGAACCACTGCAAAACAGTAAAGGTCTGCCAGACCCGGCGCACTAATGGGCCAAGTGAGGAAGTCGCTTACCTGTCCGTGGTATGACGGATCTGCTCTGATCCTCACTAGTCTTTCCTTCCCTTGGGTATTTCCATCAATACCCAGGATATTTTTGTATACAGTATCTAATTACAAAAGGATTTTGAAGATGATACACAGCTTGACACCATGTCTTGCAAACTGTTTTATGTACTTGAATGTCTCGACTCTGCCATTTTGCTGAGTTCCACCAATCCCCACTGTTAGTGAAACAGTTTTAAGGTCAAGCATATCGGTTTCAGAACTGGGAAGAATCAAAATCGTGCTAAGATGTGTTCATTGTGTGGATTGAAGGTCAAAAAAACAAGTTGCCGCCATCTAAATTTATATATTCTTTTGTTTTTAAAAATAGAGTTGATAATGGTGAGAAATTAGTTGAAAATGACAACCAGATTATATGCAGAAAAAAACACGTAGCTCAGTATGAATTAAAGATAGATACATGATGTGCATGCCTAAAATACAAATGTTATTAAAAAGAGACACCTTTTGCCTTTGCTTAGCAAGGGGAAAATAGGAATTGTCCCGTTTGAACAGCACAATGATCTCGTACGCTTTCAGTCGGGCACCTTCCCTCAGTGATGGGCTTGTCTTCCTGTTCTTGGGAGGGGCCTCCTAATGGTCCTCTGGTACTGGGAGTTGGTGTACTAACAACACTGACTTGCCCAGTATCTGCAGAAATGAAGCTAACTCTTATTTAGAAGCACCAGCATTCAAGTCCACTTATCCCACCATCCCTCCAAATCTTGGTAGTGCCCATAAGGACTCCATAAGGAGTTGAATAACTAGCACAAACCAGATCTGGTGCTCTTTTTATTTAGGAAGTCCTTAGACAACATAGCAGAGATTCTCTCTGTTACTTCTCTTCTTCTAGTGTTGTGTTTGTGTTACTTTGCATGCATTTATTTGTCCTAATCTTTTTTAACTCTTAGGCCTGCTGCTCTGAATGTGTTTATTATTAGTCTGTGCTCTTGCTGCCTCTTGGTCTCTAAGTTCTCCAATAAATAGATATGGTACATTCCTGCTGTTCTTGTATCTTACTGAGTGACGTTCATCACAAAGGAGCCTGTGAAATTGTTTTGCTGAAGAGCTTCTTCACGGTAAACACAAATTACCAGTGCATATCCATCTTTAATGCGTCCTTCCTTCTTGTACGAGTTCAAGTAGAGTTGCATAATTGTATTTGCAAAGGATGCTCTTGCTATCATAATGAGCTTCAGTAACAACTATTGGAGATGCAAAAATGTTATGGATATAAAGTGATGTCTTAAAAGATTTTTTTTTCATTTTTTTAGGCTACTCACCCAGAATGTTGGTCTTCTTTATGTTGGAAACTTTGACAGACCTTTTGCACAAATTAAGGTACGATTAACAAGTAGGGGGGAAGGGGCCATTTAACTGATTTCACTTCTGTATGTTTTAAGTCTTGATATAGAGTACTTGAAGCGTATCAATACAGTTCCAGCAAGAATAATGAGAGCTAGTGCTGTTTTAGTGTTGTTTACCATATCCTGGGTTTGCTTTTAGTTACAACTGCATACTGCATACTTAACTTGTCAAAGAAGTTTAGTTTTTTCCTATCGTCTTTTGATTAATTTTGACTCTGGTTTAATTATGAGAAGTAAAATGTTCTTTTAGGTTACCTTGTCAGTGACATTTCAAACAAAGCCACTTTGGAACTCTGTAATTCTTCAAGATCCTTGACAGGGAAGGCACTGCAGTAAAAAGCACAGATTGTTTTCCCAGTATTATTGGATTTATTATGAAAGGCTCATACAATTGCTGGAAGATCGTTTGTCTTGTATGACTTACTGTTTCTTTTCCTTCAGTTGAACTATAATAGTTTCACATTTCTAATTGCCAGTTGCTAATTAGTTATTTTCAAGTCACTTGCAAACAAAAATGTCTTACAAGAATATATGGTCTGCTTCTGATGAGCATCACTGGGATTTTTCTTGGGAAAGAGAGATAGGCATTAGCATGTCAGTCATTACAGTGGGATGTGGAAATGTGATCTCTATTTTAGAATGCTGAAATGCTCGTGTGTCCCGAATGATACCAGTAATTACCATATATCCTGCACTCTTGGCAATGTTGTACCCTCCACTGAGTGCACACTCTTACGCCTCTCAATTTTAAAAGCCTTATTATTTTTACATCAAAATGAAATTTAATTTCTAAAACTCAAGTGTGTTCTTTTGCCATGCCTAATTACAATTCCAAACAACAATATTCCCAACCATATCTAGCAAAGACTTGCTTTTTCTACCTTGAACCTTGGTACTGTTTTCAATTGCTTCAAAAGAACATATGCTTGCTTTTTGTCTTCCCAGTTCCTACATGTACAGTTTGGTAATCAAACAATTCAAAATGTTTCTGGCACAAAACCTTGCATTGCAAGAAGTTTCTTCCAGAATAAGCTAGTATATTTTCTGTGATAATCCTTTCCTAATAGTGCTTGTTTAAATGCCTTGTATAAGTAAATAAAAGGTAGAAACACAAAAAGAATACAAAAAGATACTGAGGGAGTCTGAACTCAACTGGTCCATAAAGCTAAGTGTAATCACCTTGTCATCTCTGGAATAAAAGATAATCTGTTTTGATAGACTACACCTCTGTAAACTGTGCCTCTGGGTGGGTAATCTGGCAGTTGTCCGCCCAGTGAAGGTCAGTCCTCCTTTGAGATGGATGCCATTTTTGTGAGGGCTGCCATCAGGCTCCATCCTGTTATTGTGGTCCTGGTACCACTGGTAAGATACTATCATTTAGCCATAAGCAGCTAAGGAGTGAAAGCGCCTGAGGTGAGTGATTGATTCCCTTTTTTTCTCTCTTTTTTTAGCGTGTGGTAGGAGCTGGCCTCGCTCACAGTCATCTCTTAGGAGTTACTTCCCTCAGCTTCCCTTCCCAGAGTTAATCAGGGAGCTTAACCCTGCCTTGAATGACTAATCGTAGGTGTTCTCCAAGATGTGACAGCATTTCACTTTCGGAGTGCTGTGCAAGTGTAATTGCTAGGCTGAGGAGAGGAGGTAGAGCCCTGGCAGGTCTCCCAGGCAGCAGTGGAAATATTTTGTCCTTCCATGGAAAAACAACTGGCACGATACAACCAGCTTCTCATACCGTTCTTCCTTCCAAGTTAGGCCCCCTTCCCACCCTCACCTACCTCATCCACTTCTAATAATCAGCAGCAAAACGAGGGGGGGGCAGTACTGCATGGCTGGAAGGAATTTGTACATTCACTATTGCTCTCTTCAGCCACTTCCAGTTCGCAGCAGTGTTGCCACCCTCACTTGCAGCCAAAGAGAGGCCCTTCTGCTCACACCTCCAGAGCAGATCCTGGATGGGATCAAACTGCAGGATTGTGCGTCATATCGTGAGTAGGGAAAGAGTGCAAAACCAGCAGATATGCTATGTATGCATCCAGTTTCCTGCTGTTTGCGTCCAGGGGCTTCTCTGGTGGAAGTTGTACCTGCATACTTGTGCAACTTTTGTTGGACCTTCTTCCCTGAACGTGCCTAAAGTGATTTTCCACTGAATTTTCAATATTCAAAGTCGTACTATGATCATGAGTTATAGTATTATTTTATTTCTTTTAAACTTGTTACCTGATAATTCAATTTGGTTCAACCTAAGCCTTATGTCAGGAGAAATGGTTAGCCATTAGAGTGGTTATTCTCTGTGGTTAGCCATTAACCATAGAGAATGGTTATTCTCTATGCATGACTTTACCCTCTCTTTCCCATCACCCCCAGTCTTGTATTTTCCAAGCTACAAAAACTTAATCTAGGTAATGGCTCCCTGTATCCAAGCCATTCGACATCTGCAATCAACACAACTTTAATTCTTTTTATCCTTCTGCGTTTCTATTGTTGCATTTTATAAGGTAGGCAATGGCACAATTTTCCAGATAGAGGCTCAGTTATGTTTTCTTTAATATTTACTCTTCATATCATATATATATATATATATATAGTGTAATGCTTGATAAATATCTGATATACATTAAATTTGAGTGTGTTAATATTAGACTTTGTAATTTATGTTGCTGCTGTGGTCTCATCCTCAGTATTGTGTTTGCCACAGAATAGGCAATCTGGATATTCGAAATAACTTCCAGTTACCACCTAGGGAAAACAAACCTTATTATCCGCTAAATTAGTGTGGATTATAGAGACGTGTTTGAACAAGCTAATTCCACGTGGCTGCACTCTCTAAAGAGTGATGTTTATTTTTGGAGCTATAGGTGCCTTTATGGGCGTGTATTTGCACACCACTGCTTTGTTTCATTTCTGGTGCTAAAGGTAATCCTGAAGCAGCAAGCTCATTTGTCTCAGGATCATTTCTTCTGTGGTTTGCAACCCGGACATTATGCACAGCTAACAAACACAATTCAGTTTTTTAATTCAGACTCCAATCTCATTGCTTGGAGAGTCTAGAAGATGTCAGCTGCCCGACAGCAGAAGGGTTGGGGTAGAGTGATGATGCTGCAGCTGCTCAGGGATCTTCTGTATCAAAAGTGGGGAGTAATAATTCACGTTAAGAGATAGTGCTGCTAAACAAAAATTATGCGTTCTGCAGGTAGGCAGTGGTCCCTTCGAACTGTTGACACAAGCTCCTTTCATTCTTCCTCCAGCGGTGTTTAGATCTTTCGCACATGGTTGCTAATGGTTCCACCAGTTAAAAGACTTGTGAACCAAACTTTGTCCTGGAATATATATAAGGGAGAGTCTTTGCAACCTTTTATTTAGATCTGCTTTTGCTCACTGTGTGATGGATTGGTCTCTCCTGTTATATAAATTACCAAGTCATGTTCATTTGCAAACATCCTAAGTATTAAGGTCTTCTATTAAGATATGGCATTTCTTGCCAAACGCGTGCATTAAGGAATGCCCCAAACCACTACACTCCTCTGTCAGTGTAGATTTATTACTCTAAGTGAACCATTATTTTCACAACAGTACTTCCAATGCATTTTTAGTGCACTTTCAGTAGGACAAATAGGAATGTTACCAGGTCTTTGAAATATTCATAGTAAACATATAACCTGCCATGTTAGTACTCATAAATTCACGTTTCAATTTATGTACATTTAAAAGATTGCAGAGAGAAGCTCCTTATCAAAGTGTTTGTTTGCAGTTGCACAGAAGTTTTGATTTTCCAGGACTGTACAAGAAGATAATTGTACCAGTGTCTTTGATGATGAAGGCTATAGATGGCAAGTCTGTGAAATGGTTTTGCAATACTGATGCCTCTTCTAGAGATGATTATTCTATGTCTTTCTTCCTCATATGCAGTAATTCATTAATATTTATATATATTAATATTTATAATGTTTCTGAGACATAGATGAACTGGTAAGATTAACTGAAATTACCTATCTCCCTCCTCCTGGCTTGCTTTCAGAGATATTAGTGGTAGTGCTTGATAGATGTTTGATCTCTGTACTTCATTATACAAAAAGAATGTGAAGCATTCACTCCTGAAGTTTTTGAATCCTATATCTAGTAGCAGTTAGATTAGAAGATGTTAGAGTGTCTTTCTGGCTAGAGGGATCTGCCTGGAATTTTTCTTTTCCTATAATGTTCTGTGCCTGTTCGTAGATACCATAAGATTTTGTATGTTGCTACTTTGAACAGAATTAAGGATGCAAATCTATAAGTTACTGCATGAAGTTTGTGGTTGCTTTTGTTCTGGAGTAGTGCTCAGTGGGTTTCGGTAAGTTCAATAGCTCATAAAAACAATGGCTATTCCGGTTAGCTGGTGAGAGCACTAAGTGAGTTAATGATTTGAAAGTCAAATATGCTGTGGCAATGAATTCCCATTTTGTTTTCAAGGCACTGCCCTTTAAGGTTCTATTGAAGGAATCGATCTCATATAGGGTATTCTTACTTTTTGTTTCTGAATTAAATTATTCTAAATTACTCTTTAATTCTAACATCTGTTCAAAGGTGCTCTAGAGCAATTTCAAACATAAATATATTTACTTTTTGTATCTCTTCCCATTTAGGTAGCTGTGTTGGTAATCACCATCATATACATCTGCATTCATTCTATGAACTTTGGAACAATTCAGTAATTTCACCTCTGTTGGATCTTATGTGGTCATTTTTATTAAATATTTCCTGGACAAGAAAGAGGATGAAATGACAGCATGACATCAGCTGACATTAACTGACAAACTTTCTTAAATCTATTTATATGAATTAGTGTTCTTTGACTAACAGTGAGGTTAATCAAAAATGATACCATACAATGTTACGTGTATTAGAAGTAACTAATGTCATTGTTCCAGCATACACAGTAGTCACCTGATGGAAGGGTACATTATGGGATTTTTAACCTATTTACAGAACAAGAAGTCTTTATGACATACATGGCCCGTTGCTTTTAAAACAGAGATTTAGTCAATGTAGATTAGGATGAAAACTTAGCTACGCTATATCCACTAATTATAAATTCTATAAAGGAAATGATATCGCTTCACCAATTTATTAGGATTGAAAGTTTATGCAGCTCAGTTCTCAGTTGCTTCTTGGATTAGGGGAAGCTGTTCCGTACGCTGTGTTCTCCATTATTAATCAGTAATGAAGCTTCTGGCAGTCTTTACTATTGCGTTAATGACTAGTTTCATTTTGGGCTCTTAACACATTAAATTACCATTTAAATAAAGATTAATTACTGCTCTTTTATTTTTAGTATTTTAAGAGTAGTTATTAAAAAGTTACGTAATAAATACGACTTTGTTCAGAATAGAATTGTTCCATTTAACGGGATGCGAGGGCAGTTAACGCTGGAGAGAGTAGCTTGGAAATAGTGACGGGTTCCCAATATTTTGTTTCTTTGCTATGAGCCCAGCGGCAAGATTGTGAAAGTTTTAAGTTTGCTTACGGGGAATTTTCTGCCGAAGTTAGAGCCATCTTTCTGTCAGGGACTAGTAAAGAATCGAGCTCTGTACCACGACCCGCAGCTCGGTAGCCATTACCTGTGATTGTATTAAACTGAAGAGCGGCGTGGCTGAGGTGGCTAAACCTCCCACCCACACTTTGGGACTGCAGTTTGGTCCCAAGCTATTGTTTGCCCAACTGTCTGATTTTCCCTCAGCAAATATGCTTTTAACTTAAAACATGATAAAGCATAGCAGAGCCCTGGCAGGGAGAGGCCTTGCGACGGGTAGTTGCCTCAGAATCATTTCTCTGCTCCCATCAAAACCAGGAGACCCTCCAGATACAGATCCATCCACCTTTACTGTGAGACCTGCAGGCAGCTGATCAGTGACTCAGAGAATTTACTGCAGTGTTCTCAAAGAGCTGAAACGTCTTCAGCGTGGCTGTTACACCTTTCTCCAGACACAGAGGATGAACTCATGTCTGAGAACCAGGCCAGACCTCGTCTGTGACTCCTTCAGCAAGATCGAACAACGGCAGATGATTGCTGGAGTGATTGGCCACAATTTTCAAAGCAATCTTTTCAAATAAAAGAAGGCAAAGGCATGACTTGGTGAAAGATGCTTGCCATAGACCATTTCTTGAGGTAGATTAAGCTGCTAACTTCGTGACTGGAGCTGGGATGTTTTCCCTCCCTGGGGGACAGTGGCTTCTACTTCCAATTAGTGATCTCGGGGCTCGGTGGAGTGCCTCTGTCAAGTCTAATCACAAAGGACAGATGTGGAGTGCCTTGGTAGGGAACAGCTCTTCAGGCTGTCTGAAAGTTTAGGAGCAGGGTTAATCCAACTTTCCCCATCCACTCAGTTGCTGTCCTGACAGAGCTCCACAAAAACAGCATCGCGTGTGCGGCTTTCCAGCAAAATACGTGTAAAAGTTTTCCTTCTCTGCCTGCTGGCAGCCAGTAACAGTACGTTGGTACTCTAATTACAAGGCACTTTGCTTGTTGGCCTTTGCTAAATATTGACAGAGGTGCTTGCTTTCAATGCCACAGCAGGAAAGGATTTCTAGTTTATCACAGTGAAGTCATAATCTGAGTGTTGCTTCTGCTGCCGCTCTGTATTATTTTTATGTGCTGTTAGAGTACTTTATGAGAGATCAAATGCAGTAGAATAAAACATAAGGGTATCGTGCCTTCAACTCAAAGAAAATAAGCGTCGTATCTTTGCAGTTCCCTCTTGTCACCATTATGCACAAAATAAACTAGAAATCCTTTGGATTTGGAGCAGCCATGGCAAAAGGCAAACAGAGCCCTAGAACCTCTGGACTGAGATGTTCCTGAGAAAAAAGAACTGGAGATTTATCTGTAGGTGTATGGTTCTGGGTGCTCACAAGTAATACAGATTTGTTTTATATGGTCTGTGAAATGGTATTCTGAACGGACTCAAAAACAAACCTCTGGACCAGTGATAGCAATAAGTAAGAAAAACTCTTAAGAAAGTAGAAAACTGTCCTACCCACTGAGTTTGTATCTTATAAAGAAGGTGAGGGAGATAGTGGAGAGAATTCGCTGAACAAACAGCTAGAAAATGTTGTAAGGTGCTAGCAAAAAATCACACGCTGCTGACTCCAAAGTTGTGTTTGTTAAAGGTAGCAAATTTAGCTCCTCTTTAAAAATAGGATCCTTTTCAACTATTACTTTGAAATCAAATATATATACATATAGCTTAATTCTTTATCTCTTGACTTCCTTTCATTTCTCTACATGTTGACGTTCCTTGTTGCAGTTTTTCTCAAGAGCAGTTGCTGACTCTTCGGGGCAAGGAGTCCTGGCTGCCCACGTGTTTGTACATGGAGTGGTAGAGCCCTCAGTCCTGCCGGGAAATTGTGGACACTAATAATATAAATTAATAGCAATATATTTTGTGTGTCTGTTTATATTACAGTAAGTGCCAGCGTACAGTGGGCACGTTTGCTCTCTGCAGGCACACTGCAAAATAATAAAAAATACTAAAAAAAAAAAAAAAAAAAGTCAGCATTGGAACTGGTGATGTAAACAGAAAAGGAATAACAACGAGGAAATCTGCCTGAGCACTGGGAAAATGAGGCAGAGTATTTTGTATGCTGTCACAATTGCTGTCCATAAGAACAAAATGTTAATGAGCTATAATTTTATAAATTCACTGTGTTCTGCTGGATCAGATAGTCCCCATTTTGCTTTTTTCTCATGATTATGCCCATGAATTTAGTTAACAAATTTGTTCTTTGTAAAGTATAGAGTGTTCCATAGAAGTCCACAGAATTAAGAAGATTACCTCTGCAGTTTTCTGTTGTTGCTGCCAATAAGATAGAGTAATTGGTGCTTGGTTTTGGACTATGGGTTTTTGTTGTTGTTGGGGTTGTTGTTGTTGTTTTTTTGGCAGCTTTTGTTGTTTCAGCATGTAGTCGTTTTTTGAAAATCCATCCAAATTTGTTCTTGCTAAGCATAGGGTAGGCTAAGCCTTCTGGGAAGATTAAAATAATAGCTAATTGATTGTAGATTTTAATATATATGTATGTTTTCTCCTTCTGTATTAACTTTTTAAGAAAAAAAAAACCTTCAAATGCTTATTAGAGTATTGTAAAAATGAACAGATTGTAATTTTTAAAGCCTTCTTTTTCCTGGGTTTTAGAACATAAATACATCCAAGCGATAGAAAATTAGAATGATAATGCCTCATTTTCCCAAAAGCTTAAAAAAAACCAACACAAGAGCTGGCAAAGGAACCTCCTGAAGTTCAAGAGAAGCAAATGTTGGGTTTTGCACCTGGGACAGGACGTCCCCCTGTGGCGTTCAGGCTGGAGGCTGACTGCCAGCACAGCAGCTCTGCAGGAAAGGGCCCGAAGGCCCTGGTGGCAACTAAAGATAAAGACCAGCCACAGCCTGGTTTGTGTTAGCTTACAGCTTAGCTGTCAGATCAAGGAAACTCACTCTTGTCCTCTCCTCGAGCACTGGAGGCGGCACAGCTGGAGTAACTGCGTGCTGTTGTGGAATCCCCAGAGGAAGAGAAGTCTCCCAGCTGGAGCGACTGCTGCAGGGGGCTGTGAGGAAGGGTGGAGCACCTGGCGCGTTAAGGAAGGCTATAAAGAAATGGGGTCTGAAGAAGAGAAGTCCATCCTTGGAGATTTCAGAATTTACCTGGAAAAGGCCCTGAGCTACCCGCCTCATCCCTGAAGTCAGCCCTGCCTGGAGGAGGAGGTTGGCCGGGGCGGTTGCTGGAAGTCCCTTCTGACCTGGATGCTCCCAGAGTGTGAGCAGCCAGCGCTGGGAAATAGAGCTGGTTCTTAGGGTTATACACACATAAAAAACTGCATCATTCAGTGTGTTCACTGGGAGATAGTACAGTCAGATGCTTCTGAGCCTCCGCTGTTGCTGATTGAGTAGAGCTTAATTCCAGTAAATAATGCATAGCATACCAGTTAGTTCTCTTCCCCTACCATTTCCTAAGGCAGTGACTATTGCTGCATTTACTTGCAATACTTCCATTCTTAGTATCTATTTTTTTTCCTGTTAAACATTTACCTTTGTGCATGACTGATTTTTCTCATGATATCAAGAATATGAGAAGATACGTCTTTCTTTCCACTGAGGGCTAGAACTGTGTTACCTTCCAGAGATCCTACAGTCCTCTTCCAGAAAACATTTTCTTCACTATAGTATTTACTTAGAAGAAAGGGTTGTTTGGTTTTGTTTTCCCTTTGAAGTAATTTTGCAGCTCTTTTCATGTAACGAGACGGTATGGATTTTTTTAATGGAGTGGGTGGTGTGTGTTGAGAATAAAGAGCCTTTGCTAAAAATCTGGGAGCATAAGGGAAACGGAGAGATGCTGCTGTTCTCTGGGATGCCTATAAAATGTAAGAGTTTTATAGGTTATTCAGAGCCACGTAACTAATCTTAAAGATAACAAAGAAAAAAAGGAAAATTGGCTAGCTGAGTAGCAAGGCTCAAGGGTAACAGGTAGCAAAAAGAGCAGCCGGAGGGTAACTGCTGGATGTAAGCGCACCAAGGAGCTGTTATAAATGCGTGAAATAACGTGTGGCTGTTGTGCATAATGGACAGTAGAGTGGTGAGAAATAGAGTACAAGTTGCTCTAGAAACAGAACTTGACTATATGCTGGGAAGCCACGTTCATGCCATCTGACATCGATACCTTTCCTTCTTCTTCAGCCTTGTCTGTGTCCCTTGTTCCACAGTGACTCGGAAGCAAAGTCCCTCAAAATTAATCCTTAACACCATTCATGTTTTCTTCTTCGCTTCTTTTGTTTGGAGTACTTTTGTTGTAATACTGATGAGATTAAGCCAACCAGCTATTCTTTTATCACATTAGGGATGGTTGATTTGAACCTTCTGGTTTTGTTTCATTTGGCAAATAATGAGATTTGAAACCAGCAGAAGCTAATGGAAGTGTCATCACGCTTTATTTTTTGTGATTTTCTGTTTTTTTGTCTGTTTTTGTCTTCATACTGACTTTGCTTTCTTACTTTTCTGGGTAATTTTCTAAATATTTTCCTATAGAATAGAATCGTAGAATATCCCGAGTTGGAAGGGACCCACAAGGACCACCGAGTCCAACTCTTGGCTCCCCACAGGACCGCCCAAAAATCAGGCCGTAGGTCTGAGAGCATCGTCCGGCCTGCTCTGCTTTGGGCTGAACAAACCAAGTGACCTCAGCAGCTCCGCACACATCTTGCCCTCTACACCCTTCGCCATCTTTGTAGCCCTCCTTTGGGCACTCTGTAATAGTTTGTTGTCCTTTTTGTACTGTGGCACCCAAATCTGCATTCAGTGCTTGAGATGAGGCACGACACTTCTCAATTCTGAGAGGCGTAATCATACGGAGAACTGGGTTTTCAAGTGTCGTGCAGATTGTGCTTACAGTAGCTTTTCTGTGCCCAATGGTATAAAAACAAGCTATGTAAACGTTAAGACATGCAGCTTGTCTCATTATTAAAATTACATGTGCTAATATGCAAATAGTTTTTTTTAATAATTTTCCTTATTGAACAGAAGGGTGAAGTTGTGTCACGGAGCCACAGAGTTATTGCTCACTGCCAACTGCAAATTGCTGGGGAAGATGCGGGGAGTGAGAGGTTTGTTTTAGCACTAAACGAGCACAGGCCTAGCAGGTTATTTCTCATCTGCATTGCATTGATCTCTCGTACCCGTCACGGTGGAATAACCGAGCAGGTCGTTGTGAAACTGCCAAATTCACCAAGTCATGGTGCAAGCTGTGTTTTGTTGTCCTCCCCGTCTTGGTCACGTTGTTCCTTCCCAGGCTTCCATGTCTGAGAGTATTCTGGCTGCCATACATGACTGATTTGGGACTGGCACCATTTTTTTGTTTTGCTTTCTTCTACAAAAATCATCTTGTGCAGAAGAGGGATGATTTGTCCGCGATGATTTTAGGCTCTCGAATGTGGTAATTTGTTGCTGCAGCCGTTACCATGCTATAATTGCATCCTGAAACCTGTTTGGGTGTGCCTGTCTATATTGAGAGCATAATTTGCTCTGAGTAATTGAGGATACCTTGCTAACAGCTGTTTATGGGGTCAGCTCCTATGCCTGGGTTGAAACAGGCTGTTTTTCCTTTGATGCAGACGTCCTCGCGCTTAGTTTCCATCAGTGCAATTGCATTTGCATTTTCTTTTGAGTAGAATTCAATACTCAAACAGCAAATGTGCTCGGGCTTCTCGGAGTTGTAGTCACATGTAGGAAAATCATTGTAGATAGCGTCTTCTCAGAGAACCTGGTGTCCTAAATCTGTGTCTCTTTATTGTGTCCTTCAGAAATTACTCTTTTCATGCCATATTTGTTATTGATTAATCTGTTCTCCTTTTTGAAATCAGGCCTTTGTCTTTCCTTTCTGCATTAGACCAGAGGCTTTTGTTGGTAGTGTTGGCAAATAAAATGAAAGGAGTAGGATGGACAATGGTCAAGGGGGAAGAACGGATATAAAAAATAATTTCTAAATAAAATTATAAAAATCAGACCCTGTTAGAAATTCTAATAGAATGAGACAATGGTAAGGTACTTGGATAACATCTTTTAGGTCTTTTTAAACCATTTATTAATAGCTAATTGGTGTAAAATATGAGAACAGCCAAGATCAGGCTTGAGGGAGGAAGAGAAAGCAAAGTGTTGTTTTTAACAGTTAATAAGCAGAATAGATCTAAAGTTGTTAAGATTTTTAGGGGTGAGTGATTTTGAGTCTGAACTGAACAAATGAGGTTGAACTTGATAAATGAGCTTGAACTTGTGGTACCTTTGCAAAATGCAGATGATAATCTCTTCAAAATAAATTACTCATGAATAAATCAAGATGTTGAAGTTGCACAGGGTGAGAGATGGTATAGCAGGGCAATTCTTAGACTAGGAAATTGTTTCTGAGACCTTTCTTTATAATATATATACAGCGTATAGTGAACACCGTGAATGAGAAATATTTTAAATGTCAGATAGCGATAAGATTGGAGAGAAACAGTTGGCAAAAATTATCGTATTGAGAGGTACTGTGCTGTTTTTAGGGCAAGTAAAAGGCAAATGCAGATTAAATTTAGATAGATGGAAAAGAATAGGCCCGCAAACAATAACACAGAAGGGAGAAGAAATATCAAATGAGATAATTATGCAGGATATCAACCTAGAAAGGAAAAAGGGTTGTGGATAATATCCTGTCTAATTATAATACCCATAAAGGAGGGCAGCTTCAGCCACCACCTACTCCACAGGCTCCATGTATAGCCCATGAAAAACTGTACATTGCGGAGTATTTTGTATTTATTTGTATTATTTGTATTTTACATACAAAACTAGGTCCTCAATTTTGAGTACCAGAAGTTACGGTGCAGGTCTTTTTGCTGCTTGTCTCTCTAGACATTTCCAATGATGAGATTACAGACAGGAATAAGAACAAATTCTTGTTGTACAGGTGTTCCAACTACAGGTGAGCACATCCAGTGTCGTAATCCCCACAGACTGGTATTGCAGCTTAAATTTCACTTCCACTACTGCTAATAGATTTCCAGAAATGTGTTTTTTTTTTCCACCGTTTACATCCTCAGATACAATCTGTAAAGCCTGAGATGTCTTTCAATATTCAGCCATGTTAGACCTGTGATGAGGAAGTTGGTGATTCTTACCCAGGGTTAGCTGATTAAGGTGGAATGAAAATAGATTGTGCCCATGAAAGGCTGTCCGGTCTGCCAAAAGAGGAGATTCCATACTAATAAAAATAGAAGGGTGTTTATCTCCTACACAAGGAGCTGATAACTAGCACATGTACGGTTTGAAGAATGCCTCTGATACCTTGAAAGCCATAATCCGAGGGAAAAACAAAACTCTACACAGACAGCAAATCAGGTATGAACATCTTCTTGCATTCTTAGCATCACAGAATGGGTTGAAAGGGACCGTTTAGAGATAACCCAGTTCCACCCCCCCCGCCAATAGCAGGGACACCTGCCACCAGACCCAAAGCCCCATCCAGCCTGGCCTTGAGCACCTCCAGGGATGGGGCACCCACAGCTCCTCTGGGCAGCCTGTGCCAGGGCCTCACCACCCTCTGAGTGAAGAACTTCTTCCTAATATAAAATCTTAATCTGCTCTCCTTCAGTTTGAAAGCATTACTCCTTGTCCTAAAACTGCACATGCTGGTAGTAATTCAGTCCTCTATGGGTATAGCTCGCAGTGAAATATTTTATTAAGTGATTTTTTTCATCAAATTGACTTTCATGTGTATCATTGCAAGGCTCACATATATAATTGCTTGGTGGTGTTCCAGAATGATTATAGTATTTGTAAATTTTCACATCTGAGAAAGAGAAATATGTACTAAAACTCAGTTTAATAATAGAGATGCGGTATCTTGTTATGTAATAGTCAACAAAAACGTTATTTATTTACTTTTGTTTGACAACAGTAAAACTACTGCAGTTCTATCTTTCTAGCATAAAGTGCGAATAAAAGTGAAAAACAACAGAGCTCAGTGGTGCTATTATATTTCAGCAAATTGAAGTTTTCAAAATGCCACTTCTGCTTCTCTCCAAAGAGGGGAAAAAAAAAAAAAAAGGTTGATTGTAGAGAAAATAGCATGTTATATCTTCGGGAAAAATAATGTAGAAGCATTTGAAAAGGAGGAATCAAAGATGTGGCAGCTTTGTTAGAACCACTGTGTAGACGTTCTGTTTGTGTTGGTAGAAGCTATAGATGTTTTCATTTACTGGGGAGGAAACTGTAAATATGCAATATTGCTTTTTATGTTACTGACTTTGTTGAGTTACTGTTTAATTGGTATATTGAAAAATTTCTGCCAGTGACTCTACAACTGAGTGCTATAATGAAATGTCACTTCTTTTCAGAAAAATGTTACTTTCTCTTGATAAGCTGAAGTATTAAATTTGTTTCAGTAAATGAATCTATTGATTTTAGCTTAATGTGTTGTAATAAAAAATATTTGAGTATGTTCTCTGTTGGTAGATTCATGAGGCGCTGTGCTGGTTCTGTACAGGCACTGGGGTGGGATTTTTATCTACTCCTCCTGCACCAAGCAGAGAAGTCGGCACTGGCACGGAAGGGAAATAAACACCTCGGTTCTGCTGGAGGACATTTCTCTCGGTTAAGCTCTGCAAAAGTCATCCACGGGCTTTTTTTTCACTGGGTCATCCAAGACCCAGTGGGAGGGAGTGAGGCTGTAAGAAAATAGAGCCTCTTAGTCCAGCTCTTCACCCCAGGTCTGCCAACCCGCCGGCAGTTTTTCGGAGGTATTTATGTCGTCCGTGGTCCGCTCTGCCTCAGGGAGCCACCCACTGCCTGCACATTAACGCTGCATCACACGAGAAATAAAATGCCCGGTCAGTGTCGTATGTTAGCCTACCCGGTTGTAATTTAATGGTGACACAGCCAAGTGCAGCCCAGCTTCTGCTTCATTTCATTAGTGGGTCATGGGTAGCCATGCTTGGTTGCTGACCACCGCAGCAGCAGACGAGCTGAATATTAAACCATTTCTTTTCTAGAAACAAAATCTCTGAAGAAACATGGGTGGGATGTAGGGAAGGGGCTCGTGTATAGTAGAAACAGTGTGCAGGAATACGCAGAAGCAAAGCCAGAGACAATAATGTTTTCTTTGTTTTACACAGCAATGCAAGGTGCTTCTCACTGTATTTTTCTGCATCGTTACGTTCTCTTTCCACTGGCTACACTCTGGCTGCCATTAATGCATAGAAAGGGGTTTCGGAGCAACTGAACTTCAACAGAGGGAAAACAAAGGACGTCCCTGAATAATTTAGAAGGACATTTAGAGATCAGTGAGTCAGAGGTTTCAGACTTAAAACACTGAAGTTAACACTAAAGCAAACAGACTCTGAATAAGAGCTTAATTACTAGCTTGTTAATATTTCATTCAGAACTTTAAGGAAAAAATCTGTAATTAGTAATTAGTAGTTATAGCAGGAAACTACAAAACAGGGCTTTTGGTTTCAATTTGGGTTTTCCCCAGTGTGTGCGCTCTGGTCTGACAAATCAGCTCCTTTTTACTTTGGGCTTTTCAACTGCAGAATTATGTATATAAAACTCCTTATCTAAAGAATGCTAATGAAGTTGGTTTAATGTAAAAAAAATACACTTTCAGAGGATCAGGGTTGCCAGTGCTGTTCCCTGTTCTTTCCTCTTTTCTTAGCTACTTCCAGCACTGCCTGTACTCGTAGGGAAAAGCCTTTAGGAATTTATTTCTTCTAAGTCCTTCCCAGCTGGACTATTAAATGATTGATCGTGACGCTGGCCATCTCTAGAATGGGTTTGTGACTTTACTTGTAATGCTGTTACACCACGTGGGAAGCAAATCAGATTTTTTAAACTGTATCTTTTACAGCGCTGATGTTGTTTCAGCCTTGGGCCTCAGGTGGAGGTGGATGGCCACTCAAACAAAACTTGGGCACGGTGCTCAAATTCTAATTTCTTTGATTTCTGCAGGGTTTAAGAATCGGCCCATCAGGAAGCGTCTGCAGACCAGAGATGTCTGAGGAGGGTTGTTTTTTTTTGGAAAGGACATCTGGTTAGGAAACCCAAGTGACTTTTCTTGGACTTGCTTGCCTTTGGCAGCTGCTGCTGGTTTGCTGAATAAAGTCAAAGTTTGTGAGCAAAGCCAGGACAAATGTGCTCGTCTACAGCGGGCATTTCCAAATTTCCTCTCTTTCAGGGTTTTGGCAGGTTCAATTTCCAAATGTGAATTTTGTCAGAGTTCACCCTGATTTGTCTAGAAATGTTTCTGTCCAAACAGCTGGGAAGGTTCAGAGGTGTCCCAGACCACGCCTGGCGAAGTCGTCTGGGGCCGGTTGTGCCTCTCGCAAGGCCGTGACTATTGCCCGTCCCTGTGCCCTCCTCCAGCGTGTGGTGACAGCTACCTGACTGTCGCCCACCCCGCATCCATTACAGGGCTGTCCCTGGAAATCTGGCTTCCCACGTCTGCAGATTCTTTACTAACGAACGGCAAGGAGCGGCTTGCGATGAAGGGAAGAGCAGGAAGGACCCCTCCGTTGCCTCATTTACCAAGGACTTCGTGCCGCTGATGGATTAGCCCTTGCTTACCTTCCTTTGAGACGACTGACCTCGGCAGCTGACAGGCACCGTCAAGCCCTTCGCTGCCTCTCCGCCACCATTAACTTCCCTACCCAGCCCTTCCCAGTCCGTAATCCCGCACTGATCAGGAGGAGCCGCGTGCATAGATTTTTAGATAGCAGGTCAAATTATCCTGAACATCTTTAATTGCTTTTGAAGAAGGAGGAATAAAGATTTCTGTGATTTAAGCCTCAAAGCCAGTTAGGCTTTGAAGTTAAAGGTAAACTGTTCAAGAAAGGGAGGGAGTTCGAGGCAGCTCAGCACTAGAAAGGCAGTCGAGAAGTGAGTTAGGGCAGTTGGGGACTTAGACCACAGCAGCTGCTTTGATCAAAGCTGATTTTTGAAAGTCTGCATTAAGCCAGTAGCCATTAATCTGTTTATGTTGTGATGTATCGGGAATGAAAAAAGCTGAAAGCCTGTTTTCCTTCTAATTGAAATCATAGAAGAACGAAAAATACAATGAAAAATCTTTAACGTGGCTTTCACAGCTCTTTTTCCCCACCAAATCTGTGCTTTATTATTTGGATTTTGTAGTATTACTGAATAGATCTATTTGGCTCTTCTCGGCTTTGTGTTTTTTATTGTTGCAGTGTTTCACTAAGGCGTTTAATCAGCTTCCTCACTCAGGAGGTTCTGGCAGTCACCTGAAACTCACCCGGTGTCACGAGCTGCAAAACCAAAGGTTCAGTTCTCAGCATTGCAAACTCCAGGCTTGGCAGTCGGGGGTAATCCAGTCCCCTCAAAATGATGAGGTTTTAAAAATCGTTGTAGTTTGTTGGACTCTTTTGTTGTCCTGTCTTTGAAAATTGGAAGTTCTGGCTTTCTTACAGACACAGAAACTGAAAACTTTTTTTTGAAAAATATGTTCTGCTGTGAGAGACTAGTGTGATTTCAAGATCTGGCACTCCTAAAGACACCAAATATTGCACAGGCTGTACGAAAGCTGCGGTGAACGAGGCTCAGCTGTCTTCTTTAGCTTGACCCTCTGGTTCTTAGGAGAGTTGGCTGATGACCAGCCGCTCAGTCCAGCGGAGTGGATGGGAATTGTCTGAATTTTTATTTCCTGCAGGTCCCTGAAGTCTCTGTATGCTCTAGTATCAGATTTATGAGTAACTAGAAATTGCCTCTGAAATGTACGAAGGGAAAAAAAAAAAAAAAACTACTTTTAGTAAACATTTCCAAGGCAAAAACTGAAACACGTTGAATATGGGAGACTAAAAGTGAGTTTGCCTAGTTCTGGTCCTAGTTCATGGGTACATTCTCCATTCTCTCTGTACCATCTCAACGTCTTCAAGTATTAATAGGATTTTCAGATGTTGCAAACATTTATAAATTTATAATCTTGCTCCCTACCCCCAACCTTTCTAATAATGCTTTCATAGCATGTTTAATAATTTACATATCACTTAGATACCAGCATTTGATAATGTCAGTGTGCCAAATTCAACTTCCAGTGTTATATGTTTCTTCAGATGACTGCCATAGTGAGAATATGAAGAAAAACTCTGATCTTATCTTTTTTTTTTCCTGTTGTTACTCAGTCATGTTCCAAGGCAGAGAAATGTGAAGCATGGGGAAAGCAGAGCTGCTAACAAACCAGTTTGGGCTTTGTTAGGCGGTGGATAGACACATGAATATATTACATATGATTATCATAAAATTACGGCCTGGAAATTGAACAGTCATGCTGCTGCATTTTAGGCAGCACATTTATAATAAGCTGTAATAGAGTAAACACTTTGAACGGCTGTAAGAATAGGCATTACTTGCGACCACAAATGTATGTTCAATTGGTGCTTTTGAAGCTCAATTTAACAAAGCAAACAGATTTCCTTGTAGCGTTGACACTGTTGTTCGCGGCGGTGAGTTTTGATTTACGGGGAAAAAAACAACTTCAAGCATGTAAAAGTAGCTGTTGGGGAGCAAAATGGAGGAAAAGAATATGGTTCGTAATGGCTCTTTTTTGAAAGCTGCACATTGTTAGAAGTAAAAGCGGGTTTGAAAGACTCACTCGCAATTACTTGGTACTTTGGATTCTGGTTTCAATTTCTCTTGCTTTACTCCGGTGTCATTTGGCGTTTTTCAGAAAGAGCAGAAGAAATACCATTTCTAAGAACATTTCACAACCTGGATAAGCGATGACTAGAACTAGGTTTAGGGCCTGATGCTGGTAACTCTAGCACAAGCTGATTGATTTTGTGAAGCCGCCCTGAGGTATCTAACTTACAAGAATAAGAGTTGGGAGAGCCAGGGCCCGAATAAATAGCAAAAGATGCTCTCGGAGTGGGAAAAGGACTTTTTTTTTTTTTTTTCAGTCTGCGCAGGAAGGCTGATGGGAAGCGTCTGATGGCACAGCTGCAGGGCTTCTCCCTGCAAACAGATCCACGGGGGTACGGCAGCAAGCGGCAGATCTTCTTGTCGAGTGCGAGACAGGCAGATAAAACGAGATAAAAATAGACTCCTACGGTAGTAACAACTTGGGTGTAGAGGGAAGATGAAAAACAGTCCTGTGAGAAAGCGTGCCGTAAAATCGAGGTACGATAAACACCAGCATTTGTTACAAGACCCGTGTCCAACATGCAGAAGAGAATATGTCAGAATTACCTTCTTCATCCCGTCCTGGCAGTCCCCTAGCTTCCCTCTGTGATGGGGAAGTATAGAAATAGCGTGGCCAGAGGTTGTAAAGGAGTCGATCGCCTTGCTTTGTCTCTGGAAGATTTGTTTTGGTTTTTACCGATAAATTATTAAAGAGATCTCAGCTGCCCTGTCTTGCAGGATTTCTTGGTATCATGAGTGTAAGTACCTAAGGGGTAATTACGACGGGGTTTGAGAACCTAATGGGAGGGTAAATGCTTTCCCTGGTGTGTGACCACAAACCATCTCTCTCTGCTTCCCCATTTGCAAGCTGAGAATAGTAAGCCTTATGAAATTCATAATTTATGAATGAGGTAAGCGTTGTTTTCCAAGTGTATTCTTTGTTGGTGCACGACTCTTGTGGCTGGATCTTTGTTTCTTAGCATGCAGAGCTCTCAGTTTGGGGCTGTCTCCCTTCTGTAAAAGCAGTTTGACTGAATAAAAAACACAAATCAGGGTTAAGAGTGGCTTTCACAAACTAGCTCATGTCAAGCAGAAATACAGTCCTCAAAATAATTCAGGTTTTCTGGGTGAAATGTTTCCTCCAGCATTCACTGCTGCATGATGATGACAGCTTTTCAGTCAACACACACCACATACCCTTGCTGGTCTAGCTAGCTCTGTCTTTCTTCTCTTGCAGTTTCTTACCTTCCTGGTGGGGGGTAGCTTTTTTCAGAAACCTCCAGGGGGTTCCTCATCCTCCAGTGAAAGGTTTTTGCTTGTTTTCTGTGTAACCTGCTCAACAGCTCTGCAGTTTGCTCGGGTATTCTCCTTTGCTTGCATCTGCCCGTTTTAGTTCGGGACTTGGGCAAATGCCCTCAAGTTTCAGCCTCAAGGCATGCTGAAGGGCCGACGGATCATTTGTGCCCCAATTCCTTGCTGCACCAAAACCTCTGGCCCCTACAGAGCTCTTCCAGGTGCTTGTGGTGAAGCATTCATCTTACCCGTTCCTCCAAATTCACGAGCTGCAGAGCAAGTGAGGCTCTGCTTGCACCAAATGCGCATCGTCTCTGAGTGTGTTCACACCGACTCCTGCCTTGAGAGCCCCGTTACTGCCCTCACACCACCTGGGGTTCGCTGAAGTTGCCCCATCCCCTGCAGGTTCCTCTTCCATCCACGTGTGCGGGGGGTCAGACTGCCACGAGGTGCCTTGCTAATACAGCTTCACTGAAGAGCTCAACCCAAAGGAGGTACGCTGAGTTCACGAGGCCCGAGCACAGGATTCCTGTTGCTCAGTTTCTGTAGAAGATACGCAGGGAGATCTGAGTTTCCTTTATTACTTTGGTTCATTTAACTTTTCAAGGCCTGTGGTCCCAAACAAAGCTCAGAGGAACGCAGGTTTCTTACAGGTAGCTCAAATGGTGTAAGGTTGGGTGTACCTTGTAACCTTCCAGGGTACATTAAGAAATCTATTTCCAGCTGGCACAGAAAGGCATTAAGCTTGTAATATCACCAGCGCAAGGAAGGTTTGTTATTCCTGATGTGTCCATCAGTCAGTTGTCAGGAAAGCCCCGGGACTGCGACCCTTTTTAATGCATAAGGAAATGGCATCCATATTTGAAATGACTACATGTAATACTTTCTCAAAGAATATCTTAATCTTACGTATTAACAGGAAAGAATAAACGGTGAGCTGCGAGTGCTAGGCACTGGAAGTCAGAAAAAAATAAACCTAGAGTTCAGAAAAGCCCCGCTGCTGTGATTTCGAATCACACCACTTTCCTTTCTGGTTTGTTCCACGCTTTTCCAGCGCTGGGTGTTAGCGACGCGGTTTAATGCGTTGTGATCAAAAATGTTAAAAATTTTTGTATTTCTTTACGTTCCTTCCCAGGAATGGGATCTCAGAATTGGAGCGCTTCCATTTCCAACGCACACGAGAAGCAGCGTAGTTACGTTTCAAAGGCTTCATTGGCGTTAAATAAACCTACCAACTGCACTGTGTTTGCCCAGGCTGATCGCTGTTTGTTGGGCAATACATTACTTCAAAGGACACACAATCAGGATGTTTAATTTAGCAACAGAATTGGATTACCAGTGCTGTTGCTTTACTTTTGACACATCTATGGTTTTGATAAAATAATCTCTTGAATTGTATTAAGAAATGGATATTAAATTACGTTATGAAATCTCTTCTGGCTTGAGTAAAAATATGAAGCAATTTGCTTAATGGATGAATTTCTGCCAGTTGTCAGTGTTAATATTTGTGGGCCTGTGTGCGGTAATGGTACGGACAGGCATTTAATAACCCTCCTTTGTGTTTTTGTAATTCTTTGAGAAGTTTTAGTGAACTGTGAAAAATACGAGATACTTTACATGAAAGGGGAAGAAAGTTCTTAAGAAGCACCTGAAGAAGCTGTCCAGAACTGGGGAAGAAGCGCTGAAGGAGCAACTTCGAGTCTGAAGCCTTCAGAAATGCCTCATTTTGAGTTTGGCTTGCCGTCTTATCTTCAGAGGCTGTTCCTTTTGTTCCTGCTGCTGCTTTGTTTGTCTGCATCCTGCTCCTTCAGGAAGTCATGGCTGCTCTTCGTTTCCTCTAAACCCTGTGTAATTGTTCTTTTCATTCCCTGCCTGTTGCCGTTGCTCATCCCCGATCTTCCAATGCTGCCGTTACGGCTACGGAGTCACAGGGCCAGCGGACAGGTTAATTTTCTCTGCTGTGTAGGTCATTCAGTACTGCTTGAGAAGTCCAGAGATTATAGCTGAAACGCTGCACCAGGGTGCTGTGGGGCAGTCACAGCATTTGACAGCAACACAGAAGGGATTTCAGGTGTGCTGTTCTGCTGGAGAGGTTTCGCCTCCTAAGCTGCCGCTCGTGGCTGGACGTACCCCATCTCCTCAGGACAAAGGAGCCTGCAAATGTCACGTTCTTGGGCAGTTCTTGGAAAAACCTGGTGGTTTCATGTTTGCAGAGTGGCTGACGAGAGAAGGGGGGGCTGCGGTTCTCCTCCAGCAGGACGCCGGGAAGCCACCCAAGGGCTTCTCCCTCGTGTGCATGGGGCTGATGGTGCACTTTGGAATGAGCTTATTTCGCTTGTTTGTTTGCTGCGGCTGTGAGAACGCGTCCTAATGGAGAAAAGTTAGTTATGTTATCAGAGGGGAAGAATTTCTTTCTAGGCCTTCTGTGGCAGCTCTCAGCTTTTTTCCACTGCAGGCATTGAAATTTGAGTTTAAAAAAAGAAAACAGTTTGTGTGCTTGAGCGTTATCAAAAATGAATGCCTCCGTTGCACATGCTAGGTATTTAAAAAAAAAATACCTGTTTTCTGAGAAGAATCTGCTCTATCTTGCCTGCGTGTTACAATTCCTTGTTTAATTCTCTATTCAGAAATAAAGATCTCTTTAATTTCATAAGGTTTCAACTGCTGCTTTTGCTTATTTGTTCTCACGAAAGTTACCATTTTCTGTGTCTATTATTGTGATCGTTTCTTCCGCGATCTCGAAAGTAGGCTGATGACTTTGCATGTGGAATAAGCAAGAGAAATAGGTGCATTGAAGAACAATTTTCTTTCCATAAATGCTTGGTAATAGAGGGGAAAGTGCAACAAAAGGCATTTAAATAGAGAAAGGATTGGAAACAGAGAAAGGATTGGATATAGGATGTTAAGATTTTGCTTACAAACATGACTGTCTTTTAAATAGACTATTTACTGAGATAAAATAATTTCAGTGGCTTTGAAAAACATGTGTATATGGAAACATAGGCCTTCTTTCAGTCAAGTCTCCATTTATCCAAAAACTTACCTCTTTTTTTCTTTCTTAAGAACTTGAATATGAGAAAATACGAGCATTTGTAAGGTTTAAGGCTGTCCATTCTGGGCTTGCATTCTGAAATACTAACTACTGTAATTTCTTACCATTAATACCTCTTATTTAAAGCAGCAGCTTGCCGAGGAATTTCTTTCTCCTTAGAAAGTAGGGATGATGAGGCTAATGTTTGAATCAAGCCTTCAAAGAAAACAGACATGTGTCAAGTAAAACAAAGAATGACCCAGCGGGGGAAATTGTGGCCCATTCTGATCATCAAATGCTGTGTGGAGGTGCACAAAAAAGCCTTGGCTACTGGTAGGATCACAGAAAACGCAGCAATTTTCATGGGACCAGACCTAACTACATTCAGCGTAAATGGGTTCTCCTCTTTTTTTCACCTTTTCAAGATTTTTTTTCACATCCTGCCCTAACTTAACGTGAAATGCGGCTGCATATAAACACACTGTTGGGATTCATCTCAAAATGACTCCATTAGTCCGCTAAGCGAGGCAACCTAAGATGTGTTAGGTATTTCACTTCTTTAATGTTTATTTTTTTTTTCTGAAAACAGAGGATGGAGGGAGACTTGGTGAAAAAACAAGTTTTTCATAGTGAGTAGCACAGATGATGGTGGCCGTGGGAAACCTCTCTCAGCAGGGAGAGGCAAATAGCTGTGTTCTTGTAGCCTGATGTTCTTAGAGGATGGTCTGTATTGTGTCCAGCCTGATCTGGTGGTGAGCTATTGCTGAAGTGGGGATGCAACTCTTGCCCACTTTTTCCTATCGCATCTAGCGATCGAGCAGTAAGGTAGTGAATCACCAGGAAATGATTTCTCTTGGGCAAATAGGCTGGTTCCTGGTAACTGGAGCAAGCGCGGTCAGGAACGGAGAGTGCTCCTGCTGCTCCTCTGGGTAGGAACTCCAGGAGTGCACAGGCTGGTGACCATCCATCCCCATCCCCAGGACACAGCTGTGGCCCAGACCAGAAATACTCTCCTGGTGCACATCGCCTCCAACAGCCCATGTCCGAGGCCTGATCCTCTGGGATTCTGTGACCCGCTGTCTGAAAATAGGCTGGGGGGGGGAGTATTTAAGGGAGGCTCCGTAGAGTCCTCAGTGTTTCTGGATTGAAGTTTCCGTCCCGAAATCACTGACAGCTGGCTCAAGGCGTTGTTATCAACAGTACGGCAGAAGTGCTGGCACTCCACCCAGAGCGTCACTGCTGATGAAGATCAGTGTTTTGGCTGAGACCTGCCATCGTGCCTAGGACGCTTCTCCCGTTTCTGAGAAGTGCTGGCTGGGGGAAATACCTCTCAGGACGGGAAACGGTGGCGCGATACTCGGTTACTCCTGCAGGCTCTAATACGTAAGGGGAAGAAGAAAGGCTGAGCCTGGTCAAAGGGAGAGCCAGGAAGACACCATTCAGAGCAGCTCAGAGCGAATTCCCAAAGGGAGGGAAATTCAAGACAGTTAATTCCGATGGCTTTCCTGTTCCCCTCTAAAGCTTAAGCACCAGAAAGGAGCGTGCAGGTGATGGCAGATGTGGGGTGTGAATTATAGATGTGAGGCTCACTGCGGGCTTGTTTAGCCCTGCGTGTAAACAGTGCTCATTTAGAAGTCTATTAAGATAGAAAAATGGTTTTAATATGAAAAATGTGTTGTGCTCGGAGTATTTATCATCTAGATCAAATACCTGGGATTTGCTAAAATATACTTAAAAGCTCCAGTAGATACTTCCGTAAGACTGACACCGCTTAAAGTATAGGGATCAATACGTGCTGTATTTCTTCCTTTATAAAAGTAATTACTACAACTTGCAGTTGTTACAGACTACAATCACCATTTTTCTAACAGGAAAAATCGTTTAAGTCAGTGTTTTGGCAGGTGTTCATATTTTGTAGAAGGATGTGTCTCTCAGATTGCTAATGAACGGCCAAGCAAGTATCTAGGTAGTTAATAATGCTGCTTAATTGCCACAGTCAGATAGAGCTGCCGTCTAATTTATCGCTATTCTAAGCATCCAAACACTGGAAGAATGATAAACCATGAGAAAGCCTTATGAGATTGTTTAGTGGAAGTCATTGCCTTCAGTTTTATATATTCCTCTCTATGTTCGGTGATCCTTTTAACGTTTTCCTGCTTTGGCAGAAAATCAGACACGTGGCCGTACCCCCACCGCCCCCATTTCCACTAGGCAGCGGTTTTGGAAGTCATACACCTTCCCAAGCCCTTGTGCAGCCAGGAGTTCCTTCCTGTGCTCGTACACCCATGGTGGGCTGGAAAAGGATATTGTGTTTCCCTCAGTATACCTGACGGAACAAGAATAATGTCCCGTGGGCAGGAGTCGGTCAAACATCTGGACCGCGTGGAGCTTCCCAAGTGGGTGTGAAGAGCTACGGTGCTGTGCGGAGAGGAGGAGGCTCGAAGAGGCTGGTCATCTGGGTAACTGGCTAATTTTATCCAGGCCGTCACGAGCAGATGCCAGCTTTGGTTAAGGATTAAATGATTTTAGGAAAAAAAAAAAAAAAAAAGCTCTTTACTGGTGATGGGGTGGCGAAAAGAGTAACGCGTGATGTGGAAACCTGACTCCGGCTCTGCAGTGTAGCAGGTATCAGTTGTAAGCAGGTTGAACAAAATTGTCTTACAGCATGATTTTTGCTTGACAAGTAAAATCCCAGAGCTCCCTGTTTGGGAATGCACAGAAATACTCAGAGTAAATGCCAAGCAAAATGTTACGGTCCTGCTTATCAAATTAGGGACAAGGCATGTACCATGCAGCGCAGGATGACTCAGTCCATGTAGAGAACCTTTGTGTTAATTAATTGCCTTTATCTGGAATTAATGGAAAACAGGTTCATGTGCTTTTTCATGGTATGTGCTATTAAGCTGCCTGCAGACAGTTATGGCCTTTTTGAAACCTGCATCACCCTGACGGTAGTAAATCCCTGTGTCACTGCTCAGGAGTGAGTAGACAACAGAGGTGAAGAATTACGCTAATGAATTGAAATAGCCAGCCCCTTTTTATGAGAGCACTTAGGCAAAGATGCTGAACCCATTAATACAACCCATGTTGCATTACCCTGTGTAGCTTTTGATTGGTAAACTCTAGCAAACTAAGCACAGCCAGTAGTTAAATACGGATTTGTACTTACGAAGTGGCTCTTTGGAACAAAGTGAAATATATGAGTAAAATTGTTAAAGCCTTAGATAAGGTTCTCCAGTTACCATGGTTACTTGAAATTTTTGCATTGTATCATAGATTAGGATGCATAGGATGCAGTAGCCAAAACAACTAGGAAGGCCAGTGCATGTGAACTACATTTCCAACTCACACAGCATTGCCAAACAGAGACAAATAGCTCAGGATATTGGTTGCTGACAAATCTGTGAATCAATAACATGAGACCTGAAGGGTATTCATACATGGCTTGAAGTCCCACATTATTTTGGAGTTATAATTATTTTTTTTTAATACAAATGAAGAAGAAAGAAAAAAAGAAAATATAAAAATCCTCGATAAAGTAGAGTGGAATGATTTTCCATAAGCTCTTTCTGGTATTGAAATCTGACATTTGGCTTTGAGACCTTCAACAAAGAAGGTTGATGAAACATGGATAATACATTTCGTGCACTTAGGCTGGCAGTAGCACTTACACTGGAAGCAGTTTATTCCCATGGAAACCCATTTGCATTTGGGCCAGAAGTGACTTTTTTCCCCTCTGCTAGAGCTGCTGATGTTTTAGCATAATATAATTGCTTTATATTGACAGCAGATTTGAAAAGTATTTTTAAAACGTTGAGTAGCTGAGCATATGTATATGGAGATGGAGTCTGTGCAGTTTTCTGTGTAGGCTGGAGGCACGTTACTGAAAAATGCAGGACAGCTCTTTATCTTGTATTATTTGTCGCAAAAAGAAAAAAAAGTGAAATGCATAGTGTGTTTATCCCAACTTTTTTTTTTTTTAACAGGTAACAAAAGAACTTAAGCAGTATGATAATAAGATTATAGAGTGCAAGTTTGAGAACAACAGCTGGGTCTTCATGAGACAGAGAGTAGATAAAAGCTTTCCAAATGCCTACAGCACTGCCATGGGTGAGTAGAGTAAAACACTTTAAAACTTTCTCAGGCTCACGTTTTGATTTCTTAACTCTGTTCTAGTTCAAGAAGGAAAGGTGTTTTGTGTTCTCATTTCTACTTTGAATACTGGCATATAACTTACAATAATGTTTCACTGTGCAAATGCTTCTGTCATGTTTAGGTTTTATGTGCCATGCATCGTTTGGCTTCAGCAGGGTTGTTCAATGAAGTCAATTAAACAGATACTATGATGCATTATTTTACACGATGCAGAAAAAAGCGCCTAAGTCTTTGCAGAGTTGCAAACGCGTACTCAAAAACACTCTCAATGGTAGGGCATACCTTTTAAATGAGACCCAAGAAAGATTTTATTTACAATGGCACTGCAGTAGCAGTTGACTAACAGACAACAGTTCCTGGTTTTTATTGAAGTAATGCAAACTGGCATGCTACAAGTTGAATTGTTGAACAAAAAAATCCATTATAATTTCACCTCTATTCAAAATGCCAGAAGCATTATTTGGTGGATGGACAAGAAAACTAATAAGAGAAAATGTCATCTGAAGCTTCCACACTAGTATTAAAAACAATGAAGAGGGAAGCAAATGAAAGATATAGGTTTATCCCTGCTGAATTATGAGAGTTTTGTTTTCTTCTACCGAAAATCATTTTGTCAAGTTTTGTAAATTAAGCATTGTTGTTTACTTTCAGGTAAAGTCTAAGAAGTTGAATAAAAGTGTGCAAGGCTGAGTAGTGTCCAGCAATAGTCCTGTTGATACTGGCTTTTTTTAGGAGCCAAAATGAAATTTACTCATACTTAAGACCACACTGTTTACTAGAACATGCATAGAATATGTAGGATTTTTTCTAAGCCATTCTACTTTTATTTCTGCCTCAGCAATGAGTAGATTTTCTAGCATAAACAAAATGTGGTCATTTGTCAGGAGATAATAAATGTGTTGGCATCTTAGGGAACCAGCACAGAATATAGGTGGAAGACTTGCTGAACAGTCCTGCATGAGAAAGAGGAATGGGCCACTAAAGTCATAGAAGTACAACAACGCCATGTCCTACATTTTCTTTTCTCTGTTTCTCCTTACAGTTTCAATAGTTCTGTTTGGAGTCTCCTCTTTAAGGAGTGACATATTTTTTCTTTCCTTCATTCTTAAGAGCACGTGCAGCTGCCCTTTTTGTCTTCATATTTTCTCCCGTTGTGGAGCAGTTTTCTTTGACTTTTCCATATCAAAACAGTAATGAACTCCTTAAAAATAAAGTAACTTCAATGCTACAAGAACTGTTTTGTAAGAAATACTTATTTTTTTTCCATGGGAATTTTTAGAATAGAAAGTTCTTTTTTTTTACTTCAATTTTCTATTTTTGAGCAGCCGGAGTCAGGAAAGTGTATGCTGATTGTTACTTGTAACAATGCTATGTTGCAAGTAAATTTTAGGGAGTCCTGCTGTGGTTTAGTAATGTGGGGAGACAACAGATTTTTATTTTTATGCAAAGTTGCGTTCATACTGTGGCCAGTCCTTACCTGCTGCACATTATCCTCTCATAATCTTGTACTTTTTTCCAAGACAGCCACAGTATTCATACTTCATTTCTTGCCCTTTTGTTGGTGGTGGGTTTGTTTGTTTGTTTGCTTTGTACTCCTTAAATCTCTAGGAAGGATTAATTCAGAGTGTAGAGGAGGAGCACAAATGTAAATGAAAAGTATCAAACATATTTGTAGGATCACAGAATCATTCAGGTTGGAAAAAAAAAAACTCAAGATCATCAAGTCCAACCATCCACCTAACACTACCAAATCCTCCACTAAACCATGTCCATGGGTGCCACGTTGACACTCCACCACTTCTCTGAGCAGCCCTTTCCAATGCCTGACCCTCCTTCTGTGAAGAAGCTCTTCCAGATGCCCAATTTAAGCCTCCCTTGGTGCAACTTGAGGCCATTTGTTTTAAGAGATTTGAGCCTTTTTATGTGATCCATAAAGCCCTGCTGGCCATAACTTAGAAGCTATGGCGTGGGCAGTTGTGCTAAGTAACGTGAACGTGCTTATCCATGCATGCCTTGGCCACCGAGCCGGACTGCGGCCTTGTCCGCCATGAGGCCCGGTGTGCTAGATACAGGCCCGGCTTGGCATCAGGTTTCTGTGTCACGTAAAGATGTGTGGGTAAACAAGTGTTGTGCATTGGGTTTATAGTGTTTGTAGTATTCAGTGGTAGAAAAAAAAAAAAAAAGTGGCCTTAGTTTGGAGGTTTTCACTGCTGAGCCGGTCTTGTTTTAGGATTTGGGTAGTGTCTTCAGGCCAGGCCTCAGGAGGCCTTTGTTGCCATTGCTTGCCTCAATACGATGTCAGTTCCTGGCACAATTATGGTTGCTGCATGAAGCAGTGCACACATACCCACAGACACGTGTGTGTGTGCCTCTTTTTGTTTACAAATAGCAGTTCCCATGAGGTCGGTGCCTGCTGTGGCAGTGGTGCTTTGCTGACCTTACTGTGGCAGAGCAGAGGCGGTTGACTCCTGACAGAGCAGCCTTGTGTAATGACGGGTTAAGGCCTGCTACTGGAGCCAAATTACATTATTTATTTTTCAATGAGGGATCAAATTATCAAAGTGCAATAAATACTGCAACAAATTGGTTTGGTAACTTCAGAGCATGTTCTTTGTCCCCAGCTGTGTGCAATAGCATCCAGAACCCAGTCACGAAGGAGATGCTATTCGAGTTCATCGACAGGTGTACGGCAGCTTCCCAAGGACAGCCACGGAAACACCACCTCGACCCTGACACCGAACTGATGCCGCCCCCGCCGCCCAAGAGGCCGCGTACCATCACATAAGTCCTTGGGCTCAGCGGATGGCGTGTTTACACTGCTGCAGAAGGTGAAACGCGAGTGTGAGGGCTGGAAAAAATACCTGAATTGCTGTAAATACCTAGGTGTGTTTTTCCTTGTTTTCTTTTTTGTTTGCTTTTCTCCAAATTCCACATCATGAATGGACGTTGGTTTGTAACTGACAAAGTCAACCTTACCGTCTGGTATTTGAAGATGAAATTTCCAAAGGTTTAGACAAGAAAAGTACAGTGGAATCAAGGGAAAGCTGCCTTGTTTATATACAGATATCTTTTCACCTTTAATTTATAATGTCAGCAATCTGGAACTGTGGAAACATTGGAATGCTGTACTTTTTAGAAGCCGTGTTTAAAAAAAAAGAAAAACTTTTTTTTTTTATCATTATTGTTATTCAACTGGTTGCAGTTTGTCACCCGTAGTATAATTTATCCTAGTTTCCCTGCATTTCTGAGACTTGTGTTTAAAAGCTAACAGCAATGTTGTTTCAGCACTGTGTTGGTTAAAAACTAAGCCTTCTTAGATTTCACTAATTTTAATATTAGCTGGGTTTTTGTTGTTGAAATATTAAAAAAGTGAATCCCTCTTGTAAATAGCATCCTTTTGAAAGGGAACGTGCTGGGTGTTTTGTTTTATTTTTTCTCTGTTTGAACCTAACACCAAATGTATAGTGGGCTGATTTTAGCTTTGCCTTTTAAGTTCCTCTGTAGATAAGGAATACACCAAATCTTTAGCGTTCAGGTCTCTGTTCTGAGACTGATTCAAGTACAGGGCTTAGTTCTCCACAGTGATGCTATTGTAAATATTACAAAAAAGTACACTTCACTGTGATATGCAAGAGTTACAACCAGTGCTAGTGATGACGTCTGAGATCCAGGCACAAAGTGGCAAAAGAATTGCCAGACAGCTCCTGCGTGAAGGCAAAGGCAGTTTCAGCGGGAGACAGCCGTGTCGCAGGGAAGGTCTCCTGCCTGGGATAATTTGCAGGGCGAAGATGAACCATTGATGAGGGTGGTCGGGGTCAGCTCTCCAATGATACCATGTGAAGCCGCTGGCTGACTTCCCTTCGAACCGAACGGAGAAGCAGGTTAATACGTGGTGGCTCTCAGGGCAGTGCATTGGCAGCTGTCGATGATATTGATTCTGGGAAGCTGTGTCCTCGTTGTCTCATGGAGGAGCGGTTCTGAGCTGGGGTTAATTAGAAACCAAACTATCGCAGATTTTAAAGTTTACTGTAAATTTAAAAAGCAGGGATCTGATTGGCTTTTTCTGTAGTTTACTTGCCGCGTCAGTACGAGTCATCCTTCATCCAGCAGTCTGATCAGTAAAGATCATTAATTTGTTATAACTAAAATGCATTTCCATTTGAATGAGTTTTAATGTTTGTAAGCAAAATTAACTCCTGCGATATTTCCTTTTCTATGTGGAAACTTCAGGACTATGCTTTGTGGTGGCTTCTCTTGCTGTTCCAACCTGCTGTGTAAATATACGTGGCATCATTTAGGTGGTGTTCCTCGCATCTCTTTCTGGGATATTCCACACGTGTTTCCGAGAACCGAAGGAGTTAAATAAGTTACTTTTTATACTGTGGTAAAACTTGAGGGGAAAAAATGTGTTCATCAAAGTTCTTTTTTCAACTGTACATAGTTTCTGCGTATTATCTATAGAAACAATATAATATCACCTATGCAAGGTGCAAAATCATCTCTTAAAAAGAGCCTTATGAATTTGTTGTGAAAACCTATGCAGCCTCTATGCATCTTGCATTGAAACACACAGTTAATTATTTCTTCCCTTAATATAAGCATTTTCCCCCCAATTACAATCATCACTGAGATTGTTATAACAAACTTTTTGTCACCGATCTTCATGGTTCTGTGGCAGTTGCAGCTTATACGATGACTGCAGCCTTTCAAATGAGTTACTACATTTCATTCTTGTAAGGATGTCTCCAGGCTGTCTCCTTTCTCCTTCCCAGCCCTTGCATCTTGTATTTCAACAGGACCTAGCTTCTGGTTTACCTCTTACTTTGGAGCTGCAGGAATCAGGCTGCAGCTCGCTTCCATGTGCATTCCACCACGCTCATGAATTTGTTGTAGCCCTTGTATTCGGACAGCATCTTTTCACACTCTACTTGAAATGGATATTTTGAAAGAGCAGTGACTCTGAGGAAGTTTAGAGCTCCATGTTCATGTCTGATTATAGAACAATCCTTGCACTATGACCTGTAGCTTTTTAGAGAGGTCATTTGCCTTTGCTTTTCTGGAATCGACTGGTTGAATGAAGAACCCGACAAAACCAAACAGAATTTCACTTGGACCAGATGGGTTTCATGCTGTGAGAAATGCAGACCTCCTTTGTCTGCTATTAGATGTTCGAGACTGAAGCTAAGAAGCAAAGAAGAGTCTGTGCCAGGAAAATAATGATAATATAAAAAAAAAAAAAACCTAACTTGTCTACTTTTTGGTGTACAGCATGATATCATCCACTGTTACGTCTTTTGTTAAATATATAATGAAAATTTGGTTTCAGTGGAGTTTCCAAAAATGTAAGTACATTCCTCTGCAAACTATGTATTAAGTATTTTAATAAAGTCAATGGTTTAAAATACTGCTGCTAAGGGTGTGTTTACTCTGAGGCCTTGTGCTGTCCTGGTGTCAGTTAAAGCACCAAAACACCGTGCTGTTACTCCTCTGAAGTCCTCCAAGACAGCGTTCCCCATTTTTCAGAGGTCAGAGGCTTTTCTCTCAAGTAGGAGCCTCCCAGCCCCTGAGCCAGCGGTGGTCGTGATCCATTATGCCATTTTAAGTACAGTTTGCTGCTCCTAGAACCAAAAGGAAACCAAGAGGTGTGTGAAGTACCCATTTTATGACAGGCTAACACTAGGTAGCTTATCCATTTAAGTGTCAGAGTGCAGGCGTATGAGAAGTTGTGCAAGAGGCAGCTGAGCAGGTCTTCCCTGACTGCCATCAGCATGGCCCTAAAGCTGGTAGGACGCCTACTTGGACCAGCTCCTGGACTTGTTACTGTCAGAGAGGTGTTTCCTGTTTCAGGAGTCTGTCTAGAGTGCGTGTTTCAGGGAGTAAAAATCCCATCTTGGCTTGTGAAATTTCCTTCTGATGAAGATCCTGCCTCCGCTGCTGGTGTGCTGTTCTAGTGGGTAAGTTATTCGCACAACTCTTGTGGTGCTTCTGATCTTCCAGGTGTGAGTGCCAAACCAGATCCGGCATCTGAGCACACCTGGGGAGGTTCAGTAACGTCTTTAACTCCCGTTCAGTAGTCTGCGTGCGTTCAGGAGGTAGGCTGACGTGCCTGGCACATCGTGCTGTGGCTCGTGTTGGCTTGTTCACAAGAGCAGTCCTTCAGCATCCCCACTCCTCAGTGCAGCAGCTCATCAGTTTTGTGTCTGTGAGGTGTGACTTTGTATTTGCATAATGTGTAACGCATAATTGTATCTCAGGACCCAAGAGTATTCACAAAGGCTTTGGCACAGCAAGCTAATCTCCTAGGATTCATCTGTAGTCAGTGCAGAGAGAATGAGAGCAGAAGTTCAATTTGTTCCTCCTGCATCCCTCCTGCAGATGTCTGTATGTCTCTTCAGAGTCTCCTCTACCAGTGCCTTTTTAAGTCGATATTATGTGTGTCCTTTTATGTCAGTCCCCTGTGCTATTATGCTCTTCTGAACACAACATTAAATATTTTATTGAGTGTAAACTTTGTTGCATCAAAATTGCTGCAGTGGTCAATCAAATTTATAATCTCATTAAAAGTACTGGATTAGTTGCTCAAGAGCGATTTATTTTCCCTATGTGGTGTTGCTTTCCTTTGTACCTCTTTAACCAAACCCTAAATCCCAGCCCTTCTGCTAACTGCCCTCAGGCTGACGTTTGGCTGAAATGCCTGCACTGGCCGGATCGCTTCCATCCCTCAAGGGTCGCTCTCACCTTGTTTGGGGTCGCTTCACGCTCCAGGAGTCAGGAACCCTGCAGAGTTCAGGTTTCACCCGCATCCCTTTGCTTGCAGCGTCAAATTCCTACGATTTGCCCAGCTCCTCCATCCTACACCCACCCTCCTGCTTTCCAAGTTGTCCTGGCATCAGAAGCGAGGCTGAAATCTCTGCCCCCGTGGCTGACCCTCCATCGAGGTTGGGCGAGGGCAGTGCTCCTCCACCCGACGCCTGCACGCCCGTCCCCCGGCGATGCCAGCCCTGCAGATCAGAAGCTTGATGGATGTGGGGCAGTTCTGTCGCTGCAGTCGCGCCTGCACGGGGAAATCAAAGCGGCATCTGCCAGCTGTGACTGTATTCATCACACGAGCAAGGAGTCTTTCCTCCTTCCCTCCCTCATGACCCTCGTCTCTTTATTTCATGTACAAACAAAGGTAAGCCGTACCCCGTGTGCTGACGTCTGGATTAATTAGTTAGTGCGCGCAGCGGGAATACAGGTTAGTGTTCTTTGTGCTTCCCAGGCGAGATCCCGCTGACCTCCCCAACGAGCTGAGAACGCGTTCAGGTGCAGAGATCTGTAGGGCCGGGGCTGGAGGTTGATTGAGACATACACAACACAGCTGTCCCTCAGTCGGGCTCGTTTTAATCCGTTTTGTTTCAGTCCACAGGGAGCAGCCGAGGAGTACCTGAGCATGCTGTAACAAGCGCTGGTGCGGGGACCTCCCTCCCGGTAACGGCGCGGCCCAAGTGTGAAAACGTGAGAGATGCTCCGTGAACTTGAGGAGAGGAAAACGATCTTGCTTTCTGCTGTGGCAAAAAAATAAAAATAAATAAAATCTAAGCGCAACCCATTTGCAGTTCGTTTGGAAAACACTGGGTGTAAAAATAACCAAAAAATTAATGAAATCAAATTATAGTCAACTCCCACGGTAGGAATTTATTTGATAAATACTGCTCGTGCCCCCTTTTTCCCTCCTCTTTCTCCTCCCTCGGTATCTTTGTGCCTATTTGACTAGCGGAAAGCACACAAATTGGGTTCGGGAGCATTCATCTGTGATACTTTGAGAAAATTAAGCTTTGATTAACTCTTCTGTCCAGAGTTTCCTCCAACGCGAGGAGGCGACGAGGTTATCGGACCGAGTGCGCCTGTGTGAGCGCTGGGTGTGCAACACTGCAGGAACTGCATCTTGTTATCAGAACGTCCTTCAAGGAGTTTCTGAACTAACTTGGTCATCAAGAGATGGAAGATTGTCAGCCAAATGGTTGAGATGGTTTCCTCCCAGCTCACTCCCCACCAGCAGGAATGATCAGGTGTTGCCAGCGTAAATGCGAACTGAAGCTGAGGAACCGAGCTGGCTCCTGGACTGGGGAAGTAAAAGACAAGTCAGGTGCCCGGGCCAAACCCTGCTGTGATGAACTCCGGAGCAAGAAGTCCCAGAAATGCACCACAACCACTGCTATTCCCAAAAATGCAGGTGGACAGCGAGAGGGGCTGAGAGCCCTGGCAGTAAGGGGACAAGGGGACAGCGTCAGAGCGGCACGGCAGGCATTGAACACCAGAACCAGGCCTCCCTCCGGGGTAGGCTCTGACTCGTAATGAGGTAAGACAAGAATAGAAAAGTAATCTTTGAATTCCCCATCAGTTTGTTTGGCAGGCGGTGTATTTGTTGTGTGTTTAAGTACTTACAGCCTTCTCCTCTGGTTCCGTTTATAGACAGTCTTATGCAAGATGTTTTTAATGAAGAATTCTGGCTTGACGATATGGAGGTTTGGGACCCATAAAGTAAGTGCTAGGAAAGCACTAAAGAGCAAAAAATGAAGTCCCTGTTCCCCACCAGGCAGTGGAAAGCTCGCATCTCTGAAAGGATTTCTGGTCTTTATAGCAGTGGGCTCCCGGACTAATTCACTTTCTCCTGCCATGACAGTTTGTTCTTGTAAAAGCAGAGATTTAGTACGGTACCGTTGGGCTGAAAAATCAATCGCGTGAAATCAATGATAATTCTGCTGCCGGGTAATACTTACCATGTGAGCGAGCGAGTGACCCGCTGCTATCCCGCCCAAATAACCCGTGGCAGACAAGCGCCGGCGTTGGCAGCAGGCGCGCTCGGCTTGGCGCTTTCCCCCATTTGCTGGGGACGATCATGAGCCGGGGGCAAGGCGAGAGCTGGAGAGCCTGGATGTGGCCTTTCCGCCCCTGGAGAGGACCGTGCCTGAGCCTGGCAGCCTTCCGTGAGCATTGCCCCACGAAGGCAGCAAGTGCTGAGGTTCCCAGGGCACCAAGGGTTTGGCTCCCGTGAGGAGAGCACTACAAGCACTGCCGCCGTGTGCGTAACAGCTGCCGTCTTCTGGGGGTCTGGCTGTGCCGTGAGGCTCCGTGATGCCTTACAGAAAATTACAGGCACGCGTTAGCACTCAGCTGGGCTGGCCCAGAGCCGCAGAGGAGGAGGGAGTGATGGTGAGGCTTGCGAGGACAGCAGCCTGCAACGCTGGGGCCCCTCGCCTCACTGACGGAGGATGCCCGTGTCTCTGCCCAGGATGCGCGGCACACATCAGAAGCCCAAAACATTTGTTAATGTGGCAAAGAGAAAGAAAAAAAAAAAAAAGAAAACAGCTCTCCCTAAGTATAACAGGCAAGATTTACCGTGTTAGGCGGCAGCTCCTGATAAATTGACTGGCAAAATATTTTCAGAGTTCGCGGAGATTTGACAGAATTACCCATTCCCTGAAGCCGGTTGTGAGCGCGGAACATTTCTGCTTTCACACACAGTTTTGGGAGGAAAAACAGAGCAATTCCTGTACAGGCAGCTGGGTTATGAAAACTGACAGAGCATTGCTTGTGTGGAGAGAGCTTAAATGATGCACGAGGGACTGGTTAGCGTGTGATATGCAAATGCAAATCTATCCTTGAGGCATCGCAACTACAAAACGGCTCACAATCACGCTCATTTAGCGGAAAGCCATTTCTTACTGCGGGTCCCTCCCTCCCAAAGCAGCAGGGCTCCTTTCCCGGGGTGACTGGGCCCTTCGCCCCTTCTCCAGTGCACTAACTCTTCGGTAAAGCCAACGAGCTCCCTCAAACACCAGCTATTCTTCGGAGTAGCACCTTGGAGGAGGTGGGATCCAGAAAACTTCTCCTGCACTTTACATAAGTCATATTTTTTTTTTAGCTTTAGTAGAAGCTCCTTCAAAATGGTTTGCGATATTCTGTGTAAATTACTTGAGTGCAGACGCTGGGAGCGTTAAGACTCTCGTTCTCAAGTTCCTGGACAGATTCTAAGTGACAGTGGAAGTCAATTCACATCCACAGGGCTCCTGTTGCTCGCTGCAAGAATCGCTGTCGGCCACGGCACCTGATCTGCCCGCTACCTGGCCGAAGCACTTCAGTGGTTTAGAGGAAAGATTCCTTCTGACGTTCAGGCAAGTGATGGGTGCTATGACCCCAGCTAGGGGTGGCTTACAACACAAGAATGAGGCTATGGGATGCCACCCAAACTGTCTTGAGCCACGCCAGCAACATTGTTTGCCAGGTATAATGGAAAGTTTTGTTCAGGCTCGTTAGTCAGAAGAAAACGAGCTCCGTTAAACGCAGATGATGGTGTTGGCAGGGAGTTACACGGCAGCAGAAGTTTTTAGTTGTTATCCTTTTAAGAGAGAACCTTCCAAGGTCCCTCTTCTTTCTCAGGAAGACGAGGCAGCGGCTGAAACGTAGCCGCTCAGGGAGGGCGTTTTCCACCTGCTTTTGGGGTGAAGCTGTAATGGGTGACGTAGGACAAGCGTCTCCCAGAAAGGGCACCCCGTGAGCCCAGGCTCACGTTGGGCAGCAAAGCGAGGCGCCTCTGCTGCTGTGTGCAGTGGGAGCGGTCCCGAGGGTGTCACGGGCCCTGCGGACGGCTCAGCGCTGCTCAGGGACACCAGGATATTCCCACAGAACCACGTAATAGGTGAGGCCGGACCAGACCTCCAGGGACTGTCTAGCCCAACCCCTTCTGAGGGCTGCATTTGTCACTTCTTAATTGCGTATTAAAAATGAAAAAATGGCAGGAGAGGAACGTTAAAGAGTTCTGTTCCTCATTAAAACGGGACAGCTAATGTATATACGGTATGCTCAGCGACAGCCATTAGCTAATCAACAAATCATCACCCAGGGTGCCACAATTACTCTCCGGAACGAACGGTGGCTGTGCAGGGGCAGCGACAGCAGCTCGCCCGGCAGCACACGCTGGCCGTGCACACGGGGCACACGCAGATTAAATCTGAAGGATAGCGTCTGCACAAGCTCCTTGTCAACATCCATCACGCCCCAGGGCCTTTTAGAATCTAATTGGTGTCATGAATGCATTCATTGGCAATAATACCTAAAGAAAAGTACGTGCTTCTGGAGTGCCTCCCATCCTAGGGGTACGGAGGTACCCGCAGCTGCTGGCAGTGGATTATGCTCCTGTGAGATGTTAAACTCCGTGTCCTGTTTCACAGGTGGGGATAAAGGCCTGAGGAGCTGCTATAAGCAGTGTCCCCAAGGCCACCAGGCAAACCGTGGCAAAACCTAGGGCTCCTCTCTGCTCAACCCTGCTCCCGCGATACGGCACAAGATCACCCTCTGTGACAAACCAAAATCTTCCCCTGCTTTATCCCAAGGACACGAGGACTTGAAGGACACAAAAATGCAGAGCCCAGGGTATTTTGAAGATGGTTTTACTAAAAATATCTCAGTTCCCAGCCTTACATTTAAAATGCTGTAATTTGCCAAATAGGAATCCAGGCTCGTTTCTCCATATCTGTGATGCCTACATCATTTCCATGTCTGCCTTTCCCCAAATAGGAACTCAAAAAACTTCTGGTGGCTCACAAAACTGCCTGCTCCTGCTTTGCTCAGTACTGAGGAGACTTCAGTTGCTCCAGACACAACAGATGGCCCAGAGCAGCGCGGAGTGAGGACAAGACCTTCTACTGCCACGTTTCGGATGAGGGCATTGATGACCTGAGGTAAGGCTGTCACCAGCAAGGTGGCTGTGAAGGGCTCCTGTTGAAGGGAAGGTCACTCAGCAGAGCTCTGGGCATGAATTCTTGCAAACAGGCTTCGAAGGGCTCCCAGGCATCCAGCAGAGCTGGTCGAGCTTTGCTTGGATCCTCCTCCTCTTCTCAGGAATTGGGCTTCACGATATCCATGTGGTCGGGCACGAGAGCTGGCGTTTGCTGCTGCTGTAACTTTCTCGGCACGGAGATCGACTCCGAAAGGCTGGTGGGCAGACAGGCTGGTGGATAAGGTGGGGTCCGGTGGGTGAGCCTTCACGCCGTAACCAGGAGCCCTGCAGAGAGACTTACCTGAATAAGTGTTTGCCAATACCGCCGTTAATTCCCTAAACTTGCTGAAAATGAAAGAGAATACTGGCCCGGGCAAAATGTGATTGAATTTAACTGCTTTGATGTTTCTTAAACAAATCTTGGGGTAATTTCTCAGTCACGTCTGTGCATACTGTATAATTTAATATTTTTGACAACTCCATGGAGTTGTGAATCTCTGTGATATTCGGGTTATCAATTTCACTGGCATGGTTTTGTCACTCTTCAAAACCAGAGCTCAGTTAACCCCCCCCTTCAGCTCATTCCAAGTGGCTGGATCTGCCTCTGTTTTGAAAGTGAATCCTATTTATGTTCTGTTCTCTGATGTCACTGGGCAGCTAATCATTCAAGTAGCATTCCCGTCTCCTTCTAAAAATTAATAATAGGAAAAAAAGAAAAAAGAAAAAGATTCCTGCTGTCAAGAGACTGAGTTGGAGCTGGTACCCTGGGTTACTGCAGGAAGCCGGTCTCTGGGTAGGGAAGTTTTTTGCTTGGCACTCCGTGCCAGTAAACAGAAGTGGTAATAAGTCACACCCGTGAAGTGGATCAAATTGTGTTATATCTGAAGAAGCTGTCAGAAACTGATAGGAGCGAGTCCGAGACCGAGTGAAGATCTGAACGCGCTGTTTCCTCCCTCCTGTTCTCCCGCACAAGGACGGCATGTGAGAAGAGGCTGTTGTGATGTCCCTGAACCCTCTCGCAAAGTCTTTGATTTGCCGAATTTCTCACTGTTCCTTCTTTTCAGTCGATAACTATGCGAGAGGTTAAACCAGGACATTTGGTTGCCTCCGTGTAGCGGTGTGACTTTCAAAGGTAGATGGAAATAGACATTAGAAGGTTTTGCTGTACATGAGCTGGATCTTAATCATCTTAATAGCTGATCTTTCTTTCAAAGCCATCACTAACAGGAGGCTTTATTGTTCTAGACGTGAGCCTTCATTAGAGATGAGGAGCAAGTGGTCGGGCCCACAGTTCCCTGTGTAAGCTGCTCTGCAAAACTCTAGCAGGACATCGCACACCTCCTCTGCTGCAATGCGACTGGACAGGGAGGGTTTGCATAGCGACTTGCTGAGGGGCAGCCCTTACAGAGTGCCTTACAGAGTGCTGGATGGATTTGTCACAAATGAGGGAGAGGAAGACTTAATATTGAGTTTGATATATTAATTTTTTTCCCCTAAGCTGTGTAATCTCCCACTCTGTAGCTTCATGTGATAAGAGAAGGTTTGGACAGAATCAAAATCCTTCTCTGACCCTGTGTGGTGTCTAATTAAATGATTCACTTAGACTTATTGGCCTCAACTGACTTGGCTTTTCCAGATAACGTAAGCCATCTCCCTTCAACCCAGCTCTGGAGGCCCCTGTCCAACCAGAACCTCTAGAAAACTCATCTTCATCAGCGTTTGTATAGCCATAAAAATTTTACATTTTTTTCACGTTGACTAAGGCTAGTGCTGTGTTATTAAAGCCACCTTTCCTTTTGGAAATTATGTTCTTGGCAACTACAGAGTGGGACTTTGGAAAAGTCATTAGCACAGCCTGCCCTTCCTGAACAAGTATCCTCTTGCAAGCCATCTGCTCAGCTCGGAAAAGCTTTGTTCTTCTCATAGGTCATCTGAGGATTTGGGAGGCAGGCACAAAATCCAAGTCATCGAGATGCAGCACTTTGTACAAGGCTAGCAAATCCTGAAAGGTGCAGGAGCAGGGAACTTTCAGAGCTGCAGTCAAACCGAGGTCTGGAGAAGGATGGAAATCAGTCTGCTGCACGTGAAAACTTGGCAGGAGAATTGGTTGTCCACTGAGTTCACAGGGAAATGCCAGCCCTCAGAGAAGAGCCAGACCTTGCAAAAGGCAGAGACACTTGACATTAAAAGGAGCAAAGGTTTTCAGTACGTTAAAGATATGAAAGTTGTATTTGAGGCTGGGTTTGAAAACAATTGTTTGCAGTTGTGCCTTTGCAAATAAAAGGATCATTTACCCACTGAGTGGTGCAGCTCAGAGAGGTGACGTTGAGCTTGCAGGTAGTGTTGATGTTCATGAATACCGAGGGCTAGCCTTTGATGGGGCTCATTTATCCTCTTGCCCAGAGCAGTAGGATCCCTCATCAGCTGGGTCATTTCCTTTTGACTTTGTCCTATCCCTCCCCAACTCCTGAAACATTTATTGTCCGGCTTCTCATCGTAAATATATGGCAGACTGCAATCTAGGTCTTGTTTGAAATCTTCTTTTCAGAGTAACATGAAGTATTCCAACCCCTTTATCATTGTCTGCTTGTTGATGAGCAGTGAACTTGTTCCCACCTTGTCTGGTATTTGAGCTTAGCTTGTGCTGCTGGTTAGTAATTCCAGACACTGCAGGAAGAAATGCTCAGCCATAGATTTATGCCTCGGTTTGAAATTAAAGCTCAATTTAGTTTAATTGTCCTTGATTTTATCAAGCATACAAAATGACTGATTCCATATGCAAAAAATAAATACATAGACAGCAGCTCAGAAGTGTCTTCCTCCTTATGGTAGCGATTGTACACGGTTTTCTGGTCTGCCAACTGATCTGTCACTTGTTTTGAACCTGGTTACATCTCTTCAATGAAGCCTATTTTGGTAGGGTAAGAAGCCAGCATAATTAGTGCAAAGGCGTGTGATAGTTTCCCAGCACTTGATGAACATGGCTTGGGTTGATAATAGTTTTTATGTATCTTGGATATTATTTTAATGTTTCCAAAAGTGAGGGATTTGGAGACCAGTGCAGCTCAGATGGGGTTAATGGATCCAGCCCAGCAATTAACCCTGGCCTTGGAGTGGAGGTGACATCCTCCTGCCTTCTCTAAAACCATGTGGCCACTCCAGGCTGTTCTGGGAAGATTTTCTAGAGATAACCTGAATTTCTCAGTATTACTCCATTCACTCGTCAGTTCTGCTGCTGTTGTTATTGCTGCAGAACCTAAGAGTGAGAGGTACGAGGAAGAAAGGAACCAGAAGAGGTAATTGCAAGCACTGTTTTTGTGTGTGTCTGCTTTTTGTTTGTTTGCTTGAAAATATATTTAATTCATTTCTGTTTTTGCACCTAGGAGCCCCCATAATGGGCCAGGACCCATGGACAGAAGCCATACTGCAAAGAGCTCTCAGTATCCTCTGAGAAGAGAAGGGGGCTAGGTAAAAACATTGATGCTGTTGAAACATTACCTGCCTCTTTGGCGTTTGTTCTCATCTTCCATCACACTGTGTCAAGAGAAATGGGTGGATTCACTCTGATTTGTAGCAGTGGAGGGAGAAATTGCAAGTCCTGCCTCTGGTAGCAACACAACTACTGAGCAGGCAGGAGGGTGTACTAGCAGATTACTACTGGTTGGATGGATGTGCCTTCCTGTAAGAGAGCAGAGGGTTTCCAACCTCCTGTGGGGACCCTGAAGCTGTTCCTAGTATCAGCGGGGGGTATGTGTCCGACAGGATCCTAATTTATGCCTTCTAAACCCTCTCTGGACCAGACATTTTCCTTTAGGTGCATTAGTGTCCAAGGTCATTGATCTGCATATGGCTCCAAGGCTACGTGAAAGTTCTCAGCGTGCTCAGAGGTTTTTAGGTCTTTTATCCTCCTTGTGTACTAGCCCAGTCTCATCTCCAGTTTTGTGGTGCCTGACTGAACGGCCAGGCAGACCTCAGGCATCTTTTCAGTGTCAGGGAAGAGTGGGGAGCATCTTCTGCCCCACTGCGGGATACATGTTGAGCCTGTATGAACATTTTGTGCATGGGGAGTGTGTTGTACTTCTCAGCACAGTTCTGGACTTTGTCCTTCCCCCAAGCTCCCAGCGCTGTGGAGGGAGCAGTGTAGTAAGGTCTGTGGTGGCAGCAGACTGCCATCTGGGAGCCCTCCTTCTCCAGGGCCTCTCGGTCAGCCGACCAGATATGTGCCATTACGTAATGGCAGGGGTGGCCAAGGGGACAGATCGTGGCTGCTGCCAGCAGAAGGTCTCATCTGACCCACACGCCACTCCTCTGGGGCTCTGGGAGCAGGGCCACGGGCTGCCGCACTTCTCCTGCTGGGCAGTAATGGCAGCGGCTGACACGGAGCACCTCCTCCTCTCCTCCTCGGGAAGAAGGGACTGGCTGATCTCCTTTGCAGACCTCTGAAAGTATTTTATTAGCTGTCTCCAGAGAAACTTCCTCTCCCAAATAGTTTTAGCCAGGGTGTTTTTTCACTTACTAAAGATACGAGGCTCATGTCCTCCATGGCTGGAAATCGTCCTAGTTCCTTTGAAGCCTGAGGAGCTGTAACAGACTACACCAGAACAGGATGTGCCTCCTTAGTTTTTTCTTGGTAGGAAAACGGTGGAATTACCTTGCTAGGAATCGACTTTTTGTTTGTTTGTTTCTTTAATTTAAAGAGAAGGAAATACTTTAATACAAGACTAAAAAAAAAGTTTGTAGTACAAGAATTACCTCTTTTACCTTCCTTGTTTTTTATAGCTTTGACATAAGACATATGATTCAGTTTGGATTAAAACAGAAATAAGCTTGTTTTGCTCCTACACATTTCTTTAAAAGCCTGCACATTCTGCTTTTGATATTTTCCTACCAGATGACTTCTGAAGGGAATATGGCTGCCTGTGACTTGGAAAAAGTGTAGCTGCTGTTGTCAAAAGCTTCAGAATGAATCTAATCCACTTTATGTGTGCATATGTGTGTGCATGCATGCATTGTGTATTCATATATAAAAAGCAAACCAGAATGTTGAAATACTAGCATATCAGTAAAAAAGTCACTTATCCCCAACTTCCTCTTTCCACTGGCATTTTGTGCGCTATTTTCAGCTTCTTCTGTTTGAAACTTCTGGAAAGTCTTCCAAACAAGAAGTTTGTTGAGATTTCTTCCAGTCAAGAAGTCAGTGAATGCAAAAGGGAAACTGAGGCAATGGTCTCTTCCATAGCAGCTTTCTGGATTTGTGTATACACCAAGAAATGCCCGCTGGTACACCTCGTTGTGCACAGCATGCTTTGGTTATCTCTAATTTAATTTTGAAAAGAACTCCAAACTGATTCCCCAGCTTATGTCAAGAGCATCCATGCTTAATTCAGTGACAGCTCAGCCACAGGATGTTCACACAGCTCATCCATCAGCCATTCCCTGCTGTCGCACTCTCCTTGACTGCTCCATGTCCCAGACAAAGGAACTACAGCCCTGTATCTTCACTTGCAATCTGTCAACAAACGCCTCTTTTTTTTTTTAATCAGATATTAAAGCAAACAAAGATGGGCATGCAGACAGCCTTTTGAGGCCGACATACCTCTGAGGTACTCTCCAGCATGGGTGGAGGCACCAGGGGACCTGGAAGGGACCTGGGGCTGCCTGGACAGTGCGGGCACGCGGGCAGCCTTGTTTGTGAGGTTTGGACTGGCAGCTTGCATTACCCCAGTGCCTTGAAAAGTGATTTTCTTTCTCTATTGATCACACCCTGAGGCCTTCTGGCAAAGGGGAAGCTGCTGCTGGCATAAGCAGACAATTCAATCCCCCCTCATACCGATGAGAGGCAGCCCATGGCCAGTAGTGGAGTGCTGCCCTCCTTCAGGCCTACCACCTAGCAAGGACATTTAGTGGGGCCGGATACTGCCATTGTTGTGGATGACGGAGGTCTTCAGCATTTTGCAAACAGTTGTCTGGGGTTCTTCAGGCAAGCAAAGAGAAACCCCAGGCCACGTCCCTCCCCTTGCTGCCATTGGGGTAGCGCTCCCTCCACAGCTACAGCATTTCCTGACATGGCGGCTGGTTTGGCCGTGGCAGAGCCAGGCAGTGTGAAAGAGCAATGAAGCTCTCACCTGGTAGCCCGAGGTGCGAATTTACATTGAGCCTCATTTAGCTGGGAGCTCCCTTTTGATTTATTGGCAGGTGCTTCTCACTCTCAAATGTCTAGCAGGCACTTCACTGACCAGCTGCCCCCAGTAAGTCAGCAGAGCGGGGTCATGGCTGCCTCCCCCTGACATCTCTCCTGGGGAGGGAGCTGCACCCATCTTGCCACAAGGTACCTGGGTCATGACAACGAAGCACTCCAGGTTTTGCACCTCTGTCTCCCCCAGTTCTCACACTGGTGTGCCACAAGTCAACAAAACACCTCGTAAGCCTTCTGTCGACTGATGGGGTAGCATTGCTTCCTCACTGGGGCATTTCTTCTTGTCGTTAAGTACTGAATCAGTCATTCATTTCCAGGTGGCTGTGGGATGAACTCAGGCCCGCAGCAGAGTTGCATGCACAAGTTATTTAGAAGTCAGACTTTGTTCCTCTTATCTCGGTGAAGAAACTACAACGTACTCGTGTTTTACAAGCCAAGGAGGATCGCTTTTAGCATCCAAGTGTATCTCATGCATACAGTAGAGACACCAGAGTTTTGACTTCCCCTTATTTATCAAAGTAATGCTATTTTGCATTTAGATTGTGTATCCCTACTGAAGGGTACTGGAGTAGTTCACAAACAACATACACACGTTAATAATACATTGTGAAAACACAGCTTCCTCTGGGGTGGAGAGCAAAAACCGAGGAAAGCTCAGTGCGGAGCATGGTCGGGGCATAGAGAGAAACTTGGCTCAGAAAAGCAAGAGAAATCATAATGCTTATACAATACTGTCAGAAGTAGACTGCTGTGTAGAGCAAAAAGACCCTTGATTTCTGAAGTTTTCATCAGAAAACCAATACATGGTGAACTCTGTGGAACTCAATTTATTGAGCTCTCAGGATCATGAGTTAGGTCAGCCTTGCCAAGAACTGACTTGTTTTTTAAGTAATCCAAGCTTGAGGTGTCGGAGCTCTGTTATACTCCTCTGATCTCATGCTTTGCTTTATTGTTTATTCATGTGGCACTGTATAGCTTTGCCTGGGGCAGGAAAGACGACACTGCTTCCACCCAAAGGAGCTTTGCAATGCATGGACCTCATTCTGTGAGGATTTGAATCTTCACAGGGCTATTTGCATAATGTCAATCATTTTCATACCTATTTTTATTTTTAAGGGGTCAAGATCCAACTGAAGCAAAACTTACGACAGAAAGATGACCCTTGGAAGTAGCAATTTAATCTGAGAAAGCTTAAGTGCCTGTGAGGACCCTCCTTCACACTCTGAGTGTGGAGATAGCGACTAAAGATGCTGGAAGATTTTGTTGAGTACACCTCAAAACCAGGGCTTTTTCTAGAATATGCATTTTGCTATTAGAAATGCTAAATGAATTGAAAGAGTATCTGGGAAAACACTGTCTTTCCTTTTACCTGTTGATTGAGAAATGAACCGGAATAGATTCTTGCAAATCTGCCACAGAAATCTCTATGCTAAGATTAAAATGGCAGGCGGTAATACATTATTTTAAAAATGCAGTCAATGAATTTAAGAGCACGACAGAAAATCCTGTGTGCAGTAGTGAAGATATCAGCCCTCCTGATCCCTGTCCTGCCTGCCATGGTTACAGTTTGCTATCTCACATTAAACTCTTTGTAGAGCTGGACTCGTCATCCTCTTTTTAATTCTAGACAAGTAGCAAATTGGTTTAAAAATGTAGAAGCTGTCCTGATGTGCATGCATACTTGCTCCTGCCTTTAGCTTTCAAACATCTGAAGGCATCCATTAGATTAGTTATCGTGTTAATAAGTAGATTTAAGAAATGCAGCATGTTCTCAGCTTGCACTCAGACAGAAACTCAAGTGATTACAGGCTTCTGTCTAGATATATCTGGGAAGTGACCTACACCCCTGAAAGTGTAACTCAGAGCTATTTTATCTGCCACAGAGATAGAGGGCAATCATAGTGCCCTTGTGGCAAGCAGATTGAAAGGTACTTGAGAGATTATAGATGGCTCTGTCTGATACTGAGTTCCCATGCCTGATGAAGAAAGGTGAGGGTGTTTTTTTTTCAGAGAAGATGAATTAAAAAACAAACAAACAAACAAAAAAACACCTTTCTGGATCCATCGCAAAGTAGCAGAATTCCCATCACTATGACTTTCATACTCCCAGCCCATTTTATGAGCAAGGTTGGCTGCGCATCACTCGGAATCAAGGAGGGCTGTCAGTCCATCATGTATGGGGGGGCCTGTTGTGGTGCTACGGGAGCCCATGTTAAAACAAAAACAGCCATCGTGCTGAAGGAGTGGAGATTTCCCTGCTTTGGTGTGGAGTCAGCCCCTCTTTGCATCCTGTTAAATCTCCTCTGCCAGAGATGACTCATCCCTGAGGTTCACAAAAATACTTCTGAAGAGCTCTTTCCCTTTTTCCCTTTTTTTTTCTTTTTCTTTTTTTTTCTTTTTTTTTCTCTTTTTTTTTTTTTTTTTACCTTTGAAGTAGACTAACAGCACTGAATACATATTTGCAAAATAATTCTGTAAGGATATTCCTGAATTCTGCCCTTTAATCCCATCATACTTTTAGCGGAAATATAAATATCCCTGTGGTATGGGGGACACCATGCCAGCAATGTGGGGAAAGAACACACTTGCAAAACCTGGAAGCATGATATCCTTTTTTTTATTATTTTTTTTCCTTTTTTAAAAAAATAAAAAGGAAAAAAGAAATGAAAGGGATTCTGGTTTCTGCACTGATACCTAGCTAGACAGTAGCTCACCTAGGATGCTTGCTCATTGCCAAAGAGAAGTCTCAGAGAAAGGTCTCAGGACTGATCAGTTAAGCATTGTATCTCATGTGCATGTTTAGTGATTAATACCATGTGAAGAGAGGTCTGCAGTGTTTTAGTTCTTGGAATCTTTACTGATTTAAGCAAGGGGGAGATGGTTTAAATAAAAACAATACCAGAAACCACAGCTTCAGTAAGTATGGGTGTTTTTCCTCATATGTAGAAATAAACTTGAAGGCTATTTTAAAAAAGGTTATTAGTACTGGGAGGTTTTTGAGACATAAAAGAAGCAGAAGGTATGTATAACATTACCACAAGAAGTGCTGCATAGTTTGTGGTGCCCATCCAGTGCCTTGATTTTCACAGTCATGCTGCAGTGTGTTAGGAGGATGCTGGAGTCTTCTGGACTTTTTTTTTTAAAAAAAAAAAAAAACTGTGTATGAAATAAGCCAGAGTAGAGACATGGACAGGTGCTGCTGCCATTTCCCAGGCCCTGTGACCCAACCAGCCTGCTGGGCTGCCCTCGTTTTCTGCAGGCACGAGGGTAAGGTGACCATGTAGCTGATTGCCTATTCAAGCTTCCTGCCAGATCACAGCAACAGAGAAAGTGGGCTCTTGCTTTTTCAGGTTTCTCCTGTGCTCATCTTTAGCTGGGATTGAGCAACAATTTTTATCTCTGTGTGCCCAGGAACAGGAGGGGGAGAAGGAAGGAAACAGAGAAAAGAAGGGAGAGGGTGAGGAAGAGGGGAAGTTTGTCTAGCTTGACTTTTTCTGAAAAAGAGACCAACCAGAATTTTATGTAATGCTGTCACTTCGGTGGAAAAAGGAAAAGTGAGCAGACACAAGGAACAGAGGGGAGACAGATTGCCATTTTGTGGTGTAAGCTAAAGCCATGGAGCTCTTCAGTGCCCTGTGGCAGACGTGGCACCCCCCTGACAGACTAAGCTAGCTAGACACACCTCCTGGGTGCCTTCCTGGGCATCTGAGAGAGCTCTGCAGCCTGGCATGTGGCAGGCAGGGCAGAAGTCAGGAGAGAGGCCACTGCTGAGGGGTGAGGTCCTGAGGTATTGTGGCTCTGCTGAAGGTGGGGAGCATCTTCCCTTTGAGTATGGGGTCTTGTCAGGGGGACGTTTTCCTGGTGCAGCCCATCTGGGTGGGCACGTTCCCTGTGCTTTGGGATTGTCTGTCTGTCAATGGCAGAGGTGTTGTACATCACGCGTACACCAGGGACTGAGAGGTTTGCCCCCCAAACCTCAGCATTTACCCTACAGCATTATCCAGAGGGGTTGTGGAACAGGAGCTGCCTGAGAGTTGTGTGTGCAGGGTGAGTCACAGCAGACAGCCTGCTGCAGATGGGGGTACGCAAGCAGCCCCCGACCCTAAGGGGTTCTACCTGACAGCACAGGTGGTGACCTTAACTGTTTTCTTCCCTGTAAGAAATGAACAGCAGCAAGCCAAGTGGCATCTTAGGAATGAGTCATCTCTGTACCAAGCAGCATTGTTATTTTGGGAATTAAGCAAGGGAGCACGTGTCTGTGTATTGTAAAGGGCATGACAATAAAATCTACACCAAAGCATTCCTTACACACATTAAAACCAGGCTGCAGAGAGCTTGGCAGAGGTCAGGCAAACTGGGAAGTTTCTATTTGCAGATGCCTTACTGGTGTTATTCCAGTGGTACTACCATTATATCTTGCACGCTCTATCTATCCTTCCTAGCCACACATTTAGAAATTAAATAAGCTCATCAGACACATGTTCCATTTTATGAGAGCAAAGATGCGTACAAGAGCGTGAATGAATATGAATAGCCCATTTTTGGCATTACTCAAGTTTTGGAGCTGATTTGTGTGAGTCAGAAATAAGTACTGTGCGAAAAGGGCTCCCATTGAAATATGGATGGTGACAGAAAAAGGGGGAGAGGAGGAAACTTTCCTCTCAGAAGATGGCTGCTCCCTGAGACAGCTCCCCAAGACACGTGGCAAGTCTTCATGCAGAGCCTGGTTTGTACAGCAGCTCTTTGGGTTTGCTGACACCTGCCCACCCAGGGAGCCATGTCACTACTTCACATCGAACAAATGTCTTCAAAACACGGCAAAAAATAGACTCATCTTTGATAGGGAAGGAAGATGAAAGAGAGACTAAAAAATCCTCAGCAACTCAGGAAAAAAAAAAAAAAAAAAAGGCTTTAATTTTGCTTGTGGTTTTTGTTATTGTTGTTGTCTATTGTTTTCTTTTGTTTTTCTTAGCGCTTTCACACATTTCAAACTCTCAGTTGTAAATAAGAACATGGCTTTGAATATTGCACTTTCACAGTTGACAACGAAAATCGTTGTACTAACTAGCAATAAATATATGAGCTGGGAATGACCATGAACCTAACAAGGCTAGGAATAGTCCTACTATTTAGGATTTTGCCTTTGTCTGGTCTTTTAGAAACTACTTAGTAAGGTATCGCTTCTCCCGTGACTACCTAGGTCGTAAGCTTGCCTCCTTGCTGCCCAGCCATACCAAATCATCCCCATCCATGCCCTTACACCGATTCTGGTGTAAGAGAGGCACCCAGAAAGCTGTCAGTTGTGCTGGCCTCTCGTTCCAAACACGTACAGGAAAAGTGCATTTTTTCGACAGGCCTGTCTCTAGCTCTGTAGATTACAGATCCTCGCTACTTGTCCTAATATCAGGTCAGCTGTGGAGATCAGCCTGTTTTTGGCAATGCTTGGAGCCCACTGAACAGAGAAGGAATAAGGCAGTCTTTTAGTGACAGAGTGGAGATACTGCTCTGTCACAGTGAATGCAAATCTTGAGAGCACCATTCAGGCCCACAAGGCCTAGGTGTTACAACACCAGTTGTAGCATCAGTTTATTCTTTGTTTACTCAGACTGAGGTATGGGATGTCCCAAAGAGATCTCAGAGCAAGCGTGTCATCACAAGTCATTGCCTTTGAATGTCTGCTAGTGGCCTTTCCAGGCCTGTGGGAGAGTTGATCCAAGTGTGCCAAGTAAAAGAGCCTGGAGCTCCTGGTTGTGCAAGGCAGATGTAGAAATAGGACAGTTTTTAAAGAAAACATTATTAAATCCCAACCAAGTGCTTCTGGAGTGGCCTGGAGAGAAGAGAAGGCTTGAGCACTGCCTGGACTGACCCCTTCCAAGCGGGGAGAGGAGGAAGGATTTGGACCATCTCTTTCCCCACCACTGGTTGATATGCTTTTCACTAACTAAGATTAATTCGACAAGGACAAGAGTTTTAATTAGTAAGCCTCTACTCCTTTCATTATTTTAATATGTTCTTCCTGGAAAAAAACAGAGTTCCTGTAGGAATTATATTATAGGAACCAGAATCTTTAAAGGCTCCAGACCAGTGCCACAATCAGTTTTGAGGCCCTACTGCACAAATAAAATGAGCCTCTGAGGGAAATAGTGTGGAGATAGTGACCAGCCACCAAACAGGGGGAGCAGAGAAGTGAGCCTGAGCCTAGCTGTGAAGCTGTCACACCAAAGCCCTGGGGACACCAGGTAGAAACCTTGCTGGTGTTCAGTGTGGGCCAGCTCCTGGTACCTGGCAAGGCCTCCTCTTGGTCTATGTCCTGGCCTCCCAAAAGCACAGATGAGGAGGAAAGGAAAAACCATCTTTCTCAGGTCCTGGCTGTCAAAACTGGATTTTCAGAAACTGCCTGCTAAGCGGTTGGTTGGTATTAAGTGGATTCAACCAGAGTCTCCTAAGGGTTTAGAGAGCCTTTGCTCCGTGGAGGAAAATAATCACACAAAGGGACTACAATATCTCTGTGTGACCCTGTGGCCAAAAGGGTAAGACACAGACTACTGTTTCCTGTAGAAAACAGTATGGATTTGGTATACTTTTTACAAGCCACTGCTACCCTTTAAACACAGGATTTATTTAGGCAGTAATTCTCTTTCACACAGGGGTATCTATAGATGCACAGAGGAAAGGCTTTATGTATCTTTAGATGTCTATGTGCGCGTGGTAAAACATACAAATGTCTATATGCTTTCTACTATTCTGTTTCTTTCTATATTCAGAGAAATCCTGCTGTTGGACTGTCCCAGACTATGTTATGGCCTCAAGACCACAACCAGCCCTTCGCATCCCTGCCCAGACCCCCTGTGTCTCCCCCCATGCTGCCCATGGCCCAGGGCCCTGTGTCAGCCCCCCTGGGGTAGAAAAGATACTTTCGGGGAATATCTATCCCCACCTGTCTCAGAAAAGGGCTCAGCTCAGCTCTGCTGGTGGCACCCATACCCACTGTGTTTCCACAGCCTGAGAATTGTTTTCTAGTGAGACAAGTTGTTAATGAGACACAGGCATAGACCCTCACTGAGCTATCTCAGACCATTCTGCTCCCTTGAATTAGTTGTGGCATTCACTTCCAGCACCCTGGAAGGCTGTAAGCTATATATATATATATTTGGTGTGTGTGTGATGTAGGCACACTGGGCTTGAACTAGTATGGCACCAGAGTTACCACATCTCAGTTTCATCTGGAGCCGTATGATACTGAGTCGCTATTGTTTCCCCCCTACAGCTTCAGCCACTGGAGGTGCGGGGGTGTACAGAGCATCATCCCTTGTTGTTGCAGTTACAGAAAACCCTAGAAGTGCAACTGTGAGTGCATTGTCTGCTTTGGAATCATCCTGTTTGGAAATCAGGAACCAAAACAAACAAAAAACTGTGACATTTATTAATAATTTTAATTAAGCTTCCCTGGTTTCATGCCCAACTGCACATTTTCTCAGGGGGGGAAGCAGGAGGGAAGTGAATTTATGACTGCTGGATGTTTGAGCCTGTCAGAATGATATTGGGCACTACCAAAATGGATGGCTCGAAAAAAGTTGGGGTGTGAATAAGCTGTTTCCTCCACAGGTCTGTTTTATACTGGCAGGGTGCACTTAATGGTTGACTGGAGAAAAAAAATGTGACAGACAGGGTGGTTTCTTACATGGTCCTCAGGGAATATAACCATGAGCACTGTTCTTCCCTTTAACTCGCCCTCTGGTCACTGGCAAAATAATTAGATTCAAGCTTCAGGTTTAGAGAAATTGCTGGTAGGAGGGGAAGGGTTAATTTGTTTACTTGGGGGTGTTGTTCTGTTTATTTTGTTTTACTTTTTTTTTTTTGAGCAGTGAATGTGAATTATCCATTATCCTGATGTGAATTATCCATTTTGGCAAGTGAATGGGAGCAGTTGCACGTACTTGGTATTTTCTGTCACATGCACTATTATTAGTAAGAAACACATTTCCTTTTGGGGTGAACGCTAAGGACAAAAATAAGGCTGTTCAGATTACCACCCCCCTTATTAATTCTGCTAAAGCAATTGTGCTGGCATTTAAGAGAACTGGCAAATGCGTTTCATCAGCAGCAAATGTGATGCATTAAACGCTCTTTTCACATGAAGAAGAAAACAGGGTCTTTTAAGCACAGGGAATGTAATAGCCAAGCTTTGGTAATGATTTCTAATATTTTCAAGAGAGAAGAGGGGGAACAGATTCCATTCAGTTGTTTCAGTGTGAAGGAGGGGGAATAGCTCTATTATCCAAAATCTCCTCCAAAGCTTTCAGTGCTTCTTGGTGCACATTTTCTCTCCACGTGCAGACAGATTTGCCTTCAGTGACAAATCACTTGGCTATGGTTTAGATTTTGTATCCAATAAGCATGGTATGCCTTAATTCCTGGAATGAATTACCTCATAATCTAGGCACAATGAAAGGACATGCCTCAGTAGCACTGAGTTTTTCCACTTGTAGAGCAGAATACCTTTTCCAAGAATGAGTGGTGTCATGGTGCCCAGATGCTCTTGGGCTCTCTTGTTAGCAGTGCTATTATCAGTCATAACAACGTGCTGGTTGAATATCCTTCCTGATTTCCCAGCCAACTCAGATCTCAAAGGGATTTTATATATATATATATATAAAGATATATATATATAAATATTTTCTTTCGGGTGTTTTGCGCTCGCTGGTATCAGCTTTACATATCTCTGTAGGGGCTTAATGTTGCCTCTCAACATTGAGAGAAATGAAAGGCAGTAGTGTAAAGTGCTGTGGCAACTCATGTAGGATGCTCGTTTGTATTTATTTTAAACAAAATGCCCAAGCAGTCAGTAGTGATAGAGAGCAAGCTGCCTTTTCATGGCTGATGGGAAAAAAAAATGCATACAGACAAGACAAACTGTTAGGGAAGTTTACACTGCTCTTAGCTATGAGGTATTTTTCCTGTGTTTGCTTCAAGGACTTTGGTCTTCATCCATCAGCTTTTAAATATATACTAAATAGTGTTTAACAAGTGGCTTTTAAAATAGGGTGAACTTTTGAAAAGAGAGTATTTATAGAAGTAGCTATTTAGTTTGCTAGTAATTTTCAGTATTCATTTTGCTATTGCTGAATATACAGAACAGGATTATTCACCCACATTACCCAGCTGCTTCTGTTTGATAACGCAACAAAGGTTGTGATGCAAGTTTCTTTCCATGGAAATGACTGTGATGTCATGATTCATGTCTATGGGTTTAAAGTGGGATCTGGAAGGAGGAGCTGTTCTTGAGGCAGAAAATCCCAAAATGTAAATGCCTTCCATTATGGGCTAAATGGTTGATTAAAATGCAATCCAGTTAAGGAATATGGCAAGAAACTCATTTTCCGTGACACACTTGAAAAATACTTCCTGATACTGGAGTTCACTAAGAACACAAGAGTAACTTATTAGGAGAATCTACTTCTGCAACTATGCTCTTCCCATAGATGAGACTTGGCAACATCAGAGGTTTACAGGAAGAGGTGCTATGTTAGAGTGCTTAGTAAAGAATAGTTATGGGGTGGGAGGGTGGATTTTTCATTTACCTTGTTGGCAGTTGCCAGCTGAACTGGATAAGTAACTGCATTTGGAAGTTTTCTGACCTCTTAAGCCGGGATTTGAGAGAAAAAATGTAGAACTGTCATGCACTTAGGTAGGATCTTTCTCCTGCTCTGTCTCCCTGGAGCAGCAATGAAACTATGACAGTGAATACTCAGAAATTTAGGTTATAAGGCAGGTAAACAACCACCCTCACTAGATGTTCCAGTGGGTGTTTTGGGTAGAAGTCCTGTTCCAACAGAGCTGATCTAACCTAAAATGCTTTTGGTTCTTCCCTTCACAAGCCCATTGAACTAATATACCACGTCTCTCTCAGTCATTTGGCAAATCTCTTGAGCTGGATGTGAGCATCAGAGAGCTGGCTCTCAGCTCTGTATTGGGTGGTAGGCAAACCTGCTTCTCATTCATTTGCAGCCAAATGGAAGCCTGAGGCTTTTCACTGCTTTGGGACAATGTGCATCAGGACTGCCACCTTGGTTATTTGTCGACCAGCCTCAGTGGGCACATGGGATCTAGAGGAGAATAAAGTCTATGGCAGGACCTTGCTGGTGGGCAGCTTAACACCTAGCAGAGCACTGTTTACAGGCATACTTCCAGGGCAAAACCTTCATCATACAACCCAGCATACCCACTGCCAATTTCAAGACTCAACATTTTGATGGTTTAAACAGGGGGAAAGCTTGTACCTGAAAGTCTGATTCTTACTTAGGAAGGCTCCTGTAATACTTCGAAACTTTTTGGTTCCCTCCAGCCTAATGGTGTTATCCCATTCCTGTCTGTGCTGGTGACAGAATAAACAGTGCTGTGAAATTTCTGTGTACTACTAACTGCTCATGAGCTAAATGGTTTCAGTTTTCTCCATTGACAGTGATGTCTACTTACAGCTTTCTCCATTAGGTTCAGCAGTGTCTTAGCCCCTATGCAAGACAGAATGTCTCTTCATGCTAACAAAAATAAGCTGTGGAAAATCCATTTAGGAGTTATATATGATATAGCTACTCAGGTCTGTTCTGGTTTTCTATTCCATGAACTCTGGTTGTAGCCAGGCTGAAAGTGTGACTGAAGCCGTAGTCAATGGACAAACATGAAGATATCCCATCCCTTGGATCAAAGAATGTGGACGAAGCAAAGATATGTCAGGAGATCTTTAACTGCAAATTTCAGATGCAGGAAGACAGGCAGCAGCTTTCGACTAATGTAGACAATAGTTTCATAGACTGAGGATCTTCTCCAGGAAGATCTGCATTATCCTGGTCTCCTCCAGTGCTGTAGATCAGACAGCCTGTTCCACCACAGAGAGCTGACTTCCCTTACTCTGACATAATACTCTGACTGGTGGCTAGCAAATGTGATGCCCATCCACGAGAAGGGCCAGAAGGAGGATCTGGGAAACTACAGGCCTGTCAGTCTGACCTCGGTGCTGGGGAAGCTCATGGAGCAGGCTGAGTGTCATCATGCAGCACTTACAGGACAACCAGGCCCAGTCAGCATGAGCTTATCAAAGGCAGGTCTTGTTTGACAAGCCTGATCTCCTTCTACAACAAGATGACACACTCAGTGGATGAAGGACAGGCTGAGGATGTGGCCACCTAGACTTCAGTTAGGCTTTTGACACCATTTTCTGCAGCATTCTCCTGAAGAAGCTGGCTGCTCAAGGCTTGGATGCTTCGTTGGATGAAAAACTGTCTGGGTGGCTGGGCCCAAAGAGTCATAGTGAATGGAGTTAAATCCAGCTGGAGGCTGGTCACTAGTGGTGTGTAGAAAGCTGCCTGGTGGAAAGGCAGCTAGGGGTATTGATCAATAATGGGCTGAACATGAGCCAGCAGTGTGCTCAGGTGGGCAAGGCCAACGGCATCCTGGCTTGTATCAGGAATAGTGCAGCCAGCAGGACCAGAGAGGTGATCATCCCCCTGTACTCTGCTCTGCCTAGGTCGCACCTCAAGTGCTGTGTTCAGCTTTGGGTCCCTCACTACAGGAAGGACACCAAAGCCCTGGAGTGTGTCCATAGAAGGGCTACGAAGCTGGTGAAGGGCCTGGAGCACAAGTCCTGTGAGGAACGGCTGAGGGAACTGGGGTTGTTTAGCTTGGAGAAAGCTCAGGGGAGACCTCACTGTAAAATTACGTTAAAGGAGATTGTAGCAAGGTGGGGATCTGTCTCTTCTCCCAGGCACCAAGTGATAAGATGAGGGGAAATGGCCTCAGGTTGCACTGGGAGAGGTTTAAATTGGATGTTAGGAGAAATTTCCTTACTGAAAGGGTTGTGTGGCCTTGGAATAGGCTGCCCAGGGAAGTGGTTGAGTTGCTATCCCTGGAGGTCTTCAAAAAATGTGTAGATGTAGAACTTAGTAGCATGGTTTAGTGGTCAACTTTAGTACTAGGTTAAAGGTTAGACAAGATGATCTTAGAGGTCTTTTCCAACCTGAATGATTCTATGACTGTGAATGCTAACACCTGAGAGCCAGCTTCAGGGGCTGGGACCAGAAAAGCGTGTCTGGTGGTGGCAGCACACCATCAGGTTGACTAGCAAATGATCACAAAAGGCAAGAAGGAAAGGTAGCTTTGAGGGAGCCTGCCAAGAGCCAGCTGGAACAAGCCGTGGTGTGTTTCAGAGGCTTGGGCTAACCCCATGCTAGAGCTTGAGATGCCAGAGGATGCCCACCTCTGGGGCACTCGGTGGCTCTGAGTGCCAGACACGCAGTATTGAGATTTCCAGGAACCTGGTAAATAACTGAGGAAAGTATAAAGATAGCTTTAGGTCAGCTCTGCAAAGGAAAAAGAAGACAAAAGGCAGCTTTATTTCTGACAATAGGTAGTCATGAGGAACTTGATATTTTTAATCATTTTCTATCCACCCAGACAGAGGTAGTTATCTATTAAATTGTTACAGATATTTGAAAAGCATTGCACTGCCCTTGAAATGAGCAGTATGCTTTTAAACTGATAGTGTAAAGAGAAGGTGAAGACCTATCATAGTTTGTGGTTGATCTAATGTTTCTGAGTCCATCTTTCAATTTCCAAGCTCATGAAACATCAGGCTGATCTGTAACAATAAAAAATCTTTAAATTTCCAAGGCAGTGAGAGTGGGAGATAAAGAAGGGCTGTTGTAAAGCTAATTAACCCTTGACAACAAAATAAAAAATTCTAGGCAGCTGCCTAGCTTGTGTTGAACCTTAGAGCATATGCTAGTACTCCCATAATGTTGACTGTAATTATAGAGAATCTGAAATATCTTTGGGAGCAAGTCTGGAGGCAGAAAATAAAAAAAAATCAAGTCACAAAACTAGAGACCATAAAACAGATCATGGAGCTGCTGGAAGTAGGGAGAAGCCACAGGGCATGACAATAACCAGTGGCTGAGAAGAAATATCCAGCATCTGCAATGGCTTTCCTGTCTTACCAGAACCTGCAGCCTCAGCAGTCACAACCACAGAAAGAGCCTTCAGTGGGAACCCTTTTTGCTCTACCCTTTCCTTACTCCTTCACATATGTGAGGAAAGAGGATAAGTTTCTGGTGACTCTGTTTTTGGTTTGTTTTGGTTTGGCTTGGTTTGTTGTTTTTTTTCCCTGTTACCAGAAGCAAAACTCACTATCCTACATACTGAAATGCAACAGGATGTAGAATGTACATATACATTACTAGAGGGACTGATGGGCATTTCTTGTCCTGGTCACATCCCTTCGAGGTCCCGAGGACCATAGCAGCTGCTGATAGTGCTCTGCAGTGGTGCCAGACATTGCTCTGGATGTGACAGTGACTGCCTAACACTGTCACTGCCCAAAAGTCAATGTAAACGATGTCACCAGAGAATGGCATCAGGACCATTTGTTTAGAGGCATGTCTTTACAGATTGGTGGAGGAGATGGTGAACAAGCTGACCTGAACCAAGCAGTGTGTAAGGCATGTCCTAGCCAGCCTGCTGGGAAGAGGAACACAGGCTGCCAGCGATGGTGCTATTGGCACAGAGAGAGTTTCTGAAAAGCATTGTCAGGAAGATGATGTTTTATACCCACTGAGGGATTATTTGAGATAGGCATAACAGTAAGTTGTAGATTATAAGAGCACTGATTATAGTACTTGGAGGTAAAATGTGTCAAATACTGAGTACCTTTCAAGAGACAGCATTGCTGGGGGAGCTGGGGATCAAAACTAGTGAGAAGAGTTTGATGTCATCTTCCAGGACATGCAGCAACATTTATCCAACTGCTCATTATTAAATAAAGTGGTGAGAACCCCTGGAATTCCATTCCTGCAAGAGTTACCTTCACCTTTAGATAATAAAAGGAGTTGGAGGGCAGGTGCTTTTGGTCTATCGATGGGGTAAAACCAGTAGAAATAAGACTTTCAGAAGAAAAAAAAAAAAAAAAGAAAATTTTGGTAGCAAGATCAACGGATGCTGATATTGTTACTAATCTGCAGAAACAAAAAAAAATATGATCAGGCACATGGCAGTTGTTGACAAACTGGGGACTTTTACTTCAGACATGCTGCATGCAACTTTAACAGAGAGTAAGATTGCATGAAAATGCACCATGGACATAGCTTGCAAATCTACCCAGGGGCTTGAATAAAAGAGGTCACTAATTATTGATGTTCTGTTCAGAGGCTATAGCAGTAAGCACGGAAAAATTTTCCATGATCCCTCCAAAGAAAGTATCTGTGCCAGACTCCTACAACATTATGGTCAAAAAGAGTCACTCAAGCACCTGTGCACCCAGGAACAAGGAAGAGCTGGCTATCAATCTCGTCAGAAAAACGGGGGGGTCTGCATGCTGATTTCAAATGAAATGTTACAAGATGCAGTGCTGACCAGGAGCGCAGGCCAACAACAACAAAAATGAGGAGTTCTCTAGGCGATAGTACACATAAATTGGCTTATGAATGAAATATATTATCTTGTTGTCTCCAACTATTATTCTCACTTTCCTGAGACACCTGTTATTATCATTTATGGTGACTGTACAAATCAAATATATTTTATTGGTAAGCAAGGTTATATGTGGTAGTGTGCATTGAGATAAAAGTTTAGCAATATTGCTTCAGGTTCCTGTTTTCTCCTGTCTAGTGGTTTAGGAGGCAATGAGTAATTTACTGCTGACTGAAGAACACCAGAGGAAGCACTATGAAAATCAGGAATTGTGATCTGTGAATATATGATGGGCATGCAAAACCGCTCCTCATGATTTAGAGCTCCCATCATATGAAGGACTGACCTGGGCAGGCAATAACCACACCAAGGACCAGAACCAGAGCTCTAGTTACTGCACTTCTGTGTGTATTTCAGGCTATCATCAGAGAGAAGTTAACCAGAAACAAACCAGGATGCTTGTGTAACTCCTCTCCCAGGTTGGTTTCTAGACAGCTAGGCTGACCAAAGTCTCTTCTGCCTGCCCTTCCTTCTCAGTCTGTTGTGTCTGTATTCGTGGCTGGGCAGTGAATGGTTCAATGCCACAAGAAAGTGTGGGGAGCTTTCCTGCCCAAGGTTTGCAACAGCTTAGTGGTGGGATCCATGTCTAAGCATGCTGAATAAGTTGGTTTCAGACCCCTCAGCTCCTGGAGCCTCACATCTAGTGCCTGTCCTCAAAGCCCAGGGCCATGGATACTTACCTGTTCTGGGGGAGCAGCTAAGTTGGACACTACATTAAGTGATCAGGAAATTATTAGCAGTCTGAACTCAGATTCTGTTTCACATAAATGCCTCTCTGTGGCTTGAGGTAGGAGTTATTCTTGGTGTTTTGATTTACTGAAGCATTTCTCTGAAGGAAGGACAGATGAGCTCTGCCATACGTGCAGCATGACTGATGGCCAAGAGTGTAGAAAGTGTGAACATACACATGTGCAGTGGGGTATGGCCATTAGCTATTTCTGGGGTGTACAGAAATACCTGGAAAAGAAGCAATTTCTAGTAAAAGGCAGGAACAGAACTGAAACTGTTTAGAAAAAAAAGAACAAAACCCTGTTTGTTGCTGTTCTTTCTAAGAAAAGTCTGTTGTTTAAGGACAGTGACTCTAAACATATGACAGAGAAAATAGCATTCAGAAAGCAGTTGTTTGCTTAAAATAACACTGCTTAAAAATGTAATGATTTCATATACTGTTGTGGTTTGGACTGCTTGACAGAGGCATAAAGTTATATTTTCTGGGACCTTAAATTGCTTTTATCAATATTTTATTTGCATGTACAATGAGGCACCCAAATATATTCTAAGAATATGCTCATTTGAATTTGGGCTCAGATCTGAAATGCAAGACAGATTTGGAATAGCATGCATTGACTTCATAGGCCATGTAGGATGCTGGATTAATCATGAAGTGAGAAGTGCCTGTATTGAGGGACTTTGATCTTTTTATCTTTTCCACGGTTGTTGCAACATTTTGACATGAGTGGGTCCAAGAATGCAAAAAGAAACTGGGACATGAAATTAACCTCATCCAGCCTCTTTATCAGTTCAGCACACTTCTCCCAGCAGGCCAGCATGTGCCTAATAAGACAATGAAAGGCCAAGAGACTACACTCTACTGACCAGAAGACTACAAACCCATTAATTTGCTATCACTTGTGGGAAAATGCTGGAAGCTATTGCAGGATTTCTTAAGCGAATGACTTGGCGAAGTCAATTGATAAGGGAGATTTCAGAGAAAGCTGTGCTTGCTGAGCTGCCAGGGTAGAAAGGGTTTTGTTATGTCCAGGAAATTTTTAAGTGTCTTGTTGGCACCATGTAAAACAGAATGGGCAGTGCCATGTGAGAAAAACTGGAAAAGTAAATAAGGTTTTCCATCTTTAGGAGACTACAGCTTTTTGATCTTTCGCCAGAGATTTGGGGAATTGCCTTTTTTCCCTATGTTAAATCTCCACGGTGCCCAGTACATGCAAGGGACTGACAAATGCAACTATTGTAATAAATATTAATTAAAAATATTAAAGTAAAGCACATATTCCAGGAGCAAATCATTTACAAAAATGGAATTGCCTCTGAAGAGAAGAGAGGCTCAGTCAGCAAGCACACAACTCAGTGTTTACCCATTTCATTTGTCCCTGATCCCTGCAGCAGCTGAAAGCCCGGAATCAAGAGAGAGCCAATGTTCTCTGCAGCCCTCCAGATTAAAAGCTATCCTCAAACACTCCAGGATTTCATAAGGAATGATGATGCATCGCTGAATGCGGTGGATTTGTGTCCAAGTCTGTTAAAAATTGAGTGGGGAGAAGGTATTACAGCAAGAATTTCTACACAATCAGCAATCAGATGAAAGAAAAATCTGTTATAGATGGCCTCTATTCTACTGCTAATGAGCTCAAGAGACCCAGGTGCCTGGAGAGAAAGGGCTGCTCCATAGCATCTTCCCAGACTAGGAGCTTTTCAGTGAACATGTGGGGATGCAAGGACTAAATCCTAGCTTCTGGGCTTCACGGGGCTCTCAGTCAGCCAAGGAAAGAAAGTTTGTGTGATGGGGCTGAGACGTTCCCTTCTCCTAGAGGAGAAAAGTCAGGTACTCTTGATTTTATTTATTTATTTATTTATTTATTTTGACCAGCATACGCTATATTTATCCTCAAGCTTACAACAGCTCTTGACAGGGGTGTTCAGTGGTGGTCATCCTCCCTGCATCTGAACCCATGTGGCAGGAAAGGGTTGGCAGCCTTGCCAAATTCTCCTGGGAGAAAGGGCCAGGACCAGCAGCGAGCAGAACCCAAGGCAGCAGGGATGTCCCATGGGTACTGCTGTGAAGGAGACTGCTGGCTGAGGGGAGCAACCGGCTGGGTTCGGAGATGTTGTGTGATTTTCCCCACTGCAACTTAAAAGGGAAACAAAGTGAAGGCTTTTTTTTTTTAAAAAAAATATATATATATATATTCGGTTTTAAGAAGTGGCTACATAAGAAGTCAGGTTCCAGGGGAAAAAGCAAGAGGTTTCTGACATGCTTGTTCTCTGTCATAAAAACATGAGAATAGTGTACTGTGGTTGTTTGCTCCTTCAGGATTCTTTATACCTTTGTTCTGTGCAGTCTAAGAGACACGGCCGGGCTACAGAAGAAGGATGTTTTGTGTCTCCCCATGTCAGAGAAAAACGAAAGCTGCAAGGACTGGTGATGTTGCACGTGGGAGATGACGGAGAGGAGAGGAACACCTTCATGCCGAAGGTGACCTGTCTGGTATGTGAGGGGAGGTGAAGTTCCCTAGGGGCTTCTGGCTGCCAGCCTGCACACAGGCAGGGGGACAGGGCCCACGGCCTCAAGGAAGGTCTCACATGCAAGGTCCCTGGAGCGTACTCTGCTGCCTCGGTCTGAGTGCAACTCACCTAGGTTTCCTTGAGAAACAGAAACATCACGACCACCTACTGATTTATTGGAAGAGAGGTTGTGCATGTACTAAAAAAGACTTAACTTACATCATGGTTTACTTTCAGGGCTGGGGGGAGGCGGGCCTGGCAGGGATAAAATCTCTACAAAAACTTCTTTCGGAAGCAGCCCCTCCTCTCTGTGCTGCCTGCCGCCTTGGCACTGCCCAGATCACGACTCTTGGCTCTGTCCCAGGCTTCTCCTAGCTGCACTTACTGAATCTCCTCCCCTTATTTCCCTCAGCGTGCTTGGAAGACAAAGCCACACAACAGGGCTTAGTGAAAGACTTTCATTTTCCACCGTGAGTGCTAGTTCCCAGGGGAAGCCAAATAAATAAATAAATGAAGCCCTTTAGTTACAATTAGTTGCTGCCTTTCGGCTTTGATGACCTAGCCCTGGTACCACGTTCCCCATAGCACACGGTGGTTGGCTGTAACCCATTCTGGCCAGGTCTCCTGGCACATACATACATCAGTGCAGGGTTTCTTTGGAAGATTTTTTTTTTTCTCTCTCTTTGCCATTTGTCAGGAGCTGTGGACATGCTTCCAAGCCTTCTGCTGGCTGAGTGGTGAGAGTGTTTAATATGACATGTGTTTATGTGATTACACTGAATTAATGTATATTTAAAGAACAACAATATAATAAGATTAGTAAATTTCAAGATGGAATATCCTGTCTCTGTTGGAAGGAGAATGTATTCCTGGGGAATCTGTAGCAGTCTACCATGCTCAGTAAAGTACTTCCAAGGTAAGTAAATGAAATGATTTCTGTATCTTGGACAAGGGAATCTATTTTGAGACAGGATGGTATTACATCCTCTCTGCACATCATTGCTTCTTGTTTCCTGAAGAGAAACTCATCAATCTGTGGTGACAATTATATGGGAAACCTCAGTGAAAGCAGATTTAAAAAAAAAAAAAAAAAAAAAAAGAGGAAAGGAAAGGTATATGGATTAGTGATTTGAGAGGCAGCAAAGCATGGGGGAAGCAGCTAAGATGGATCCTAGAAGAGTGTGAATTATTTATACATTAGTTAACTGGATCACAGAGAGCAAATCCAGGATGATATTGCTTAGCAAAAGCTACCTGAATATATCCCACGAGCATATGTTTGACTCTGGCCAAGGGAAAGCTGTGAATGAAAAGACTTGCTGTGCAGGTGGCTCAGTGCAGAGCCTTCGTGGAGAGGATAGACAGATAGACAAGCCATGCTACTAGACAAAGACAGCTTGTCAAACCAGATTGCATTTCCACCTTCGTAAGACCATCATTTCCAGTTGTTCCCGTCAAAATAAATAAATAAATTGACAAATAAAAATCAATAAATCCCAGATCCATGTAATCTATTTATAAAACGGAATGGGACTTTGCAAGTAATGCCTTATCCTACACTGGTAATTTGCTATCAGCTTGGTCAAGGACAGTCAAATTACTTAATTACACGTAGCAGTTATTCTGTAAAGACTTAGGAAAACATGGATAAACGTAACTAATCCCTCTTTATTTATTCCCTGCAAACAAGAGCCTCAGGGCTTCCAGAAAAAAAAAAAAAAAAAAGAGAAAAAAAAAAAGTGCAATTAACATAATTAGAGATGGATGTCACTCACATCTTCACCACAGCCCACAGACGTCGGGGACATTTTGATTGTGTAGTTACTAGCCACGACCAGGCACAACTTCTCCGAAGGCGGTGTTGCCCAAGGCCGACTTGGTTGCCTCCTCTTGCAGTGCTGCCTTGCTGCCACTGGGTGGCATCTCCTGCAGGCTCCTGAAGGGCCACCGTGGTGGCGGGGGGCTGAAGGGGCTCGTTGCACGTCTGGTGGGGCCATGTTCCAGGGGCTGTGAGCCCCTGTGAGCAACCTTCCCACCCGGGGGGGAGTCTTACGTGTGGCACAGGCGTATTTTAGTGGGAATTTAGGAGAAAGGGCTAAAGGGATAACTCTGATGAACTCATGCTGTTTATTCGTAGAAGAGGCAAGGAAGGCCCCAAGGGTCCTCCCCTTGCTCCTGGCCACCTCAGCTGGCCGGGTGGGCGGATGGATGGATGGAGGGACGCAGCCCGTTCCCATAGCTCCATCCAACTCTAAGTCTGTCAGCTGACACTGTCCCCAGCGGAGGAGCATCTGTGTGCTGGGGATACCTTGAATACGGGCTCGGAGTCCTCATACAACAGATGGATGCTGAACAGCCACTGCTTCCTACTTCCATTGCCACAAGAGCTTCTCTTTACCTGAAAATAAGATATGATTGCAATCAGGAGGGACAAAGCTTCAGATGACTTGGCACTTTCCTTGGTGATTGCTCTGCTCTAGGGGATGCCTTCACTTTTAAAGAAAGTCATCACAACAGCAATCTGGGGGAGATAGGATCTGTGCTCTTCACATCAAAACAAGAGGAGCTTTCACTGAACTACTACTGATGAGCATTAAAAGACTATATCACTGTAACACAACACAAACCTGGCCTGCATTTCATCCCGCAGCCTTCCCTGGCCTGCCCGTGGAGCTCAACAACCTCCCCTGTCCACCCGGACACGGGCTGTGATCCCTGAAGTTACATCAGGTGACAGATGCTCCACATCAAACTTACTCCACAGAAGAATGTCTTACGGGCTGTGGGTGGAGAACTTTGGTACTGTTTACCATCTGAATGCTGAAAGGATCTTCAGGTTGAAGGGAGGCTTGTGAAATGTCAAAGACAGCTTTATCTGCGCAGCAGGTGATGGAGGGCTCCCGGCTCTCAGCCCTCTTTCTGCTGAAGTGTGGAGGAGGGATGAGGAACACAGGTAACTCCTCCTTCGAGGACACACTCTTTTCCCCCTTTTAAAGACTGCAGAAATGAGGAAAGCCACAGAACAATTGGACACAGTGAGAGTTCTGGGTGCTAATGTTAGAAAAGCATTAAGATAATCATGGCAAAAAAAAAAAAAAAGCAAGGAAACTCAAAGCAGCCCCTCTGGAGAAAGAAAAAAAAAGAAAAAAGAAAAGAAAAGAAAAAAAAATCAAAAGAGAGACTATAATAAATTCTGACCAAAAGATAAAAAAAAAAATCCCGCCCCAACACACATGCACACAAAAGATGAAGAAAAAGGCAGCCTGATTCTATTAACCAAGTATTAACACCCCTGGCTAAAGAAACCCTGCAAAAAGGAAGGATTAACATTTTCAATAAAGGGGACCAGATATTGCAGTGCTAATCACCAGTGCTCTCCACTGACAGGAGAATGGAAAATAATGTTCTTAATAGTGTGAAACAGAGCAGGAGGTTGACAAGCACAGAATCAGGGGTTGCTGCGGGCAAATGACAAATAACCTGGTTAGAAAAAGGCATCACAGATTAGGGGAAGTCTCTGCAAGAAATAGCAACTATGCAAATTGTCCCAGCATCCGCGCGGCTGGTTGAACTGCAGCTCTACCAGAGGGCGTCGTGACAAGGGCTTTAGCACTAAATATTGAGGCCACACTTTGCATCACGATTTTCTATTCATCATTTAGCGAAAAATAGGCCCCCAAATGTCTTATCCCTTGCATAATCTCAAGGAGCCTGAGAAAAACACGTTCATTTTCTGAGCAGCTCCGTCGCATAGCGCCTTGTCTTCTTGTGCTGCCCTTCGGTACAGTAGGAGTCTGCCTGTTACGTTAGGGTGCACATGGAAAGGTGGGAGATTATGCCGTGCGATTTAGTGTGACTGCGAACGAGTCACGGCCTCTCTGCAACGGAGTCTGCTTGAATTAGTTATTCAACATCAACCTCTAGAAGCCGAGCGGGACTGGGGCATGGGCCTGTCCCTGCAAAGCAGCTTGCCAGGAAGCCTCCCTGCACAGATGTTTTTTGGATAACGAAATATGGGGCTCCTGGACAGGGGTTTTTGTGGGGGAAGATGGCTGGGGAGGTGGGAAGAGAGTCTGAAAGTTTTAGACTTTTTTTTCTCCTACCACCCTTGCTTGTGTTGTGTTTGCCTGTGATATCCAGTGGGACGGGGCAGTAGCTTTGGATATGCAGAGCTGTAAGTGCAAACACACCTTGACCATGTTGCTCAGATGCCATGGATGTGGCTATAAGCATGAAGTTCACTGTCATAGCCGGTGTGATCAGACCTGCTACCCGCTTCCAAAAGCCCCTGCAGAGAGCAGCAGTTCTTATACATCCCAAGGTGAGAGATCTTGGGTTCAGATGAAGTGGTCCATCTCCAGATGCCACTGAACTGGAGCTCCCGGTTGTTTTTTAATCTGTCTCAGTACGGGATAAGATACGGCGGGCAGGGATTTTCTCCTCCCGTTTTTATGCAACACCCCAGCACAACAGAACAGTGTTCTCAGTGGGGACCCTGGTGCTCCCACTGCATGACAGGTTTGAAGACAACCGAGAATCCTCTTGCTCCCTGCCCTAAAGCACCAGCACACAGTAAGCAGGTGCCATTTCGCCCATTCCTATAAGGAAGGGGTTTTTTTCAGAAGAGTGCATATACTGTATTATCTCCCCACACACTTCAATGTTTGAGGAGAAGAGCTATCCCTTTTCAAGATTTCCAAGGCACTTAAGCAGTCAGGATTTAATTATGGCCAGCATATTAGGGTGTTCTCCAAGCTTCTTGGAAGAAGAACGGGGCAGTAGCAGGACCAGGAGCACAGGCAGCCCACACGTTTACTCAGAGGGCTCCTCTCCGAGTTTGCTGAATCATGAACAACTCTGAGGCAGGGAATTCTCTCGCTTGTGCACGCCTCACACTGCGCTGTGGTAGGGAACAGCTCTGGCTTACGCTGCGTTTTGATTTGGCTGGGGGTGAAAGGTGCTCACCTTTAAATATCTTCTCCCTGTTAACTCATTTGCACAGAGCCCACTGCATCCACAGTGTCTCACCCCTGGATCCAGGGAAAGATGCTCGTCTGAGGTTTCTCCGAAGCTTCCTCAGAGGCCCTTCAGTTCACGAGAACACTGTTACCAAGAGATTAAATGAATTAAAAATTGATGGCTGTTCTGTACTGGATGTCTCGCAGTCAAGGATATTTAAACAGATAGCAGGGAGAGTGGAGGGAAGATTGCTTGCCAGGGTATTTTTTTCCTGTTTTTAAATGATAGTTTTATGGGGGCAGGGAGGGGGAAAGGCAAGGGTGGAGCCAGGGTAGTGTCTGCTGGTTCTGGGTAAGGAATTTTTTCTTGGAAAAGCAGTATCAGGAAAGAACGGTGCGCTCTGAGACAGCCGCTTTGCCTAAGTGGCAGAGTAGGTACCCAGGGAAAAATCAGTGGATTTTACAGATTAAAGCTGCTTGAACCCAAACGGCCATTTGCTGGGCTTATTGGAGGGCCACGCTTGCCTTGGTTTGATGAGGCAGCTGCGGTTCACACGATGCTGGGTTCTCAGTTCTTCAAACCAAGGCCAAAGTTTTCAATAATGGCAGTGACTGCCGTTCCTTTGTCTTTGGGTCCCCAGTTGGAAACGACTTTAAAAGAGCAGGGTTTTACAGCGCCGGTTCTGAACTTACTGGGTCCCTTTAAAGGTGTCGTGAGGTGAGTTCTCCAGGGCCCCTCTCCTTTAAAACCTGAACTCCCTCTGCACCCAGGCAGTGCTCTCACCTGAGAGCGATTTGATCTGCCTGGTTTCGTCCTGTTCACAAACAGGTGTGTACAATGGTTTATGTGCAGCGTCCTTGTGCCTTCGCCCAGCACAAAATGTCAGTGTTTTCTGGCATCTTTCCAGTCCGGGGTGGTGACGCCTGTCCCCGTCCCCTGTCCTCACCTGCAAAACCGTACGGGCTCGGTGTGTCGCTGTCAGTAGTCGCGGAGGAGCAGAGAGGAGCGTTACTGTCTGCAGTGAATTCCCCTGCTTCGGACTGCAGTGGTTATGAATATGAAATTGGAGTTCAGGTTCAGAGGAACAGATCCAGCGAGCAGACAGGTTCTCGGCATACGTCCCCGTGTGTGTGTGGCGGAGGACAGAGCACTGAAGGAAGCGCAGGCTCAGTTTACTGGGTTTTGGAGTGAAGTTCAAGCAAACAACAAAACTTGGGGCACCTAGTCTTGGCTGAGAGATGAATAAATGCCTCAGCAGTGCCTCAGGATGAAACAGATTAGATCCTTCCCCATATGATTTGATATATATTGGCTAACTAATTAAAATTTGTGGTCTCAGTGACCACCCAAGTAGTATCTTCGTTGCTTCTTTAGAAACTACTGACTTCCTCAGAATTAAAAATAAAATAAAATACAAATTTAATTCCGAAGTGGCTATTATACCTTCATGTAAGCTTATATTACATATGCACCATCCTTGTTATATTAAAAAGACCGTCAGTCAAATATCGAAATGTAATCGACCTGGTTAAAGAACAACAGTTGCAAATTTATTTTTCGTCCTAGTTTTCCTCCCTGAAACGAGCCTGTTTTCTTTGGAGAAGAATGGGGAAGGAAAGTCTCAAATAAATGGATGTAATTGCCTTCATTAAAAGCTGGCTGAGCGGAGTTTATCCTGTGGGGTCTACTCTCTCTCTCTCCGAGGTAACTTCTCATGTATTTTTAATGGGAAACTTATTACCAATCAAACCTGTATTCTTGCCCTGGTACATGAAGGTGGATGTTCTGCCCTTTTTCATCATGCTGGGTCTCCTGGGAAGAGCAACTCATTACAGCGTCAACTGTCCCTGCCCTTTGCAAACAGCCCCACCAAGGTCATATCAAGAGGTGATGGATAAAGCCGAGCTTTAACCCTTGACCTTGGTTTTCCTGGTGCGGAGTGTTAATAAATCTACATTTAGGGTAGAGGTTCTCTCCCAGCTGCTCTTTGTTTGGGAAAGGGGGTGAAATGCTGACGCACAACAGGTTGCATTTCCTAGGGCGCTGCTTTCCCCTTCCCCCCGCAGAGCTCTATGTCCATTGCGGGAGGATACCCGTGAATACGGCCCAGGCATCTGGCAGCGCTCAATCCACACCATGAGCGAGCTGAGGCATTTTGCATATACGGGCCCTCCTGATTTTACAAGGGAATGCTTCCTTGGTACCATGGAAATCAACAGAGCTAACTGCTGGAGCCTGTGGATAGGGCCCAAACTACATTTACCCGTGTTGTTGCCTTCAGAGTCGTGTTTGAGGTGACCTTCAAGAGGCTAAGACTTTTTAAAATGCTTCTGCTCACTGCCACACCCAAGGGGAACCAGCACTGTTGAGTACGAGGAGAACACAAGCCCTTCGAGAGGCCTCAGAAACCGTAGGGGTGTATGCCCCGTGCTCAGCAGCCTCTTCCCAGGTGACCAGAAAGCTCTTCCAAAGCTGTTCAGTGCCATTGCTCTGTGTGTCTGGGAAAGAGCAATGCCAGCAAAGGGGACACAACTTATTTTTCTCCAAATGCTCATTCTTTCATTTTTTTTCCTTCTTCTATTTTTCAGCCCATTTTCCTGTGCTATCTTTAGAGAGCAGCAGTGGGCTCACTCCATCTTCTGCTTCGTTTTTCCTGGGAAGTGTAACGCTGCTGGCTCCCAGGTCCCCCCGTGGTGAGAAGGGCCATTCGGGGCACACCTCAGCATAGATTAGAGAACGAGAAAACTAATGTCCTGGGCCGGTGCAGAGTGTTTCCGTGCACTCTGTTTCTTTTCTGATGAAAAGTACTGCCCTAAAACTTCCGGTGCGTGAAGGCTGCCCGTGGTAAGCGAGGTGGAAAAATTAGCTCCAGCACAGACCTACTCTCAATGGCTCTGGGCATTTCAGTGCTGTCATCTTCTAGGGAAGTTAAATTGCTTTGTTCCCTGTATCCAATTAGCTCTATAATCAACTTAGCAGAATGTGGAGCAGGAGTGTGCTGAGATCGGGTATAGTCATTTTGTCAGAGGATATGTTCAGATTGATCTCAAATTGGGGCAAGGACCCATGAGGAGATCTCAGAACAGAGGGCAGAGATTGCACCAAGCCAATCAAACCCGGAGCCTGTACAGCACTGGGGGGCTTTCTGCACACTGGAGAAGGAAAACTTCAGAACATCAGAAACGTCAGAAATGCCAGAACTACCAAACCCAGAAACTGATGTTGCGAACATTATTTTTTAATGAATTTTATGAAAACACTGAGGTTTGCTGTCCAAAAAAGCAGTCGGTAGAAGCACTGAGAGGTGAGAGGTGCCAGGGTTAGCAGGTGAGTGCAATTGGCTCTAGTATTGTCCCCTCTTGGGCTTTCCGTGCAGCAAGGCTTTGCCCTGTGACTCTGCAATTTGTTTAAACCTTTTGCCAGAAACACGTTTAAGCCCCTTCTTTCCTGGTTTCTGATCCTAGACAGGATAAGTAGCTGGAACAAAGCCCGTACACCTTTAGAGGAAGATTTAGAACCTCACCGTTTGTGCAGATACATTACAGGGAGAGTTCACAGCCCTGCGGCTAATCGGCCAGCAATCTGGAAAAGCGTGACCTCTTTTCTCGGCTCCTTTGCAGTGGGCGCCAGTCCAGCATTTGCTCTACATGATTAGCCAAGGTGACAACCGATGCCAGAGAAGTTCAAGGCCTGATGCCAATGGCACAACCAATTCACGTCCTGGGCAGGCTCGCTGAGGCATCCCTGCTCTCTCTTTGGGTGGGTATTTCTGACAAATGCCCGTTTGCTCCTCGGTCCAGTTCTCCCAAGCCATGGCATTTAGTGCAGAGTTCAAAACAAAGGCCACGTGAGTCGGTCAGCAGTTCGTAAACCAGAGAATCAAGCAAGGTGGAGAAAGAAAAGGAAGTGTAATGACCTTCTTGTAATGAGGCACCTGAAGGTGTAGTGCTTTTCTCAACTTCCAGAGTGATTTGTAAAGCAAGGAGACATAACACGGGATGGAGTGGGACTAAATAGAGCAAAAGTGACCTTCTAATGGCAATTGAGATAAAAATATGGCATCTGCTCTTGAGATGTGGTTGGCCCAGCTGGGTACTATGGTGGCGGTGTGGTGTTATCAGCAAAGGCTTATCCAACTCAGCGATGAAGTCTTATGCTGTTGGCAAAACAGTAAGTTTTTACCTCATGTTCTGCACCTTCACGATCTATTCCCTTGAGTTCTGGTTGGTTTGCATGGAAGACGTGTTTTCTTCCCACTCCTTCAGCTCTGCCTCCTATTTCCCCTTCTCCTCATTTAGGATCGTGTTGCGGGAGCTCAAATTTTGGTGCACTGGGTCCTATGACAGCGCTGGGCTACTGCTGTGTAACGTGTCAGGCTGCCTTGAGATCAGGGGACCCGCAACGCGGGGCATCCCCAGTCTCTCTCCTGCTAAGATGGGACATGGAAATGAAAATCCCGTGGTTCTGCAGCTGCACGTACAAGCAGTATCAGCTTAAAAGCAGAGGGAGCATGAGGCAGGAGTCAGTTCAGAGTGTTTCGTGTTCAAAGCATGAGGCTCAATGGATTTCTCTACGTTCAGGAACTCCCTGCTCTGCCCAGCTTCGTCTTGCGTGAGACAGGTTTCCTGGTGACTGCAAGTTGTGCGAGCCCACCGTAGCAACAAAAGGGGTGGGGAAGAGATCTTTTGAATGCCCTAGAGGCACCCGTTGTCCAAACATGTTTCTTTGCCCTCACGCCACGTCACGGCCCTGTAAGGTGCAGAAGTCGGCATGTCCTCAGCATGTCTACAGAGGAAGGGTAAACAAGTGCGCGTCTCTCCCCTTGCTGTGCTGAAGACAAATAAACTCTGCACCTTTTGCAGAGAGAGCTTAATATTTTCTTCCTTGTAGTCTCCAAAGCATAAACCTGTACAGAAAAAAAAAAAAAAATAAGGATGGTGATAAGCCCGAGCAGGAGCCTTCTCTGTCTCCCAGGTCAGGGAAAGGTCAGCGCGCATTAAGTGAATATTGCTGGTGCTACTGTTACAGCAAGGCCTAAGCAGTTCAAAGCCAGGCTGCATCATCTGTGGTTGAAAATCATTTGCTGTGCTGCTTCCTGAGCAGCAGATTGGCTTCCCATTTCACAGGCTAATGAGAAAGTGTCACAAGTGGTCTCGGTAATAGTGCTGCAGCAGAACCCCCCCATTCTCAGCTCACTTGCAGAGATTTTGATTAAATTAAAAAAAAAAAAAAAAAAAAAAAGAAGAAAAAAGAAGGGAAGAAAGAAAAAATATATTCTCTCAACTCTTTCTTTTCTATCCTGAGCCTCAAAGTACTGAATCTGGAAATCAAAGCAATGGGATCAAGAGAACTGGACGTGAGAGGTGCGTGTGCTTATAACACTACCTGACTGCAGTGCCACTAAAGCCCTAAGCAGAGCAGAGCGACTGGCTCCCAAAGGCAGTGCGTTGTGTCCCTGGCATCATCAAGTTACACAGCAGCATTTTAGGATTTTCCAGACAAAGGTATCAGATTTTGAGACATGCCTTTTTTGCCCCCTACCCCCCCCCCCCCCCCCTCCCTGGCCAGTCTTCCACCTAGCTGCCAAGAGCAGAGCAAAGCCTCTAATCCCTCCAACCTCACGCCAGTTTGCAGCGAGGACTCAGGATGTGGGTCAGGACGCAAATGACAAGATGCTGATCGCAAATCAGAGTTCACCGCAGAGCCTCCTTGTTAAGATACAATGAAGGAAGGTGTCTGACCTTCTGAATGCAACACCACGGGGACTCTTACTGGGCTGCTGTGCCTGCAACAGTGCTGAGCTGTTGTTTTACAAACTCTTTTTTATTTACTTTTTTTGCCATGCAGTCTGTCTCTTTTGTGTTTGGAGAGCTGAGGGGGCAATACAATGCCCTCTGCCCCTTTCCTCACTCTGTTTCCAGTGCAGCTCTGGGGATGAAAACCAGCAGCCTTTGTTATGTACTACCATGATGCCGACAGGTCAAAAAGCATCAGGATCATAAACTGCTTCATTCCAGGCTAAGGCCAAGGTTTGCAAGGATCGATTTTCCTGCCTTGCATGCTTCCTGAAGCCTTCACTAATTGCACTCCTTTTCTTATGAACTGTTGCATTAACTCTGGCTTTCTAAAGACCCCCACCAGAAACATCGCAGACATAAAAGCAGAGGAGCATACCACAACCTTGCAACACAAGTGCTCTTTGTCTCATTTGTTTGCTACCCACTGCTGTGTATTGTACATTTTGTTACTGAGGTTTTGAGAGGGAGATGTTCTTTCTCTGGGTCAAGCCAAAACCTCCGGAGAGGAGATGAGGGGTGGGCAAGTTATTTTTCTCTGCTAAGAGGTGGGCATGGCATAGCCTTCCCAAATGAATGGTGGGGCGGGCAGCAGGCTAAGGGGGCAGCGAGCAAAGCAGGGAGCTGACTGAGAAGCTCTCAAGAGAAGAAGGAGGCCTGTCTGTGACAGGGGAACTGCCTAAATCACAAACACTGGCGGGGTTGATTCAGCTCAGGAAACCACTGAAAGTTGGACGAGGATTAGAGGAATGGGCCTACCTACCCAGGATCCAGTGGATAGAGGGAACATTGTTTACCAGCCTCTCTACTTCATCTCTTCCACCCACCCAACCTGAATTTCCCCTGTTGAAATAACTCACCTGCCTTTGAATTACTATTTCTATATTTTAATAACACCTGATTTGAGAGACTGGAATACTCTGGTGTCTTCCGTGTGATGGATTCAGCTGGAATAGAGATGGGATGAGAAGGTCTGCCCCCGGGCTGTGGTCTGTTTTGGGTACACACAACCTGCAAAGTGGGACCTGTTCCCTAGGAAGGTGTTTGCTACCATCTGCATCACCTGAACAAAGTGAATACCCACAGCAGCTGTGCTCTACTGAGGCTTACAGGGCTCCAGGACTGCTTTCGGGCCTAGGTCCCAGGGCCCTGAATACCTGGACCACCACTGCAGTGCCATCTCAGTGTCTCACCTGAACATCTTTTATGTGGTGTCGTCATTTGGTGGCTTATGGGTTCCAGCCCAGATGTTACCCCAGCAAGGAGCTAGAAGTTTACCAGCCAAGACTGAAGGAAGCTCTGTGCCCATGGGTCAATTTTACTTCAACCGTGAAACGAGTCACAGGTTTTGAGCCCAGAAGTTTAAACTAGAACATTCTTTATGTTTAATCCTCACTAGAAGCCACAGTACATCCAGTGTATCCTTTGGTAAGTTACAGGCAGAGACCAAAAACGTGCATTTTTATCACAGTGTCACCTATTCTTTTCAGCATGTGCCTGCTGGGATTTTGACACCCAATCTCATATTTCTTCCAAGAAGTAGCTTTAACCCTAAGGTATTCTTTGGGTCAGGCTCTGTTCTCTAGAGGAAGTGATTACTGTTATCAAGTTGGGCCGTTATCAAGGGAGGAAGTGTGAAATCTTTCTTGGTCATTGGTAAAAAGTTAGCCTTAATTGGCAGTGGGCAGCATTTCAGAAACAGGCCAGTCTAACAGCGTAAGGCCAGTTAAAGTCACCTCTCCTTCCTGCAAATAGGTCTGACATTATGAGAACTATTTAAAGATAGAGAAGGAGACAGAGAGAGAAGGGACAGGGAAGAAACAAGTCAAATATTCAAAGAGAGACCTGAATGAAGTCAGTGACGTTTGTGACACTTCTGGTCATCTGAGATTAGAGTGATTGAGGATTTAGAGCACGTTAATGCATAGGAATTCTATACACTGTTACACATTCTCCATCTAATTCTAATTAAGGAGGGATGCTTTTCCATATCTATTAGACTGCAAAAAGATACAGCCAGACTGTGAGCTCTGTGCTAGACTTCTCACAGGATTTTGTAAGGCTTGGTTAACCAGGAGTCCTATGAAATTGGGACTTAGCACTTGGGAAGCGGCCCCTCAGCTACTCTGCTCAGCCCCCAGACTAGAAGAGGCATTGCAACCCATAATAAAGCCCTGGGACTAACAGTCAGGACAAATCATGAAATCATGGAGAGGAACATCACTGTGGTTTAAGCTGTCAAAACAGTAAATGGGAATAAGAAGAAGTGATGGTTGAAGGGAGGAAAGCTAATAGCTTTCAGGGCATAACAACACTTACGGGTTAATGCATCTCTGTGGTCTTGGTGGCATTTAAAGCTTCCCTGCCTTTGCCATCACATAAGAATGGGGAGGCATAACAGCTCAGAAACAGAAAATATTTTAGCCTGAGTTTTGCTTGTTCTGTGTCATTGCCATTAAATAGAAACTGTCCTTAGCAGGCATCTTCAAGAGAAAACTACTGAGTAGGAGAGAGGGAGCTGAGACCTCAGTGGATTGCCGTCTGCTGCTGCCTCTCTTTCAACAGTGCAGATGTTACTTTCCAGCCGCGTTTGAGAGAGAAGCCCTACTGTTTGAGGATGTTGAGAAGATTAAGGGATTAAACAGAAAGGGCTCCACTGCAAGAATTTCTCTTCCAGCTGGTGCTCAGCTGGGGTAGGAAGTTTTCTGAGATAGATGCAGATATGTTGTGCATACAGATATATTTGGCTCCTCTGATTAATTTAATGTTAATACAGTGTCGTATCTTTCCTTTGGAGAAAATTAGAGTAAAATAATGCCACATGCTGTCAGTCTTAGAAGTAAAATCATTAGGGACAGATGAAATCCTGAAATTATTTTTTTTTCAGGCTTCTAGTTCAAACTTGTGACACTGCACCCTCCCTATTTTCCATGTAATTTTTACTTTTTTTTTTTTCTTTTAATTTTATCAGAAATGGCTCAATTACAAATCTATGGCTGGATAGAGTAGGTGGACTGTGAATTTTCTCTCCCTTTTTGGGGGGGGTTAAGCTCTGCCTTTCAAGTTATTTTACACAGAAAGACGTTTGGCTGCCTCTGATCTTCACGAGCTTTCTCTTGGTTTCTTTAGAATACAAAAAAATGGCTCAAGCAGTCCAAAGCCCATTGAAGTCAATGGTCTGCAGAGATTAGAATGACTTTCCTGCCATGTGTTTTTGGGGCAGAGTATGGCCCTGAGGACTGGGTGTATTGGGGAGGAAGAACTGTACTTGGCCTTTCCTCTGTGTTCAGTGTTAAAGGACTGTTAATGCACTTTAAAGGTGTTTTGAACTTGAAAAACACACCTAAAATAAAGAAACACATCTTATTTTTTAACATGTTGAACCGGCATCCTGTGCAGCTGAGAAGGGTAAAAGAACAGACCAGGAGCTGGACTGACCGATCCCTGTTACATGGGCGTATTTGTTTCTCTTTGTACCTTGTTCTGCATTATGTCTACCATGTTCTGTCTTTGGATTTCTCTTTTACCCTCCCTTCCACTTTCTTTCTACAGGGAGTGATCAGGGAGACCTGGTAAGGATATTGCGCTATTCCCTGGCCTCAGTTTAAACATGGTTAACAATGTGGACACACCATTAACCTAATCAACTTTTGCTCCCTCCTTCCTCCATCAGACTGACATCCCCCCGTGATTGTTTTACCTCATAAATCTGATTTTCTGGGGTAGGAAACTTCAGAATGGGAAGGTTTGCCTGCAAATGAGACAAAATGAGTTCATATCCCCTCTAAGTGCCTTGTAGAGGGACTGTAACGGAGGCTGCAGTCTCTGTTCAATTACTTATATTATTACAGGGGCTGTAGTCAAGAAAAAGAGGAAAAATTTCACATATCCTCTGTACAGGTCACTCGTCTTTCATAGCCATTTACCCCTTATTTCATAATAGAAAAAAAAATCACCAGTGCAGTCATTCTTTTCTATTTTCCTGGTAGCCACAACAAATTCCTTGCACATGAAAGGTACGTGTGTTCTTGTTACTTGAACTGGTCATGGCTTAAACCAAGAGAGAGATGGAAATTCACAGTTCTCCCACTGCACACTTTTCAGCTCGGGTTTTTGTTCATTTGATTGGTTTTGTTTTATGATAATTGCCAGCCCTAAAGTGTTGTTAACACTTCATTGTCATCATCCTTGCTGTTGTGGCCAGCAGCAGCACAAGTTCTTCAGGGCCCTGTGGATGCGTTCTTCTCCAACCAACCCACTTCAGCTGTCAAGTAATAAATAAATGTGGTTCCTCGGATTAGTTTATGTCCCTCTTGTCTGAGGCTACAGGTCTCAGAAATGCTGGTGGATCCACGTCCTCAGGGAAGGCCCCTATTGAAAAGACACCACCCCACCACCAGGAAAGGACGGAGGGGCTGCTGATTTGCCTTGCCTCGTGACCTGTATTTTCAAGGGTGCTTTACCAGCCTCCTTGCCTCTGACTGCCCCTGTCCTGCTGCTGTGCCACGCTGTGCACACCCTGGGGGCTGCAGCAGCCCCCGGCCAGCTGGAGAGGCCCAGCTGGTGCTCGGCCTCCCCACCATGCTGGGTGTCTCCACCAGCACACGGCCTGTCACACCAGGACGATTGACATGAACTATTGGTTGTGACGGACGCGCACTTGACTAGATTTGATAGTGGAGCTTTCTTTCAGGCTTATTTTAGCAGATCGCCTTTGTTTAGCACTCACCGTACGCTCATTTGTCAAGCAGTTCTCTTGAAATTATGTGACTGTACAAAGTTCCGAATACGTCTGCAATTGAAGCAAGCTCTCTGCTCTTCAAACCTTCACATGCTGGTATTAAGAGCCCAAACACCTTTATGAAAGTAAAATTTGGAAAAAGTTACTTCCTTGCTTGAGTGCAGGTACACAACAGAATCTTCCTTATTGCATTCAACTGTCCTTGGCATGTATGGGTATTGAGGCTCAGATGAGCTCTGACTGCTCTGTGGCCTTTATACCAGCTCCTTTTGGGTAAATGAAGATCCTGGAGGGGACGTAACAACTGTGGGTAGAGGATATCGTCTGTGCAGCCCCCTGTGTAGGGGTCTCTGGAGACTCTTCCAGATTTTCCTTCTGCAGCCATGATGGTATGAGCGTAACCCAAACAACCCTCAGAGCCATGGGGCATCAACTCACAGAGCAAAGGAGCTGGAGCCATGTAAAAGTGCAGTCTTGCATATACAGGGCTCAGTACTCGACAGTACACACTTATTCAGGACTGAAATACAGATACAAGCCAGCAGTGCTGCTGGAAGCTGAAAGCAGCAGCAGATCGGAGAACTACCTGCCAGTGAGAACAATATATATTTTGTGGTGCCACAGTTCAGGAAAGAAACAACTAGCAACCTTCTTAGGAGCAGAAAAACAAGTTAACATATTGTTGCTGTACTCTGTGTACAGAGGCAATCATGAACTCACAGGAGTTATGTGGATAAATGGAATGGAAACCAACTAAAGGTAGCATAATACTTTTTCATGTGCAGACAGGTAATTATTATCCTCTCACTTTTTATAGAAATAATGCTTTTGAACATGTCAAAGAGCTGGAAATGAAATATGTTTTCAAGATTAAAGGGGACAGATTCCTGGGTGAGTGGAAAATGTTTGTGCAATTTTTCTCTTAAACTCTTTCCACTCCCCCCACCCCAAACAGCCCCAGTTCACTTCATTTCAAGCCCAGAAATATTGCTTTGTCCTACTGCCTGCTCGGGGCCACAGAGAGCAACCTCCTGCTCCAAGCAGGAATGTCACCAGCACTAGATTAGACCAGCTGTGTCTTTGTTTAGGTGAGTTAAGAGATGATTTGTGGCTTGGCTATTAACTACCAGATGTCTCTGTGCTGTGCTGGGGATGGCATCCCATAGAGGTGGGCTCACTTCTCACAAACACGGAAAATAGTGTGTTTTGCTGGGTTTTGCTATGCCTGCTCCATAAGTTTTATGGTGCAATATAATGCATTGCATGTGTACACATCAGCAAAGAGCTGTCAATTAAGATATCTCATCATAGTATAAAGCTATTGGACACTAAGAATATTTGTGGTCCCACACAGCGCCTGAGAGCAGTACTCCACAGAATTATCAAATGAGCTGATTAGTGTAATGAATGTTGATCCCATCCAGAAGCTGTAATAAACCGGTTTGCTGAGCAGCTATCACCTGATGACTGTGTGTCAAGGCACGTTGTAATTCCTGGCAAAACTGGGGAAGGAGGCAAAGTGTTGTTGCAAGAAAATAAACCCATGTGCTGAAATGTTCGCTGCATGTGCACAGAGAACCAAGCTTTGTTGCAGTGTTCAGCAGGATCACGTAGTGATAAAGTGGGATCACTGTCATTTCAGAATTGCTGCATGTGTTGTAGCGCAGTCTTTAAAATGTCAGAGCCCTGTGGAAGTGATGGACTGGATTCTTAACTGATGCAAATCCCCAGAGTTGTCCTGGGTGCACCATGGGGCACATTCAGGCATGAATTTTGATGAAAAACAAAACCATTTTTAGTGGAATTAGGCTTATTAAATGAAAACTCTTTCTGGAAAACTTACAGCTTTGCTTATCTTTACTTTCAAAAAGGTGTCTTTGTCTAGAGAAAGGTTGGACTTCGCTAACTCCCTTTGCACAAAACAGCACAAGCCCCTACATGGCTGTGTGTGATTATTACATTAACACATCTCTATGGTTACACCACAGAAACCTTTAAGTGTGAATGCATTTTTTCCCTTAAGTACCAAGATGTTCCTGATAGAAAAAAAATGACCTCTTCTTGGCTCCTGAGATAGAGTCAGGGATGTGATTAATGCTGACTGCATTCCACTGTTTTTCCCTGAAGATGAGCTATTAATATTTTCCAGTGATGTATGTCCTTTCACTTAGCCACAAATAGGTGGTCGGCAAGGTACCTAAGCCCGCATTTTGTCTAAGGGAATAATTTTCACAGTGCCATCCCGCTCAGGGCCTTTGACTTGATCACCAAGGACTGCCCTGTGTTTTTCTACTTCTCTGTCAGTACCCAGCACATTTCAAGAATACATGAACAGAGCACCTCATCCCACCTTATTTTTTACAGTAATCCAACATGTAAAGCAGATCCAATGGCCTGTGAAATTGATGGTATTTCTAGATTTAGCAGATTACCTGGGTAACTCATAATGGCAGACTACTGAAAAGCTTTACAGATTGCTTCATGCTCTATCGTGTACAGCCTTGCAAAGTCCATTGGAGTTGGCTTTATATTTGGTTCCATCATTTGTGTCGTTAAGTTGGCCCAAGAAGTTGGCTAGCACTATAAGATTCACCTCCCTTTGCCTTTAAGCGAGCATGTGAAAAGAGGGGAAAGGAATTCGAGGTCCAAGGCTGTGCATTATTACACAAATTTGTATAACTAAATTAAAATGAATGAACAAATAAACAAAACTACAAACTGGAGCAAAACAAACCAAGATACCGATGTGTGGGACAGATCAAAGAAAAGGCTTGAAAGTTGAGATGTTCCTTGACTCGGTTGCTAGAAGGGCTCCTTCTCTTGGCTCCTGTCCATAAACCTTCAGTTGCTTCCCAGGATCCATACATTCCTTATGGTCCTCTGTAGCTTCCTAAGAATGTATCCCTTTGTCTTCTACCCCCAAAGCCTGTTTTGGACTTATCTCCCTGCTACATGGCCTCATTCTCCTCCCAGGCATATCGCGGCCTGCTGCAATCTGTTTGCTCTGTGCCCAGGGCCTTGGCCATGCCACATTGCTACTTGGAAAGAGCAATGTAGCATCGTTCCTCTTGTTGTTTCTCGGGGGGTTTTCTCCTGGCAGCCAGGGCAAGCTCTCTCCCTGCTGCCACCCGCTGTCACAGCCTTCTTAGCATGTTCTGTCCTGAGCACAGGCACCATCCTGATCAGTGCTGTAGAAGCATGCAATGGGGTGAAGCTTTTGGCATAAAGAGCTTTGTTTGGCACCAAAACAAATAGTTTTATTGCAATTTACATTTGATTTTTCTCCATATTCCCGCTGTTGGTCATTATAACAACTTGTGTTTCTTTTTAAACTAGATTGCAAGCTGCACAGGTGTGGGGGAACCTGCAGCTGAGCAACACCCTGCACAAAAAGGAGCCAGGTGGCCTGGGGATGCCCTCACAAGGTCTGGGCAATAAGGGGATGATGGGGGCAGCTGTGAGGTATGTGCTCTGTACAAATGGTCCTGCAGGAGTGGAACCTGTAGTGTTGGCACAAGCAGGCTTGGGGCTTCAGGAGTTGATGTCTGCCAGGGGATTTTCTGTCTCAGCTTTTGCTCTATATATTTAAGCTCTTACATGACTCCAGAACTGGATTACAAGTTCTCTGGGTGCAGTACTACATCATTTTGTCTTGTTACTGAACTTCTCTGTTTCCTTTCTGCCCATTAATTTCTCATTCTATGCCCTGCTGCAAGCAACTGCGGTCTCCAGAACAGTTTTGCAATGCAAGTACTTAAGAACATGATTTTTGTAATTCACACAGGTAAGTGAATGCATATATTCAGCACTGCAATGATTGCAATGTCTTGTTGCTAGGTTTGAACAATGAGATGATCGATAACATGTTTATCTATGATTTAGTATCTAATCCTTTAATACTGTCCCAAACAGCCCAGTTCAGTTCTTTAAAATCATCAGCAAGACTAGGCTTGCTCTTTTCCTCCACATAAACAATGGATAGTGTGTAAAATTCAGTGAGTGTGCCCATGGTGTCAGGGGGTCCTGGATGCCTCAGGGTTTCCAGAAAGTTTCAAGACCAAAGTACCAGAAGCACAGTCATGCATACTTTTCCCCTTCAACAAATTCTTTTTTTTTTTTCTTTTTTTTTCTTTTTTTTTCTCTGAAAAGCCAGGACAAAACTGTTGTGCCCATCTGTTCTAAAACTGACTCTTGACCACTCTGTGACAAAAGGCTGTATTTCTGCCTTTGTATAATTCTGATAGAAGAAAGGGTAAATATTCTTCTCCTTTCTAAAATGCTAACAGCAAGTGTTGTATCTCACTCAGAAAAATTTCTTGAATGCGCCTGTCCCCCAAAGGCATATAATGTTCCTGTTGCCAGGAGGCAATTGATATCTTCATGGGGAGGGCTTAATAAATGGAAGCACAGTAGTCAGCTTCCTAGAAAAATGTCAAAAAAGGGTAGGTGTCAAGGAGAAACTATAGTAACATGGCAGGCAGATGCAGAGAACTAGCAATGTATGAGTCCAGACTAATCAATTCCTGCCACAATTTGCCATCCTATAATTGCATGAGAATGAAGGTGAGCTGAAAACCTGAAAGGCTTTCAGAATAAAGAAATGAGATGTGTCTTTGGGAGGACTGTATCATTTAAGGAATATAGGCTGAAGAGATTAGGCCCAAATTTTCATTTACTTGTGGGGTGATTTTTTTGTGTTGCGGGGCCTGGTAATCATGAAAATGATCTCATTCATTTGTATTTATTTTTTGTCTGCTTATTTCCTCATGGTGTTTGCAAGCTCTGATTGCATGTTAGTGCACATGGGAAGGGGAAGTGAAGGCAGTTATGGTGAGCAAGTGCTCCTAGACACTACAGTGATACAAATGATCATATAAATCAGACAGCTCAATGACTGAAATGAAATAGTGAAAAATAAACAAGATTTATTTTGAACTTAGCTCACTTTAGATGGTGTAAATTTGACAAGTTATAAATATTAGCCATGAGGATATTTTTTCCTAAATCTTGGCCATATTATGAGATTGATTTTGAAGTGTGACTCCATACTAAAACCAGTGTGTAATTCTGCCTAAAAAATGACCGGTGGTTTGATATACCAGCACTGTCTATCTGGAATGCCTTTAATCAGGGAACAGGCTCCAAATCAGAGACAGCCTTGAGGGGCAACATTTACATTTGGATTTACAACTTCAAAGAAACTTAGATTTAGGGTTTCCATCAGTCTCATTATATTTTAGGGGTATTTACAAACTACAGCTTCGGGTAGCTGGAGTTGCAGTGGTTGGATTTAATCCCTTTCAGTTTGGTGTTTGCAATTTTGAACTGGTATGTTAGGAGGTTTTTGGTCTCTCTTAACCTGCAGAGACCCGGTTGAGCTGATTTAATCTCTAATGCCAAAAGCAAGGCAGAGAGGTATGAGACTTCTTCCACTTTCAGAATCAGTAATGTCAGCCACCACACCAGGAGAAATGCAGATCCTTGAATTTAGATGTCTAGAGTAAAGTATAGCTGTTCCTGCCTGTCTGATTCCTCTGGTTATTTGAAGCATTTTGCAGTGTGGTCACCCTGGGACAATGCTTACTTCCTAATGTACCTGATGTTAGAGACCCTGTGCTCTCCATGTTGACCAATGTTAACAGTCCTTTGTTAGCATTTCTGGATAGCACTTGAGTTCCCCTTTAAGCAGGCAAGGCTTGATGAAAGACTACAGAAAGCAGATTTCAGCAAGTTTTGTACAAAAAAAAAGTGCATCTTTGGGGTTGTTGTATAACATTTTATGTCTCAAAAAGAAAAAGATAATCTATGTTTATTCTTTAGGAAAAACAGAAGGTTATTGTAGGGTGGAGGGAAAATAAACACAGAGGAATGGGATATTTACAATGTGGATTCAAGCATACATGGGAATTAGAGATATATGGGGATGAGTGTGAATAAAGAAGGAGACAATATGTTCAGACGTGTCCTATCATTATCCAAACAAATCCTCAGTTTGGAGCCATATTCATTCATATTTTCTTTTAAACACACAGCCTGATCTTCCAAACTGAGATGCATGGAGAGACATCATGTCTTCATTGTCTTTGGAGGCTGAATTACATTCCTAGAAGGTTTAAACTATGTTAAGTTCCATCTTCAGAATAAACTTTCCTGAGAGAGGAGTTGCAGTAATTGCTACAGGGCCATTTCTGTGGTGGTAATGAAAGATGAAGTGACTTGCTGGAAAAAGGGAGGATGAGGCACCAGAAAACTGTCTTAAGTTATCATTCGCTAGATGAAACACGGGAGCTTGGGAATCCCCCTTCAGAGGCTTAGTCCTACCATTTAAGCATTAGGAAGATCCCATTAGTATGGTCAAGTTCTCAATAATAGCTTGTTTCTTAACCCACAGAGATGTCAAGGTGATCAGATCTCAAGCCACTATCTCCATCAGAAGCAGAGCTTCCTTGTTGTGCTTGCTCCTGGCAGAAGTGATGCCAGGCCAGGTTGCTCATGGGGAAAGAAAGCTCTCAGGGCATCCAAACCTGGTGCAAACGCAATCCTGATAGCTACAAGGTGTGTTGCAGAATACAAGAAATAGGGTCCATTTCTTCTGCTCACTCAAGTGTTAACTCTTGTCAATGAGAAATTAAAAGAATAGGACCTATGTGAACAAGGGAATACAAGTTGAAATGGGGTTGGCCCACTTCCTTTCTTCTCTTACGTGGCACCTCCTAAATCATGCCAGTGAAGATGGATTATACTTTCAGTCATGAGATAAACCTGTAAACTAGTTCTTGTCTGCAGCACTTGTGTATTATAGATCTTGTGTCTCCTGAAAGATGAATAATTACAGTCCCTGGGGAGATACTCTTTCGAAAATGCAGTCATCATGGATTCTGCAGTGTGGGATAGCTGTATGGACAACAATGATAAAACGAAGAGCCTTCTTGTCCCCAACAGGCATGAAAGTGAAATGGGAAGAACAAACAGCTCTCATTAATGAGTGGAGCTTCCAATTTATGGACAAGTTTCTGTTTCCCTCGCTTTGATGAAATAAATACAATTTGATGAGGACTACTAAGTACTGTCAAATCAAACTGTGGCATAAAACAATTGCATACGCCTTCATTTAAAAGAGGCTTGCCCCAACACAATGTTGTATGGAAAGAATGGATCCTTCAGAATAAATTGACTGGATTTTCTTTGCCTCTTTTCCTATTTGGCAATCTGTCTTCATTGGAATCTTGGTGAATCAGATAACAAAACCTAATGAGCTGTGCATCATAAATCTGTAACTTATCTCATGGATGAATTCTTCCCTGTGCATGCGACATTTACCCTATCTTTAGAATTTCAGGCATACTCATTATCCAAGAGATACATGAAGAAGAGTCTGTAAGAATTCTCCTCAAGCATATGCTCCAAATATAACATACAGAGATGCTATATAGCCTTTCTCTTCCAGGAGCCTTTTTGCTGTAAATATTTGAAGTGTGTTTTGTAAAGAACATAGTACATATGACACAGCTGAGGTTATGAAGCAAATGAGCATTTCAGGTCAAGATACCTTTTGGGATAGATAGAGAGTTCCTCGTTCTTATACACTTTCCTGTGGCAGCTTGCGTGCAAAGATCACTGAGTGAAACTTCTCTGTCTGCCTCTGTTTGGTGGCACTGAATCAGAGAAGTTATCACAACTGGTACAGTTGTTGCTTACTGCCACTCTGTGTGAACAGTAACAGGTGTAATTGTCATGGAGACCCAGGTACCCTCTCGCCAAGAGGTGTCATGCACTCAAAAGGGAGCAGAGTATAGTCAAGCTTATATTGCCTTTGCCTACCAACAGTATTCACCATCATGCTCCACTCTGCGCACACATCTCTCCTTAAATGCATTGGCCTAGGATTGATCTTGGTAGAACAAAGGAGACAGGATTTAATAACTATGCAAGTCAAAATGACCCTTCCAGAAAGGTGACAACAGCCGTAAGTGCATGGAGACACAGCGCTTGAAATCTCCGTGCAAATGCAAGGGAAGCTCACCACTTTGCCTCTGGCATTTGGGCTCAAAGAAGGAAAAAGACCAGAGATGTCTTCAGGTACCTCATTAAGTGAATGCACAGCTACTCTCCCAGGAGCAGGGTAGGGTGTTTGTCGCTCTCTGGCTTAAATGATATATTTCAAAGCCACTGTTGTTAGCGTCCAACAATGCCTCAACCTTGAAAGGAGTTTCTCTGAAGAAAAGCTTGAAAGAGGAAAGCATCTTCTAGCTCTAGGAAGACAAAAGATGATCAGCATTTACAAAGATTAGAGCCCAAACATAATAGGATGCTATTTAGGACAAGTATTTAGATTTTTATTACTGCTTCTACTATTGCTACTACCAGTATTTTTGTTACTATTATGAAGGCAAACACAAAAGCCCTGAGAATATGTTCCTCAATATACAATGCCTAATCTCTCCAGAATGACAGCGATTTTACAGAAATGGAAGGGAAAACATCAGTATGAAGTAGTCACAGCATTTAAGCTTCATCAGTCCGTAGGCAGTGTCTCTGTGACCAATCCAAAAAAAAAAAAAAAAAAAAAGATATATTGATTAGACGTGAGAACATAAAAACCACATACCTGCTAGAGCTTCACACACAGGAACCAAGCAAGGCCTTGTCCAATTTTTATCATGTTATACAATACAAAATCGCCTGGACTAGCATTAATAGACTATATTTGATCTGATCATTGCAAGCTCTCTATCTACACGCAGTGTTTAAAATTCATATCAATATCACATTAGGTCAGAATCAATAACAAAACTCAAAGCTCTTTCATCTTCTCCTAGTATAAAGACTAGAAGTAAAATTCTAAAGCTTTTCATTATATCTCTTAGGACTCAGAATCCTGTCTTAAGACACTGAGACCCCTAAGTCGCAGTGCAGTCATGTTATATATACCTAGTGCCAGCATTAACTGGACATGGTGTTTCGTCCAGTGTCTCTGGCCATGATCCATTTTTTGGTGGTGATCTATCTCTCCCATGTTGTTTTGGAAAATAGCATTTAACAATTCAATATTTTTTGCTTGTCAGCATTGTCACGGAGCATTGTTCTGTCAAATAGTTTGAAAAGGGCAGTAACTAGCAGAGTAGATTAAAAAAAAAAAAAAAAAAAAAAGGAAAGAAAGAAAGAAAGAAAGAAAAGATTAATCCCAAAAGAAAAAAGGTGTGGGAAGAGGGGTATTTGCACAATCCCAGAAATTTTGGAGCTTTTGGCTTGCTTCTCACGCTGACTCATGATGAAAGAAGTCCAAGAGAGGACAGATCTTGACACTTTCATGTCCTGGCAGGATGCTGCATACTCGTTCTGAAAAAAAAAAAACCCACACAACCACCTTCCCAGATGCACGTGGTTTGCTATGGTCCAAGCCCAGAGAGAAGGCAACTCCCCTGTCCCACACTCCTTCCCATAACCCATCACATCCCCAGGTATGGGGTCCAGGTTCCCACAGGGGGAGAGAGAAAGGGTCAGCACCAGGAATTGTTTTGCACAGGCTGCGTTGCCAACACTGAGGGGCATTTCTGCCAAAATGGGAATGATAGCCTTAAGTGGAGAAAAACTGGCAGCTGAAATAGCGTGCAGAAATCTAGCCCAGTTAGCGCCACCTGAATGTGCCTGGGTTCCTCAGATCAACAGCAATACTTTCTAGCCTTTGGGTTGCAAAGGCTGGAGCCTAGGAAAAATATATATATATATATATATATTGTGTAAGAGCTTCCTGTGAGGTGTGTGAGACAGGAGAAATGGCTTTAAAAATTCCTGCGAGCTGAGAAACTGTGCTCCGTTCTCACCATTATGGGTACTCTTCCAAGAGCTGAAATAACAAAAGCTGTTAGCAGAGCTGTGGGAGTGAGACGGAGTGGCCATCAGAGAGGCGAGCAGCAGGAGGAGAGAGGGAGCAGGTAATAGAAATAGGTCACCCCATCAGATCAGATCAGTCTAAATTAGGCCTTGCAACTTGTCAAAAATTAATAATCTCAGACTGAGAGGAAAGGTTACAGCATGATGGGAAAAGTAAGCCAGCCCCCACAGACAACTCTGTAATTGTTCAAACTGTGGTTTTATTTTAACAATTAGATATTGCCACTCTATCTTGTCAGACTTTTTTTTCTCCCTTTGGTAAGGATATGGCATATCAACAATTTGATCCCTGTTTGGAAGAAGGTTTCAGCTCTTTAAACATGAGACAGTGCGCTGCAGTTTTCCTAGATTTTCTGGGGAGATGGTCCCTTAAATTTGGACCTTGCCCCTGTAGAAGCCAAGTCCTGTTGGAAGGGATGTACACGCCTGGTTTTGAAGGCTACCATTTGTGCAAGCAATGATCTGTTACCAATAGAAAATTCTACCCTTGGGTTTGTGAAACTTGAGATGAATTGTAACTACGCACAGGTCAGGAAATGCTATTGCCTTGGTCCCGGCACGGTGGGTTGACAAAGTCACCAGAGTGCAGGCCAGTCAGGGTGGTTTCACCAGGGCCACTCCCTCATTGATCCAGTCCAAAGAAAGGGGCTTGTTTTGGTCCAGGAGCACCCTGCTGTCCCAGCAAAATCCCAAGATCACAACGTAGTATCCTCAGTATGAACTATGTCCTGCCCTAAGTATTTAATCTCTAGGTTTTACTCATGCTTGACCTTGCTTTGCAGGGTTCAGTAAGGGTGCAGGTGACCAGGCCTTGCAAAGAGACTTTGAGAGGTCACTGTTGTGGAAGGCTGGCTGTCATCCACAGGGTTCCTGTGCCAGCCATGGCGCTCACCAGTCTTGCCACACCTCTTTCATCCTCAAGATTTTTTGGAGAGCTCCTCTTCAAGGTGTGGAATAGCTGTGTGATCTAGCCTGCTTTATCAGTATGTAAAATACCATCATGGCCTGCAACGTGCCCTGTGTTGTAGGCAATCAGTTGTTGTAGAGGCAGACAAGGAGAAAGGAAGAGAAGAGGTAGAGTCAGGAATTCTTGAGGTGTGGAGCAGAGCCCTGGGCTCACCAAAACCGACTGTTCCAGGAACGAGTGTTCTCACAATTCTAGGTCCTGCTGTTCAGGGAACGATGTCTTGTTTTGTTTTGTTCTCAACAAAATCCTGTTTTCTGTTCTTGGTGTGGCTGCTGATGAGCTCCATCCTACCCTGCTGGCATTCATTTTTATCTCAGAAACAAACATGCCTGAGTCCACTTGGGTTTGGGATGACACTAGCCTCCTAACGCATGTTACCAAAATCAGGTACTAACCTGTAGAAATAAAATAGAAACCCACACGCTACCTTTTTGTGTATGATCTTGTAAAGAAAGGCCTTTGCCTTGTCGTGCTGCACCTCCTCGCTCCCCATCCCAGTCTGCAAGGCCGGGAGATGCTTGCGTAGTCTGTAATATTTAAAGAGCTGTCAGAGGTATTATATAGTGCTAGAAGAACGTTACGTACACGCTGGTGTGTGTGTGCGTGCATGCGCACCCCTCGCTCTTGCTTCCCAGATGAAATATACATGAGGCCCGCTCAAGTGTTTATCAATTCTTTCCACTGGCTGAGCCTGCGAAAATGCTCTTGTAGATTGCTGGGTAGAAATGTGTCCTTTGGAGGTAAAGGGCATAAATGCTGTGCCTGCATTCTGCATGCATATAGTTATCCTGTGTATAGTTACACCAATTATTTTACCATCTGAAATCACTCAGCTGAAGAGTTCTCCTATGTGTCTGAGCATCTAGTAGAGGGAACAATTTTTCTTTGGCTTGAGTTTGATATAGACCACTAAAGGAGGAGGTTAAGGTGGTAAACGTGCCACAGACCACATTTGGGTGCGGGTCTGCAGAAAGGCGTGTAGGAAAACGAGTGAATAACAGCACCCCAGGGAGCTGCAGGGAGCATTAATTCATGTGCTCTTCTGCTGCCTGCTGCCTATCGCAGCCCCAGTGGAAATACTCCAGGTCACCGAAGAGGTGAGTCCTTATCACTCTCCGTGAGCACAGCAGTCACTTTGCATCTCCCTGCTCCAGCTGGGGCAAGTCAGGAAAGTCTGGGTAAGGATGTATCTGTCAGGAGCACCAACCTGGTGGCAGCTGAGTTATTACAGGAAAATGGAGTACAAGTCTCGCTAGGAGCCTGGTAAAAGCCAAAGGGGAGCATCATTAAAAGGTGCATTGTTACGGACGCTTTACAGCCAACAAGAGTGATGCTCCCAGGGGGGAGCAGAGCCCTGTCCAAGGCACTGTCTTGCTTGCCTAAGATGGATCAGCAAGTAGATATACTCTAGAAAAAGTTAGAGCTAAGATTAATAGCAAAAGTGCAGTTAGCAACTTCACAGGGAACATTCATGAGATGATTTATGACAGTGAAGGAAGGAAGGGTATGGATTGTGGTAAGTGTTTGTGTAAGAGAATGGCAGTTCTGCAAAACAGGCTTATTAATATGAAAAAAAAAAAAAGAAAAATGAGATTTTTGCATTTCCATAGTTGAGGAGACTTGAAGGTACTTCTCATTTGTTATTTTTGTGCTATCTTTCTCCATTAACTCTTTGCAAGTACTTGGTTGCCTCTACAAGAACCTCTCTTCTGATTTCGTTGTTGGCTGCTTCCCTAGGGAAAGCCACTCTGAGCTCAGTGGCGTCAGGCTGACACTGAGTGGAGGTGATGGGGAGCCAAGTGTAGCCCCGTGCCATGGTGCTGCTTCCCTGCCCTTTGGGCTGGTCGGAAGGCAAACTGACATCACGACAGGGCTCAAAATCATTCACAGAGCAAGATGCCTTCATGAAGGTTTATGTATTGGTAAAATTGCCGATCACTTCTTCACTCGTCAGTGCCTGCTTTTCCTGTGACAGCAGCAAGCTAACCTGGAACAGCCTGATAAGTACGAGACACTAGGTGTTACGGATTCAGCCTTCTAGGCTTGCTTGAAACAAGCCCAGTGGCTTTCTGTCAGTGGCTCAGGAGTACTTAGCCCACCTTTACTGTGGTTCAGCGCAGCCTGAGGTGAGCTTCTCCTGCTCATCGTCCTTCAGCCCTGAAGCAGCCTCCTTTGCCTGCAGGCTGACGCCTGCTCTGAGGTCTGATCCTGAGATACGGGCCTGAGGTAGGAGGCCCATTGCACATGTCTCTCCCCGGTCACAGCAGGAGGCATCACTCACTGAGGGGGCCTCAGGTTTCGATGGCCGCTGTCAGGTGAATCCCACCTCAAGAGCGCGGGGTCATGCAGGGAAGTGGTGACAGGGCAGAAAATGGGAATCGGGTCTTGTGGCCTTCAACTGGGGGTCATCACCACGGCCCTGTCTAGTGGAGGACACAGGAGGGTGCCTTGTAAGGCCCTAAGGATGAGGTGTGTGCCTCATACAGGAGGGTGCCTTGTAAGTCCCTAAGGATGAGGTGTGTGACACGGCAATGGCAGGGATTACGGTATGGAAACGTTGGCTTGGTTTAATAGCAGAGCTGTTAGGAAACTCGCCAGAAGGCTGCACAGCACCTCTGGATTAGTAAATGGCGTGGCAGGGGTCATGACCAGGCAGACAGAGCTGGCAGGTTGCTATTTCCAGAGGCCAGCTGCAGATTTCTTTTGCTAAGGAGGGAAATCACGAGATCCCAAGAAACATTAAAAAGTTTATTGAAAGAAAGGCTCAGTAAGCTGTCCAGGGGCTGCTTGCAGGGAAAGGATAGACAGACTGCCACTGGTGTCCTGGAGAAGCAGAGCCTGCCTTTGTACTAGGGAGAGGTCAGAGGGCAGCAAACCCTGTAACTGTGACAAATCCTACATCTCAATCTTTTACACACCAGCTTTCCCATCCCTCTAATCCTCTTTGTCACCTGTCCCCAGGCCCCTGCTATTTTTACTGTCTCTCTTTTCAGATCTGAAATGGCTGGAATGAAACACAGTCCTTCAATTTATATAATGGCACAAAAATAATACTAAAAAATCTCCCCCATGGAGTCTGAGACCATGGCCAGCATGAAATAGCAGAGGTTTCGGTGAGTTGTTGAGCCTTTTTTTATCTTTTCTTTCTTTTTTTTTCTTTTTTCTTTTTTTTTTTTTTTTTTCTGGATGGCTGCAGTCTGTTCGGGACCCAGCAATGCATGCAAGCAGTTCAGATGGTTCCTCTCAGTGTGCATTACCTTGTATTTGTTATTTGCCATTTCAACGCCGACTCTCCTCATTGTTTTTCAGAGGAGGTACCAGTGCAGCAGCTGATGTTTTCCAACAAAGAAATGGTCATTTTGAGAGCAACGAGGGAAGGGCCAAGAGAAATGCAAGTAAGGGAATCCTAGGAGAGCACTGATGGCAGATCATGTGATTTATTTTTTTAAGTTTTTTTGGTCTCTCCTTGCCTCCTTTCCTCCGGTGACGTTGCAAGAGCCTTGCAAGGCATGCTTCTGTGAGTGGTGCCTGCTGTTTGAGGCTGGTGTGCCTGTGCTCCTGGTGCATGCAGGGCTGGCTCCTCCCTGGCAGCAGGGCTCCTGCCACAAATAACGATGCTCAAGGGGTTGGATGCAGACATTTGCTTGCTGGGGAGTCTCAGGAAGCATCAGGATCCCAAACACTTCCCTTCTGAACCTGACATTGGGTAACAGCGGTAATGAGGGACCCGGGAAAACTGTTTTTCTCCCCCGTCTGTCTCCTTCATCTGTGGTGGTTTCACAGTGACGGGCAGCTGAGCTTCACCACGCTGTTCTCTCACTCCCCCTCCTCAGCAGAACAGGGGGAGAAAATAAGATGAAAAAAGGCTCATGGGTTGAGATAAGGACAGGGAGATCACTCACCAATTACTGTCATGGGCAAAACAGACTCGGCGTAGGGAGATTAATTAAATTTATTGCCTATTGCTAACAGACCAGAGCAGTGAGAACCTAAAAGCAACTAAAGACACCTTCCTCCCATCCATCCTCTTCTCCCTCTTCCCCTGAGTGGTGCAGGGTAATGGGGGCTGCGGTCAGTCCCTGATGCTTCGTCCCCGCAGCTCCCTCACGGTCCCTCCCTGCCCCTGCTCCCCGTGGGGTCCCTCCCACGGGATGCCATCCTTCCCAAACTGAGCCTGTGGGGGCTGCCCACAGGCAGCAGCTCTTCAGGAACTGCTCCCACACGGCTCCGTACCACGGGGTCCATCCCCCAGGAGCAAACTGCTCCAGCACGGGTCCCCCACGGGCGGCAGCTCCCCCCAGACCTCTGGCTAAGCCTGGTACCTTGGCCCACCCTCAGCCTCCTTCTCTCCTTTTTCAAGCCTGCCCTTCATCCTCCATTCTTCCTCCTAGTGATGTCAGAAGAAAAGTGTGTAATAGGCAGAAAAATCAAAACTATCGACACTGCTGCTGATTTCAGCAGTGACTCATCCGCAGCCTCACACGGTGAGAGCTAACTTTCATTGCTCATTATAAAACAATATCTCCTAATGGGGGTGTGGGGGGGGTGCAGTGCTCTGTTCTGCCAATAAGAGGACTTTTACCCTGGAAATCTGCGAGTGTAATTTGCCGTCAGGCATGCCTGCCCGCACACACACACAGGTAATGATGGTGTTAGCCGCCTGACAAATTGCGGGGCCTTGCACGTTTGACCTCCTCCCCTGCCCTGCCTGCAGTATCGCATCTCCTGGGGGTTCATCCTGACATCCCACCCCGGAGCAGCTTCCAGACGCAGCCATTTTGGGTATCCTGCTTATTTGTTTCTTTCCAGAGATCCTCCCTGCTCTCACCTCTGGGGTTGCTCTGTCTCGACTGCCACTGCACCCAGGGATCGGTTTTGTGCCAAGCCTTGCTGAAGGATCAAATACCTCATCATTTGTCTGACTAGAAACGTGAACTTTATATCGACGGTGGAAAGGAGAGCTTCAAAGCATTCTGAATAGATGTTTAGCTTTCGCCTTTTGCCCTGAATATTCTTAATATTGGACTTCAAAGCTGAGACCTTCTTCTATGTACAGCAAAGTTATTCTGGATGTCTTCTGAATTCCTTTGGACTGATTAAGTTTAATCTTCCTTTCCTTCCTAGCCCTGTACTGTTCACCTTACAGTAGCTAGGGCTTGAGAAAGAGGGAGATCTAAAACCAGTCCCAATAATATTTTGAAGTGTTTCCAAGCCTTGCCAAAATAGTTTTACTGTAAAAAATGCAGTGTCTAGTCTCTGATTCAGCACATCTTTATCTTCTCCTGGATTTTAGTACAAGTTATGTACTTAACTGCTGAAAGCTAATAGATTAAAACACATGTTTAAACACTTTGCAGAATAGTGTCCATACAAAATGCATGATGTTGTGCTGCAAGGTTTTTTCTTCACCCACTCAGGGCTGAAAGGACACAAATTCTCTGGTGGCTTTGGTGCTTGTGACTAAAGAAAGCTTCTCCCCTTCAGCAGGGTAAATACCGCATTATCTGATGTCCTCGTGCTCTCTTTCTAGGCTGTTTGTTTATTTGGGGCTCTTTATCATAGCATTCAGACAAAATACTTAATCAGATATGTTTGTATCCTAGCATGGTAGTAAATGACCTCAAATTACAGTGTTATGTTTTCACATTTTCTGATGTAAAGATATTCCCATTGCAGGAACGCATTAGTAGGAGGCAGTCCTTGACATCTATTCTAATTAGTAGATCGTGATTTTAATTGCTAAATTTTAATAAATGTCAGTGTTGGCCCTGCTCCCTCGGATCGTCTGCTTTTGATTTCTGATGATTTGCAAGCTTTTTCCTACTCCCTCCAGCTTCCTTCGCTTCTGTTTGGTTCAAGAAGACTTGTTTCGCATTTCCCCCTGCCTGCAAAGCCAAGCCTTCCCTTTGCTCTTCTCAACCTGCACGTTGTAATTATAATCAGTAATGAAAAGTCAGCAAATGGCAATTTAAGCAGTTGCTTTTCAGTAAAAATAGACGCTGGATCCTCTTGAGCAGGCGGGGCAGGTGCTGAGCTTGTCAGTCAGGAACTCTCATGCTTGGCAGGGCGATTTACCTGTCTGATGTTCCTTCTCGTTCTCCATCATAAAATAAAAACACTTCACTTGTCAAACATCTTTTTTTTTTTTTTCGGGATGCGTCTCGCACGCCCACTGCTTGGCCATTTGAAACTCAGCTGCGCCTCTAGCAGTCAATCTGACAGCTCAGCCAGACTCTGTCCGGAAGAGATTTCCCAGGAACCCACTGAAGCATCTTGAAGGCTTGGGGACTGCACAATGGAAACTTTTTTTTTTTTTCACTGCATGATTTTTCCAAACAGAGAATTAACTCCTTATAGAAACAGATGGGACTTTTGAGTTCTTTGAAATGGGGGAAAACAACAACAACAGAATCCTTTCTCCAGTGAAGTGTCCTGGCCAAAGCGTAAGCTCTCCCCTGCCAGGTGAGCTTGTGTTGAGCCAGCAGACCTGGAGCTGTGCTAGAGGTGGGTCTGGCCACCCTGGCTCATCGGGCTTCACAGAATCACAGAACTGTAGGGGTTAGAAGAGACCTCCAGAGAACATCGGGTCCAACCCCCCTGCCAAAGCAGGTTCCTAAGAGCAGGCTGCCCAGGTAGGCATCCAGATGGGCCTTGAATATCTCCAGAGAAGGAGACTCCACAGCCTCCCTGGGCAGCCTGTTCAGCGCTCCGTCACCCTCACCATGAAGAAGTTCTTCTGCATGTCAATGTGGAACTTCCTGTGATCCATCTTGTGACCATTGCCCCTTGCCCTGTCCCCACAAACCACTGAAGGGAGGTTGGCTACATCCTTCTGTCTCTACTCTAAAGTTATTTGTAAATATTGATAAGATCCCCTCTCAGTCTTCTCTTCTCAAGGCTGAAACAAAGGCTTGGTTGCTCCTCAGTGACTTTGGGATGATGCCCCCAGTTCTAGCCATGATTCTTCCAGCCATTCCACCTGGCTCTTGATCACAGCCCTTAGCATTTCTCCTGAGCTCAGCTCTGAGAGCCCAGCCTGGCCTTTATACCTTGTTCCTGAGAGCATAGCATAAAGAAGGATATAGGATATATGGGATATAGAAGGATAAAGGCTGACCCCACTGCAGTGCAGCCACATGTGTCATCCTCTCCCTATTAGTTAGGATGTTTGTCATCCCCAACACCACACAGACCCTCCCACCAGTCCCTCCCCACAGCTGCCCCAGCTGCAGCCCTCGGTGTCAAGCCCGCTTTGCTCGGGGATCTGGAAGCTATTTTAAGACACGAGGCTCTTGCCATGCAAATAAAGGTAGCGTTGCACATCTTCTGAAAAATCACCACCACTCAACTCATCAGCCAGATATTCATCTCGCATCGTAATTGTGGCGTGCGTGCCACTCACCATCTCTAGGTGCGTTGAGTGAAATGATCTTATATTTATCAATTTGCCAACAGTATAACTCGACACAATTATTTTGACAAAGATTTTCCAACATGGGATTTTACAGCACAAGTTGTTTTTTTTTTTTTTTTTTTTTTTTTTTTTTCCCGTGTCCTAAAGTGAGGGTACAAGCTGAGTAATTTAAACAACATTGTATTTCTTCCTGACGTTTACACCTGGGAAACAGAAGCTCAAGGTAGATGGAGTGATTTTGCAATGTCCACCCAGGAGGACAGTTGCCAAAATGAATTAAGATCCAGAACTCAATCCACTAACTCATCCCCCAGGCCATATCGTCCACAACAGCTGTACATAAGCTAGGAGGCAAAAGCAAGCACAAAACTGATTTCGGGAGAAGCCAAAATGCTCCTCAAGCTCAAGGCTGACAGAAGCAGGGCGGGAGGATAAGCTAGCTGACAAGCAAAGTACTGAGATATTGGAAGAGCGAGAAAGGCCACTGACAGTATGAAGCCACCCCTTCCCTTGGCCAAATGATGCACCAATTAGCGGCTGGTTAATATTTAATATAACATATGTTTTAGCATTAGAGTAATGTGCCAGGACAAAGGGCATCACTATTTTGATAAGTGATTGAACTTTCAGCAGCAGGGAGAGAGAGATTTTTATTTTCAAAGCAAATAAAGGGATTGGCACACGCTATGGCCTAAAAATTTAATTTCCTATCTTTTCCAATTATATTAAAGGCAAACCAAATGACTCTTATGTTGGCTGAAGATCTTAGGGTATTGAATACTCAATTGAAAGCTTTTGCATTATAGCAGCTTAACAAATTACCACCCATCTGGTAAGCCGTCCTGTCTGGCCCCATGTGTGCTCTTAGCAATCCTTCTAGCATGAGTTCAGGCCCAGCAGCGCCGGTGGGTTGGCCCGTCCCTCAGAGGTGCTAATGCCATTTGTTTGGAAGGGCGACAGCACCCTTTGGCCAGGTGGTGGGAGCTCTCAGCCATCTGCTGAGCTTCTGAAACGTGTGGCAATAAGGGCTGGGAGCTGTTGTCAAATCTCCACCTTCTGCAAGACAGATCCTGTGGGGTAAGGAAATGACAGGAGCTGCAGACGTGCAGCTTTCCGGGATCTAACCCAGTGATACCTCTGGCAGACATCTGCAGCCTCTTCCACCTGTCCCAGGCTGATAAATGACGCTGAAGGCACATAACGATGGCCCGCTGCTTGGTTCCTTGGACAGCGAGCACTCTTCTTACCAATCCGAATGACTTAGTTGTTTTGAGAAGGTCTTTAGTTTGCAGACTGCACCTTGAGCTAGCCTGTACAGAGGCAGCCTGATGAGATCCATTACCTTTATTAATGAGAAGGGGCAGTGCCTTGGTGCTCCTGCAGCAGCACTTTTGGATTATATATCAAACGTCAGAGTGCGGCAGGACAGGGGGAGACGGTGCCGCTGAAGGCATTGATCTGAGCTAGACACCTCTTCCAGAACCACGCGTGTTTGCTGTACACGCAATCAAATATGTCAAAAGGCTGCTAAAATGTAAATGTGAGCAGCCAAGGTCACCTTCCGAGCGATGCCGAGCAGCGTGCCCCAGGCAGGCCCCATTAGCGGCGGCACTGACAGCGCTCCCAACACCTTCTCCTCCCCCAGCTCTTTGCTCCGTGCTGAGAAATATTCCAGAGGCAAAAGTCTTTCCTATCTGATCCCTCCTCCCAGCCGGCCGAGGCTCAAGTTTAATAAAAATCCTCATTAGTTGTCATCTAAATATGCAGGAGGCCCATGCCAAGTACTGCAGCTGAGTGAGGAAGAGCCAAAGCAGGTTCTAATTAAAGGTGGGGCCAGACCAAAACCTTGGGTCACAGGCTTGTACCCTGTGCAAATGTGGATCCCGGCACTGAATGCTATTGATGAGGATGATCTCCTCACTCAGAGCCCTGGGCCCTACCTGACAGGGCTACTGAAGCCCTTTGATTCATTCGCCCTGTGTAACGCGGTGGAGATTCACTGGCTGCTTCGTTTTAATTGAGGATGGGAATTTTTAATTAATACAACATGACAGTGAAAATATAATCAGTGGAGTGGCCCCTGACGTTTGTTCACATGTTAATTTTGCATTTTGCGTGCTTTTTTTTTTTTTTTTTTTTTTTTTTTAACACACTTGTGTTTTTAATTCTGTGCAGCTATGCTGGAAAGCCTGTAGCTACAACGAGGTGTTCCTCAAGGAGCCCGGGGGAGCAGGGTGTTAATAAGTGCTGGGTTTGGCACCTGAGGATCCACGGGAAGGGCTTGGGGGTTATAAAACAAAGTAGCTGGGTTTTTCTGCTAACGTGATCATTAGGGAAAGAGTGAAAATTCAGTGGTATTTCGTATTTCTGTCTTCATGTTTCAGGGTCAGCAATGCACTGATATGTGGGAGCAACAAGACACAGATTTCTCATGTGCTGCAGCCCTAGCAAAAGTGAGATTTATTTATTTATTTATTTATTTTAGATCTCAGTTCTGCAGGAAAGCGTGTCATGTGGCTGTGAGGTCTACAGCTCAAAAGAAATCCCGAATCTGAAACCGTGTGGCCAATTATGCTCACCTTGTCTTGCATCTAAAGCTTCAGAATTGCTCCCAGTTTAAACTTCTTTTTTTCCTGGTTTACTAATATCCAGAAGGAGCTGAGCTCCCCTCCAGCTGAGCAGAGATGCTGTTTTCATCCTTTAGCATTCTCAATGAGATTTTTCCCCTGCAGCTTCATTTCTGTCTAGCAGGGCTCTGGGGTTGCAAAACCATGCGTCTCTGAGCAGCGGAGATGCTGTTGGCAAAAAACAATGCTGGAGCTTGGACACATCATCACATTTCCAGCAAATCCTACAACACGAGCTAATGTTAGCACTTTGCTACTGACGGGGGGCCTCAGCTGGAGGGCAGGTATAAATATGGGCTTTACAGCCACCAGGAACGCCGCGTTCTCCTGATAGACCACGACTGGCACAGCTCAGACGTCCTAACCAAATGTGTCTGCATCTGAACTGCACGCCTCCGTTTGCTTTGGGGCTGGTGGTGTGGAACAGACATTTCATCTCACCAAAGGGGCTTCAGAAACAAACCTTCAAGTGCCTGGGTGTCTTTCCTGAACACAAATTGTTACTCCGGCGACTTGCTTGTACACAGAATTAGCATGGTGGGCATTGAGAGCCGAATGGGATGAGTCCCTCTTGTCACATATATCATCCACATAGGCCAGAATCCTGTCTGGGCATTTTTGAGGAGTTCTGGTGAGTAGTATTTAGACTAAAAATCTATGGATATAGAACTTTTCAGCTGACACATTTTCCCTCAGCTTATTCACCTGTACTTAGAGCTAACAGAACACCTCCACAAAACATTTTTCTATTGAGCCTAAATTTGGACACACTGAAAGTAATTGCATTAAACTTGGTGGAACTTTCTGCAAACTTAATACCTGTTTCTCAGCTGATTCTGCTTGCCAGCAGCACCTAAGAAGCTCTGAGCTGTCCATGCTGGACTTACAAGTCATTTTTCTAAATGGCATCTGTGTTACACTGTGAACAACCAAAAAAAAAAAAAAAAAAGAAAAAAACCTTACAATGTTCCAATGGCCTTAAAAATTCAGGGTCTTTTATTTTTCACCGAGCAATACTTCCCATTAATCACCTGGCAACTCAGGGCCACGGCACGACGAGCAGGTCTTGTTGGATGTGCCCTCAGCCAGAGCTGCAGCTCCTGACCTGCCGTGCCTGCAGATCCAGACAGCGCTTGCCTGCAACGCCGGGACGAGCTGCAGCCGGCCACACGCACGCAGAAATGCTAGCTGGTCGCAGCAGAAAGCCTCGCCAGCACTGTTAATTGAAATTGCATGCTGTTGGCAGCGGGCTAGGACTCCAACAACCTTCGGGAAGCGTCTGGGAGAAGAAATCAGAGCTGATGGACAAACATTAATATTTCCTTCAGTTGCGTGAGGCTCCTGTGAAGATTTACATAATTAATCTTCAGCAACAAAACATTCATAACGCAGTTTAATATGCTGGGTGATAGACTGGTCATGTTAATTACCATCTCGCGTCCTGGTTTTAAAAGCCATTGTTTCCAGGCTCTCAGCTCAGAAGTGACTAGCTTGTATCAGCTTGAAGACAGAGCAGCAAGTTTGCAGATGATTAATGCCCGAGTGCCTGGCACCAGCTGAGGATCTCTGAGACAGGTCCAAGCCCTTGCCCTGCCACAGGCTTTGCATATGACCAGGAGCGAGTTGTGGACACCATTCTGCACTGCTGGCATCCCAGCAGCTATCGGATATCCTGATAGCAGGTTCAGTCACATCCCTGCTCCAAGAAAAATACAAATTGTGGGGCTTCAATGCATGTGTGAATCTGTGTATGTAGCTTGTGGATTTTGTTTGTGGGGTTTGTTTTCTTGTTGTGTTTTTTTTTTTTTTTGTTGTTGTTGTTTTGTTTTGTTTTTAAAGACACTTCTTTGAACGATTTGTTAAATCCTTTTGTGCCGTGGTCTGCTGAAGCGGTGATAACTTCTTGTAGGGGAAGGGCAGGGGTTAAGAACAGCTGGAGAGGGACTTTTTGTCAGCACCCAGAACTTGGTGCCAGCTGTTATAAAGGTTTCTGTGGCTCTCCTGTACAAGGTGAGCGTAGGGGAAGGATTTCAAAGATAACAGCAAGGTGGATTTTACACCTCTTTGGAGACATGCTGTTTGAAACTCCAAGGGGTACCTTCGGGGAGGACATGTTAGGAAAGCAAAGGTGCCTGTTTGGGATTCAAAGGGAGTAGCAGCAACTGGGGCAAACAGGAGACAGGCACCTCTTCAGTGCTGAAAAGACAATGGTAGCACAGGGACAAGCAGGGACAAAAAGTGGAGGGACTCACCTGAGAGCTGGCACAGTCAGGCTGCGAGAAAGGTCTTTGCAGAGGTGCTCTAGAGGAATACTGGCAAGGCAAAGCTGTGCTAGTGCTAAAGGAAAGGATGCTGCAATAACAAAGACCCGAGATACTGAGTGCCTGGTTGAGAGTTTCAGTTGCGAGAGTTTCAGTTGCAAGAGTTCTGGTTGGATAAGCAAGCCTAGATTCTACTGTTATTTAAAGAAAAGGTGAGACTCTAAGATATGGGCTGGATGTGAGAAGCCAAAGAGAAGCTCACACCGAGGCTGCAAACTCGATGCGAGGTAACGGTGCTGCCCAGCTGCTCAAGGGAGCTGTCAGGAAAGGCTGGGCTTTGACAGGAGGAGCTGTGCTGCAGCCTGGCACAGCTGGCTGGCTTCTCCTGGTGAAGCAGGCAGGTAGCGTGGGCTGGGCAGGAGGTGACCTCTCCTGCACAAAGAGCAGATCCATCTGCCAAGGAAAGGGCCAGCCAGCCAGTGGTGATGGCAGACTAGGTTTCCCAAAAGGGAAAAGGGCAGAGCCATAGAAGCAAAGAGAAGGAGCAGGTCTGGTGATGATGCAGGGGGCTGGAAAGCAGGGAGGGCTGAACTGGAGAGGTGCCCACAGCCCTGCTGCCCACAGGGCTGGGAGAAAGCCAAAGAGGCTGGAGTTCAGGATAGTTTCCTAAAGTGTGAGCTACTGCTTTTGAGAAAGGACCCACAGAGATCAAGGAGAAGATGGCTGTATGACAGGGCAGAAGGTACGGAATGAACCAGGAAAATACCACTTCAAATTACTCTATCTTATAAGCTATTTAAGCTGAGAATACACTTGCCCCGTAATTCTCATCACCCAGTGGTCTTCACTTCTAGGCATGTGTAAGCCAAGTTTCTCATCAAGGTGGCTCAAGAAGTCTCTTGAAACAGTCGCTGTCTCACCAGACTAGGAGATAAAACCTATTTCTAGCAGCATCCTTTCCTTCCAGCCTGTACAGCCAGGGCTTTCAAGGGGGAGAAAAAGGGTAGCTGGTCTCCTGTGAGTCAAAACCTGTTTGGTTTCCTTACCAGAGTAACTCTACAGAGTGCATATTGTAGGAATGCTTACATGCCTCTGTATCCTTTGCTATTTTGCCACTTCTGCATCAGTGCAGAGTCAGAAGAGCAGAATTTCACCCTACAAGAACTGTTATCCTGGCATCAGGCTGAGTATTGTACAATGCTCTTGGGAAAAGGTTTTAGTGCAGTCATTTCAGACTCTGGTGCCTGAAGAGGATGGGGAAAAAAAAATCAAATAGGGATCTCGATAAATAGAATTTCAGATCTTGCATAATATCATTCAATGGCAACAGCAGGTGTTTGACAGTACTGTGAACTTCCTCAGAATGGGATCCTGCCAACATGGCTGTGATTCAGTGCAATGATTCAATGACTGCAGGACGGTATCCTGCCAACCAGCCTTCCAGCAGAAAACTGTTCACCCCACTGCAAACACTGCCAGTCCATTAGCATTTCAGATTTGGTCTATCTGCATGTCAGTAGAAGGCATGCATCCCTTTCAGGTAATGGAAGGAGGGAGAAAAATTCCCTCTTCTCACGGGGAATAAAAGACAAAATTATCAGCTGCAATGTTATCTCTGAGGAGGAGCACGGGATGTGCTTTCTTTAAAGCTCAGAGTTTGAAAGAAATGGCTTGCTTTTGCTCCCCGGCTCTGCTTTTCCTTCCACCTCCAGCCAGGAGCCCTGTTATAATAAGACGAGAGATTCTCATCAGCTTTCACTTGTGCCTCCCAAACTGTGCAGAAATACTACCAACATCCCGAGACACGCACAGAAACTCAAGGAGCTGCTGTTCACATTCCCTCCACAGATACTTTTTTCATCTGCTTCCCTGCACCTGTGCTCCCCGTGGTCCTCCCCACGCCGAGCCTCCTGCGCTCCTGCAGCACTGATGTGCACGTATAAGCCCATGGCAAGGACAGTCCCTACATGCTGAAACCAGAGGCGGTGACTGCGTGGCTCCTGGAAATGAAACATCTTCCAGGTAAACACGCCATCAGGGGTGCAGTGCTTTGGGAGCAAGTGTGATTTAGCTCCTCTCTCCTCTTGCTCCACTTTCCCATTGTGTAACAGAAAGAAAACCCAGAGTGGCGCTGAGAAGCAATTCACAGCTCTGCTGCTGTAATCTTTGTTACAGCACAATGTTCTCATCCTTGCCCGGATCTTTTAAACCTGCTGTAATATGAATAATGATCTACTCCACTTACGGAGACTTTGTTAAATACTTTGCCTTTATCGTTGGTGCTGCGTAACCTTCCAGGATCAAAAGGGACTCTTTGAGAGGTGATTAGAGCAGGAGGGAAGGGTTTAGTGGCCTAAGCATCACATTTGCAATAATTAGGCTCCCTGGAGTGATAGGTTCAAATCCTAGCAGGGTTGACTCAGCCCTTTATCCCTCTGAGGTAGATTAAATGCGTTTTCTGTAGTAGGGTCTTTTGGACAAGACCTTAAAAATACACAGGCACACGAGTTTCTTCTTTTTGCTCTGGAGCTGAATTTTACAAATGTGTAAATCAAAGACTTTGGGCATTTCACATAAACCTAGCTGTTTGCCCAAGGACTACTTTCCAAAACCTGTGTTCACCATGGCAGTAATCAGTTAAATCTCCCACCTGCCAGCCTGCTTCCCAGATAGGGTCTTTGGTGGTGATGTGTGTAGCGTAGTGACGGCCATGGTTTTGGGTAAAACTACGTAGTGTGAATGTATCCTGTTAATAAATAAAACCATCAACCTCTAGCTTTTAGATTACTCATTCAAAATGAGCATTTCCTACTATACACGATATTCTCTCACCTGAGGTGTCTAGCCACAACCTCCACGTTGGGCCGAGTCGTGAGTCAAACCAGAGCGTGAGCTCACGTAACACCACAGACTGAACAGGAGTTCATTCCGTCTTAGTGCAAAAACAATTAAAAAGCTTTTCCAGAAGGATCCCAGCTCTTGAGGAGATATCTTTGCTGTGCGCCTATTTGATCTGCATAAGACCCGGAGTCCACTGCCACCAGGGAGCAGTTCAAGAGGAGTTTGTCTCCAAGAGCAAGCCCTTGGGTGCCCTCCTTGGAGTAGCGGAGAAGCAGGTGAAAAAGGATGTTTTGACCTTTCATCCTAGGGCTTTCCTTGGCACACAGAAAATCACACAACCACCGCCCCTCCAAAGAAGATAGTGAAGACAGGGATCATGCACAAAACACGGTGAAAAGGTTCTCTTGGTGGAAGCAGGGGCAGGCAGGTGGGCAGAGACGCAGGGAGGTATCCAGGGCCTGTGCAGGGAGCAGCGGGCATCTGAAGGGAAGAACAGGCTGAGGAAAAGGAAATGGTGAGTGGTGACACAGAAAACAATTGTGCAGAAGGGGAAAAGAAGGCAAGGGAGAGGAACTGGAGGGACAAAAGAAACAGAAATGGCTAGAAAAAAAATGCCATTGGAACCAAAGTGTAGGGAACATTTCATTTACTCCTTTTTGAATGTGTTTTGCTAGTAAGAGAGTGCAGTGGGGATGCAAGCAGCGGTGGCCAATGTGCTTTCCTGAGCTCCTGCGGAAGGTCCTCTTGCATTTCTCCACAGCCTGAAGATGCAAAAACCATAAACCAGGCTGGTGTTTTATTTGTCCGACCCCAGCGCTGTGTACACAGCTCTTCTCCAACAAAGATAACTGTCTTCCCCACCCAGTCGATACTGGGGAAAAGGAGGGGAGTGAGAGCGAGAGATGCAAGTAAGACTGAATAGCAGTCGAGTACAGCTAGCTAATTGCAGCTTCATGTAATCTCTTTCATAGCCGTTATCATAACTGTATATATTTCCAGCCCAATTCGTCTATCTTTTCCGGCCTCCTGTCTTTGCAGCTGCCTCCTCTTCTCTCCTTCCTGATGGCTGCAAATCTCTGCTTATCACCCGTTTTCATGCTGTGTTTTGTCTGTCTCTTTGTGTTCATCCCTGTACCAGCTTCTTGGCTGTGTGTGGCAGTTTCTTGTTTCCTGGATGTTGTGAGAGACTTCAGTATGAGCCGCTTGCTTCAGTTAGCATGTGTGACCTTTTGTCTTATTTTGCTTTTCTGGATGATTTAATTTTACACATGTTTACACCGAGGACTAGTTTTACAATCTGAAGTGGTCAACATGGATGTGCAATTGCTATGTGAGGCAGTAAGAATTAAGACAATTATTTATTTATCTTTTTTTTTTTTTTTTGTATGAATGTATCCATCCACTGCATGAATTTTTCATGCAAACTCATCTTGAAAAAAACATTCCCCCCTCCCGGGAAGGATTTGAACTCTTTGGGGAATTCCCCCAAATTCTCGTCTGTTTTTGTTGTGTGTGTGGTTTTTTTTTTTTTTTCCTTTAATTGAACTCTGCTGTGTAAGAAGAGCTCTGTCTACAATATTGATTGCAGAAAAACACGCAGACCTGTCAGTCTCTCTTTTCCCAAGGCAAAACTCTCTTATTGTCCTTTTCTGCCGGGGTATAATCTCCCCAAAGACAGACTTCAAACAGTTAAGCTTCTTCCCATTGTATTGGGACTATATGTACTGCTCCACTTTACATTCACATTTAACAGGTTTCAAGCTTCAGTGATAAACCAGAAACGTTTTTCCTTCATGACAGCTGTTTGACAGCTTTTGAAAATGGATAAAAAATGGAAAATTACCCTACAGAGGAAACATCCCCTTCTCTTCACTGCTCAGGCTGAGACATGGCATGAATGAAATAACACACTTATTACATTCTAGGCACCGTATGCAAAATGCATTGCCTCCCTCTATTCCACTTGATTTGATAATCTAGTACAATTTAGGTCCCTAATAAATTAAATTGTTCAGAAACTTGGTTCACTGCCTAAACTCTGTGCAAGGCTATGCTATTTAATGATGCTTTTCTTTCTTTTGGTGTTTTATCTTTGGGATAAATAATTCAGCCAAATAAACCCTGTGATCTGTGAGGTTAATTGACACCCACAGTAATTCCCAGCTTGTGTGCAGCACCCACATTTGTCTGTTTTTCACAGAGTCCTGTAGCATTACCTAATCTCCATCTCGCCATGGCTCGCCGGCCGGGTTCCCACGTTGCCAGAAGTCCTGGTCATTGCAAACACCACTTCTGCTCCTGAATGTGCAAGCTCCACATGCTCGTTCGCTTTCCCCCAGGTGGTTACTCGGTTGATTTCTGGGCAATTGGACCTAGACGGAAATTAAAAAAAAAAAAAAAAAAAAGAAAAAAAAAAAGAGTAAAAAAAGTAGAATGGAAAAAATGTTGTGAAAATCCACAAATACATTATACAGGAGTTTTATTTATAGGTGAGGCGCCTGTATGAATACATTCTCATTAATTATTAAATTGCTCAGATGGTCCTCCTCCCCAAACCTGATGTTTATTGAAAAAAAGTAATTGAAAAGGATTTGGCCCGTTCCCCACCTCGTGTTTGAGCGTTATATAACAGATACCTCTACCAGCCCGCTCGCTCCATCTCTTTCTGCTTTCGGGCTAACACACGGTTTATTGGGTATCAATAAAACATAAGAATTACTCCTGGTATAACAATAGCACCTCCCTGCAACCTTCAGCCTGCTTAGCTCCCAGGAACAGCGTGCTAATGAGGGTGCGCTGCGTTTTGGACAGATGCTAGGATGTTGTGCTGAGCTGATAGCTGCGTCTCCTAGATCAAACGCTGCGCTGGGATGACTCATGCATTTTACTAATTTATAAGAGCAGTCTTCCTTGAAATCCCCGTGTAAATACTGTCGCCCTGTTCTCCGTGAGTGACTGCAGCCCTGAAGTCAACAGAAGTAATGGGCACTCCGTGTGGAATAACGAGTCACTTGGTTATTCCTTTTTATCCCCCAGGTGGAATAGTTGAATTTGGGGTTGTTTTGCTTTGTTATAAAGTTGTGTTTTTCTCAGGAGCTGCAGGAACACAAGGGTTGAGTAGCCCAAAGCGAGCCACAGGACTGCATGCAGAGCAGCACCAAGGCAGTGACTGAAAGGGACGATCCTTGCTGTTGTAAAACCAAGAATGAAGACGTGACACATGTCTTCCCTCACTGAAATACCATGCTTTAGCTGAGCACAAGAGCAGATTCCTAAATTACCTGAGCAAAGCCACATTTATTGTTTGTATAAAGCATCTGCCACCTCTGCCTGTGGACCGATGATTGTTACTGTCCCCAGCATGACATCCCTACATAACCCTGGAGTCCCGTGGGATGGGATGGGACAACACACCTTCTCTGCTGGCTCTGAAGGGAATTGCCAGCATGTGACAGATCTTCAGGCAACTAAAAATAGGTGAGAAGATCCCATCCAAAATGTTGCTCTCCCCCAGCTGGAGCGGAGCCAGTGCAAGGTGCTGATGTGCAGCTGAGGTGTAAAGTCTAGAAGTTCCACATCCCGTTACTGCTATTAACATCACAGTGACAAATCTGCATGTGCTGCCAGTAGTTTTCCAGGTCAAACCAGAACCTCTTCTCCTCCAGGTCTAGTAAGAGAGACGTTTCATACAGCTCCTCCTCCCTTGGGCACAGCTGGCATCCCTTTGGCCACAGGCTGGACATCATAGAGGCCCCACTCTCACACAGCCAGTGTTCAGTGCTCTCTCACTACAGTAGACATCTCAGGGTTCAGCCTGATTTTAATCCTTTTTTTTTCCTATCACATCCAGGGATGATGTGGGGATGGCACCAGCTCCAGACAGCAGTTTGCTAAAGGACTGAAGCAGGTCAGGAAGGACTGACCCAAGGCAAAGGGGAAGAAGAACAAAACTGAGGCCTCAAGCAGCCTCAGGACTCGACAGCACTTTTCCTTGGTTTGCTCGCTTTTGGAGACCCAGCCATGAGCTGGAGGGCATTTTTCTAGGAGCTGTCTGGTCCTGAGGAGCCAACTGTCCTAGTGTGTGCTCTGCAGTTTAAGGCAGAAGTCCTCCTGTCCTGGTAATATCGCTAGGCAGAATAACTCCCTTCTGGGCATTGCTTTATAGGAAGTCACAGCTATTCAGATGAAGCTGGCTGCAGCTTTTTGACAAATAGTTTCTATTTACATTCAGACAGTAAATGAAATTTGCATGAGAAATAGGAAAAGTATTTCCCTGAATAAAAGGTCCATCCAATTCAAAGGTAAAGGCAAACCAACTCAAAGGTTTTGAGGTGGTAATGTGAGTATATATTTAGGAAATGTTGCTGAAGCTTCCAATTTGGGAAAACCTTTCTCTCGTACATGACTATAAACTGTCCTCTTGTAATTACTACCCATCTGCTCATTCTCTCCTAAAATCCCTAGCAGCTAGATAACGGGCAGCGGTGCATGTTCTTATGTTACGTATCTGACATGTTGGTATGTCAAAGCTATCACAACTTCCAAAAATCTGTATATTATTCCCTTGGAAAATGCATTTGCTTGTCATCAGGACATATACTGATCAAGATTTCAAATCCACACGAGGTTTTGTAATTCCCACTAACGATGTGTGGGACTCAGGTGTCCAAGTGCACATTGAAAAACCAGACCTAGGGTTGTGAAAAATGCCCTTTTTTTTTGGAAGTGCTGTTCACACACAATCCTCCCTGAAGCTAGTATGGACTTGCAAACTCAGCTCCCCTGAAAATCAGGCTTGGGTACAAACAGACAGACAAACCTCGTTAGTAATGGTTTGTTTCTTCCCAATGTGTTAGATGCTTCCAAAAGAGCCTCTTACAAACATGAAAAAGGCCTTTTCTTTCTTTCCTTCTTTCTTTCTTTTTTTTTTCAGAATTTATAGTAAGTTTTTTAGAACTTTTAATAAATGTTCAAACAGGCAGCCAGTTAAAGGGGGGAAGGGGAGGTGTCAGAAATCAGGTTTTAACTGTGTTTTGGCATTCAAACCCATCCTTTTATTTTCTGTGTAGATGAGCTAGCAGGACCCCAGTATAAAGTGAGAGCGATAGTCAGGGGCTGGAGCACCCAGTGTTCAAGGAGGGGCTGACAGAGCAGGTTTGCTTAGTTCAGAAAACAAAAAGTCAGAGGAGGCCTTCCTACACTGGGGGAAATGACAGCTGGGTCAAAGGAAACATTTTCTTGATGAGGTTGGCAAAGCACTTGTGCAGGCTGCCCAGAGAAGTTGTCAAATCCCAGTCCTTGGAGATGCTTTGAAATTTTGATCCAAAATTTGAGTCAGCTACACAAGGCTCTGAGCAGCCTGCTTTAACTCTGAAGCTGCCCCTCCAAGGGTTTGGATCAGATGACATCCAAAGGTCCCTTCCAAAGTAACTTCCCCTTCGATTCTGTAAATGGCCTGACCACGCTCGGCTAATTACCCATTTGCTAAGAGAAAAGTGGGTTTTGAAGAAAGTGCCCTAATGAAAATTGAAGAGCCAAAAACCACTGGACTAGCTCAGGAAAGGGTGTTTCAGCTGCAGGAGGCAGCATGGGCCAAAAAGTAGGGTACCTGTGCAAGAAGTGGGCAAAGTGGCAAAAAGAAAGCTTTTACTGGAATGGGGGGCAAAGGCAATGCAAAAAGGATGTAGGGCTGATATGCTGATGCATATGCCATGATGTATATACTTGCTGGGGGTTTGCTTCACAAAGAAACCCATTCCCAAAGAAAACAGTGGGGTTTTTATGATTTGAATGGCCAAAGCCTTGATGGTATTCTGAAGCATGAGAGTAGCATCCTTCCTCAGAAAAACATCAGCAGTCCCAAGTGGCTATTTCTGCTTTTGTAGAGAAAGAAAAATGGTAAGTGAGAGAAAGAGAAAATGAAGTGTGTCTGACAAGAAAACAATGTGCCAGAAGCAACTCCTTTAAATACAGAAAGGCAAGAGGACAGAACTTCATTCATTCTCCGCCTTTTTTTTTGTGGTTTTGCCCATCTAATATTTTCCCTTCAATTTATTTCTTTTTCCTCTTGAAATCTTGTGCTTTATACTGAGAAATCATGCAACTGTAGAGGTTAGAGATGCAAGAAGTCTATTAGATCATCTGCTCCACCGCTCTTTGCCAGAGGAGAATTGCTCCCTATGGTACATTTTCTAGTGTTTTGTCCAGCCTTGTTGTAAAAATCCTGAGTGACCAGCTTCCACCAGTCCCCTGGCAGCTTTTCTACAGCTGAATACATCTTGAGAGATTTTCCTGCTCGTCAGCCTGTGGTTTCACGTTGCTAATTTCACCCCATTTGGCACTTCTGTGTCTATGTAGCAGTCTAAATTGTTTCCTCCCCTTTGGCATTCATATCTTGAGTCTATCTGCTTAGCGAGGAGCATAGTGTGGAGTCAGAGAAAAACAGGACTGAAAGGACCTTTGCTGTTAATACACACAGAGCTTTTAAATCTGATTTTTAAGACAAACAGTCTGGATTCCTGATACTTTTCGTTGTTTCCCACTGTCTTTGTTCCAATTTGTCCATGCACAGCAACTCCCCCGAATGTATTATTCCAAATACATTTGCATTAAAACGATGCAGAAAATAGGTTGCTACTGCCTTTGATTCAAATATCAAGGGAACCGCACCCTAAAATTGCATCAGCATTTTTGCAGCCAAACTGTAATATGCACTTATGTTCAATTGGCCACCCACTCTCATTGCAAAGTGTTTTAGTATTCCTGCTAGCAGTTTGCCATTGACTACAAGTGTTTTGGAGGATTTTGCCTTAGGTATGTTTTCATGCTTACAAGTGGCAACTCATCTTGTTGTTTTCTCTCGCAATGTCCCCAGTCTCAGCAGGTCACTTTGTGTTATTTCCATGTCCTGACTTACCCTACAGCTCCTCCGAAGCCAGGGCCATCTGCAAGAGCCCTTTGTGTGCAGCTCACATTCCCTACAGATTATTAATAAGGACACTAAATCACACCGCTTCTGACACTAACACCACTTATTTTTACTAGATGTCTCTGCTGTGTTGCCTAATGTTTTCTCCCACCCTTATCCTTCTTTTATGTTCCAGTCCAGATTCCCTTTTCTCCTGGGACTGTGATGTCACCCTTTGCACCTCTTTTTTGTTCTACTCATTTTGGTTTTGGTGTTTGTTGTATTTTTTTAGAGGATTTTCTTTTTTTGTGGACTTTAATGTTTTCTTGGCTTATTTACAGCTGTATTTTAGGAAGACAGGATTGGAAGCAATCTTCTGGATCAATGAATCCAGATCCCTGTTATTGCAAACAGCTGTGCCACGAAATCCCTTTAAAATATTAATTGAGATCCAGTTTGATGAAACTGTAAAACCAATTAAGTCTTCTGCTCCTGATTTTTTTCTGCAAGAAGGCCACTCTGGAGCTATCCTTCTTGGATGGTTTAAATCCTTCTTCAGATTTCCAGTTCAAATTTGCTCATGGCCAGTTTTTACCACTTGTCCAGGTGCTAAGGTAGTCCTTGAGCTTCATTAGCATTTCTTCCTCTCTGGTGATTCCCCATTCCCTCCCTCAGCATATTTATGGATGGCAATCAGATACCTTCTCAGCATTTGCTTTCTGAGGTTGCACATGCCAAACTCTCCCATAAACTGGCTGATAAAGGACAGAGTACAAACAGCTGGATTCGTTTTCAGCAAGCAAATCCAGGCGTGGGATTTTGCATGGGCTGGTTCATGCTGCTTCCATGCAGGATAATCCTTTCAGGAAAATGCCATATTTTCATAGCGGCAAGTACCTGAATTTATGGTTTATTGCAGCATAAGCATAACTTCTCTCAGGCTTCACTTGCGTAGTTGTTTCCATTCCTTGGATCATCCTAACAGCCCTTCCTTTGCCTGGTCTGGTTTTAAGTCACCTCCTGGAAGGTGAATGATTACTGTTGCACGCGAAAGTCCAGATGAAGTCTCCATAACTGAGTTTGTGCTCTGGTATTAACGCTTTCATGCAATAAATGGGAATAGCTCAGCTGGAATACTTTTCCTATGGTCAGGTCATAGCTATGGTTAAATGAGTCCACCCAGCTCTTTATTCTCTGTCATTTCCAAATAGCAGACTTAAAATTACAGCATTTTTTTTTTAGTGATACATTATGTTATGTTTATTTTACATTTTGCACTATTGTATTTCTTGCTGTTTTGTTTCATCCAGCCCATGAGTTAACACAGTCCTTCTGTCAGCCCACTCCTTTGGAAGGCTGTCCTTGTCCTCATCCCCAGGGTCACGTTTCTCCAGTTTCCTAATATTCCCTCTCACTGCTCTCGATTTACTGATTTTCCTGTTTTCCCCAATATATTTTCTTTTTATTCTGGAGTTAAATGCCTTTTTATATCTCCAGTTCATGACCATCTCAAACACAAGAAGCTTGTTTACAATGGATTCCCGCTTCCTTTGTGGCTGTAAGCAACAGTATCTTGGGTCCTCTTATTAAAGGTCAGCATTTGGTTCTGTGCACATGGCTTGGGAACTCTCATTTTTTTGCCTCCTAAAGCCTCTGTTCACCCTACCTATGCAGGTGGTATGTCAAAGGCTGGTAGGATAATGTGTCAGTGTAAATAACTATATTACCATAGGGTAAAATAGTGCTATGACTCTATTGCAGAACAGTACAATCTCCTATAGAATACCTGTTTCTTTTATAAATTAAAACTTTTGATTATTTGATAAAGCCAACTTTTTTTTTTTTGTCCTACACCTATGTTTTGCAGCTTTTAGTGCCTTAAAAAAAGGTGTATCTGTTAAAAAATCTGTTGTAAGCAACACAAAATTTTACTTACAAAACAATGCTATTTTCTCTTAAAAGTATGTAGCTGATCCAGTTACATTACATTACTTATTTGATAAACAAGAAAAATGGTAATACTGATAAATCAGTTAATAATTGGTACTCCTTCTAGTACCTGTCCATGAAGGCTGGACAGGAAATCACTAGTGGTACCATGGTGCAGAAAATGTTGATTTTGCCATATTTCAGTCTGAAGAGCAAAAGTATCTCTGATACCAGACTATCCTGTTTTGACATTTGGGGAATTAAATGCTAGTTTATCTTGTTTTGAAAGCATTGTCTTCCTTTGAATTGTTTAATTTTGCATTCTATTTTATGTTACAATAACTTTCCTGAGAAATAAAATCAAAATATCATAGCTGAAATGTATTTTGATCAACCTGAAGTGAATCTTCAAAAAGTTTTCTTGAAGAATTTTGAAGCATAAGTGTTTCATACCTAACCACAGTGAAAACTGACATCAAGACCTTCAAAATTTGCATTAAACAGAATTTCTATTCTCTGCACAGCTTCAGTCTCAACACAAAAATGCTCAACAATTCAGTGCAACACACCACAACTAGTCCTGGCATGGTTTTGTTACTCAAGATTTGAAGAACTAGAAAATAATATTGAAGGTTTTTTCTGCCTGTCTGTCTGAGCAGATATGGTTTTCTGCCCTAGGACTGGTATAGATTATGCAGCCACACACACCACTCTGAGGGTGGTTTTCTGCAGAGCTGAGATGTTTCTTTTCCCAAGATGAGCTGTCAACATGTTTATCTGTAATAGCCTCAATAACAAGCAGAGAAAGAGGAATGAGTAAAACCGGTCTGATGTCAGGAATACGTGTTGTAAAGTCTAATTCCAGGCTACAATTCAGACCTTTTTCAGAAGAAGTTTGCCTTTGGCTTCTTTTCCACCTATAGCTCATCAACTCATGTACCAGCTTCTAGAAATTAAAGTTTTTAATTCCCAGCCCCCCGAGTGTTTCCAAAGAGGGAGGCTATTTGCTGAAGGCCTTGATGATGGAATGAAATTTAGAGCACGATTGATACAAGAGGTCATTGAAAAGGTTTTCAAAGGCTGTTTTGGCACAAAACAGAACTATGAAGGTTTCAATAAAGAAAAATATATAATGGGACTTAAGTACTCAATTCTTTTGAGTTCCCACCCATTCTTTGCCTGGAAAACAAGAGAGACAGATTAAGTACATACATAACACATAGCTCTCTTTTAAACAAAACAAAACAAAAAAAAAAAAAAAAAAAAAAAAACAAGAGGAAAAGCTTTTCAAGTGTCTTTATTCCCTGTTCTCTTCTCTTTTACTCTCTGCTTCTCTCACATGTGCCCTCATGTGTCACAAAAAGAAAAAAAGGAAAAAAAAAAAAAAAGAAGAAAAAATGCGAGATTCTGGTCCCTTCATCATATTTTATTCTATTCCACACTGACCTGAAGTAACAATGGATTAATTTGAACATCTTTGTTTAAAAGTGACATCTTTAAACATTAAAACCCTAGTATTAGTGTTACTAGGACCCTTTTCTGGCAGAACAGATCCTTCTCTCTGCATGTGGGTTGCCCACCTTTACCAGCCAGCCCATGCCCGCCAGCAGAGCTGTGAGCTGGAAACATCACACTGCCTCACCATGAACCTTCCAGCCCACCACTGTGGTCAAGGGCAAACCAAAGCAACCCCCCTCACCTTGCTGTGCCTCTGTTTCCCCCTCTGTCCCTTCACTTCTTTGTGCTGCAGCCCCATTGCTGCGAGGAGCAGCTTGTTGGGTTGGTTTGCAGTTTGCCTGGACCAGTAGGCTCACAGGACTCTAACTGGCTGCTAGATGCTCTGGCTACTGGACCTTCCCTGCTCCTGAAACCATTTGTTCCTCGTGATAACTGAGGAAAAAGATTGTGGAAAGGAGTGGGCTGAAATCTGAGCTTTGCCTTTCCCCATCCTCCCTGCTGGATAGATAACCCTCTTGGACAGATCCAGGCTCTGAGTAATGGGGACCATAGTTCAGATGATTTGTAAATGCCTTGCAGTGACAAGTTTGACTTATATCTCAAGTTTCTCTTGTTCTTCCACCCACCCAGCTGTGCCTGCGGACCAGCACGGCCTCCTGAGCCTATCTGGCAGCACCGAATGAAGTCCATGCGGGCCGTGCAGCCACCCGCAGCGCTGGAATCAGGTCTCTGACGCCCGCCTGACTCAGGTCACCGCACAAAGGCATGCCAGCCTGCCAAGCTCGTTTGTTATTTTGGAAATGACCCGCCACGGCTTCTGCACCACTAATTGGCCATGATCCATTTCCTGTTTTATGCATTCATCTCCTGCTTCTGCTGCCTGGTCCGAGGGATGCCAAGTACATCAGTTAGTGTGCAGTGCTTTGAACTCGGACTTAATGCGCAGGGTATTAGGCAGAGATTTTGATTAGATTAGAGATCAGGATCTGTTTGTGATAATCCCTGCAATCATTCTCACCGAATCATCTTACTGCCCGCAGTGACTACATCTCTGGAGTGAAATGCAGGAAGAAAATATATATGATTCAAGGCAATAGAGTTACATTGGAGATGGCTTTGGCCCAAGGGTTTATGCAAAACAGATTTGTAATGTTGCAAATTTGTATTTTTCCTTTCTGTTTCAAAGAGGAAAAGAGCAGCAACTGTTGATACTGCCATGGAGTTGCAAGCCTGAAACACGGAGTGGAAACCTCAGCGTCTCTAGCACTATCAATCCAAGACTGATGGACCTGTGGACCATTTTTGCAATCAAATGCTTATGAAATGCATTGCAGTGTGCTGAATACTGTAATTCCAACAGGGGAAGTTTGACCCTAAAATCAGTGAGTTTTCTCTACATTAGGATTATAAAATCAGCTAGCACTTGAAGAACAACTGTTCTTCTTCTGTAAAGGATATACTCCTTATACTGTACCAGCTTATCTTCTTTGCCTCTATGAGATCACTGTGGTAGCTGCATCTCCACTATGTTCACCCAGGGTGTTTGTTGCAGTGTTGCAGAGCCTTGGGCTCACATTGGGTCTCATGAAGCTTGGAGAGCTGGGCAGCCCCTGCTTATACAGACACCCTTCTTCCCTTCCTGCCTGCTCAGAGGATGAGACTCACCAGCAGAGCCTCTGTGGGCTCCTGAGGCTGCAGGAGAAGGAAGCTGTGTGCGCTCGAGCTCAGCCAACATGGCACACAGCTGCCCATCACCTTCCTGCTTGGACCCTCCGCTTCACAGCCAACTTCTAGTGATGACTCAGGCTTCCCAGGTGCAAACTGCTGTCTGTAATTTTTGAAGCAATTATGGGTCCAGCTTCAGGTTTTATCTCAGATAAAAGTGGATAAAATGCTCAGACTTTTTGTCCTGTACTCCCTTCACCTCTCCAATCACATGGAAATTACTGCTGTGATATTTGTATGGCTGATCCAGAAGCCAAGCACAGCACTAACTCACTCTATTGCTAAAATAAAGATAGCATCCTCATAAGCCAAACTAACAGCCTGTTACCATTTCACAGCTATCATTTCCCTGGCCTAGCAGGACAAAATGAGCAGGAGGGTAGGTGATACTCTCATGGGGAAATCAACTACCCCTTGCACAAGAGGCTTTTAAGCCTAAGCACGTGTACTTGACATACTCATTTTCTGAAACTCTGTATGTTCACGTATCTCTCTTGTTATGGCATACCTCTTATGGTATGTTGGAATCAGTTCTGTCTTATCATCATTGCCATGGTTACCTTATCATCATTACAGTATATATGTGTTGCTATAACACTATTGTGGATGTCATATCAAAATTCCCTAAAGCAAAATGATCCCAGAACTTACTCTGTACTCATCTCAAGCTACTGAGCATTGATAGCTTTATGATCTGTTTCCCTGCTAAAACAAGGTTGGCTTGTATGTCTCTGCTGGCATACAGCTGTTTATCCTTTTTGGTAGAAAGCAAATAATTTGACGCATCTTCTTCACTGTAAGTCACTTCCTTACATCGAATAAAAATATAATAAAAATAATTTTAAAATGCTTTACTGGGCCTCTCAGCAACCTGATTTGTCCTTATTTGCATTGCTGCATTGCTAAAAATCATGAGAGTGCTGATATCTGTAGCAAGGAACATGTCAGCCTCCAAAGTGAGACCACTGTGGTATCATAATACCAGATCATAATACCAGGGGCATGTCTCAAAGCATGGGACAGAGCAATAAATGGGCTTAGGACAAAGAAATCTTTGCTGGGCTTATGTGGCTATGGGTTGTTTTTTCTAAGCAGAGTTATGGGCGCCCAGATGTTAACATCTGTTTTTAATCCAAACTCTGTATTACCCCCCAGTGGACACTGGGGGCTATGAATGCAAAAACTCTTATCTTAAATAGACTTCTTATGTGTAATAAAAATTCTGATAACGTTACTGGCTCTATATGGAGGATGCACAAGCCCCATATGTCATAGGTTGGATCTTGTCCTGTTCTTCCAACTCTCTGTGGACAGACTCACTCATGGGACTACCAAATTTCCCCTCACATTCATCCGTGTAACAACAGCTCCTTACTACATTCACAATCAGAGGCTTTGAATATGTTGTGATAATGAATGTCATTATAAGGTTAGAGTACAGTGGTGTGAAGAAAGTGATTCATTACTGGGAAAAAAAAAAAGCAAGGCAAAACAAAACACAGTCTTCATGGATGATACATTGCCTACATGCACGATTCTGGGTTTAGAAACAGGAGGTTACATATTCTTCCACAGCTGTAACCTAATGTTGCCAAACTAGAGGAAAACCAAATACTTCTAAGAGTTCTAGGAGAATTCCTCTGATAAGAAGAGCGAAATAAAATAGGCACAACTAAAAATAGGCACAACAAAATCTTTAATGGTAGAGGACATGATAGTGGTAATTGTAGCTGTGAAATTGGCTTCATAAACTAAAGATGACTGGAAACATGTGGGCAACAAGTGCAATTAACTGGTCATCTTTTTAAGTGGAAATGTAAACAAGAACATGAGGCCATCATGATATAGCATATACAGAGATAAAAATAGTTTTCAGCTGTAGATGAAGTAAGGTAACACTTCTCTCATCATGTGTTCAAATTACACAGTATGACCTAGAACTGACAGGGATCCCATCACCCCACTATGCCTGCATCTATGGGACATGGAAAGAATGACAATCGTGTGCTAAAATGGTCATGGCACTTCTTATTTTTCTCCATGGCATTCAGGAGGTTTTGTCAAGTGGTTATCTGGAATACACTGGAATAGATGACTACTGACTTTTACCATTTCATATTTATACCTGTTAGAAACGCTCCCCTTAATGTAGCCCAGGATACTGTTGGCCTTTTTATTTAGTTATTTGTTTTGCCACAGGCATGCATTGCTGGCTCATGATCAGCATGGTGTCCACCAGAACCCCCAGGTCCTTCACTGCAGAGCTGCTTTCCAGCGGGTTGCACCACAGCACGTACAGGCGTAAGGGGATGTTCCAGGAACTTGCTTTTCCCCTCACTGAAGTTCAGGAGGTTCTCCTCTGCCCATTTCTCGAGGCTCTGCACATCCCTCTGGATGGCAGCACAACCATCTAGTGTATCAGTCACTCCTCCCGGTTCTTACTGTCTGCAAACTTGCTGAGGGACCATCATCCAGGTCATTAATGTCGATGTAAAAAGGTGGTCTCAAAGAGTTGTGTGATGGAGCCCGTGCTGCTGGCTGCTGCTCTGCAGGTCTCCCTCCTTTTCCAGCCAGGTCCAGGCAGCCGTGAGATAGACCGGTGACTAACATGCAGGCTAACATGTCCTGGCTGGTTGGAAAATATGGTTTGTAACCTGAATTGAAAAGCTCTGGTGAATCCCACAACATTGTAACTGAGTTAAACACAAATTGCGTCATCATTTACAGAGTTTCAGAAACACAAGTGAAATAGAATTAGAAATAAACTGTTTTTTCCTGGGGTGCCATTGAACTTTACCAATTGCCAGGTGTTTTGTGCTGTGTACACAGCCACATGCCTGTGCTCCTCTACTTCCCTACACGTCCAAACTGTTCCCAATCTGGAGAAAACCACCAAAAGAATCATCAGAATCATGCATGAATGTCATGATTGAAAGTCATGAGCTTTTTCTTTATTATTTATTTATTATTATTATTATTATTATTATTACTGTAATATGCCCTGGGATGTCTTGGTATGGTAGATACGAGCTCACTCAATGAAAGCTGACATTAAGTGCTGAGGCTGGTTCTCAGCTCTACCTGTTCTCTGATCAATAACACAGGGGAATATATATATATATATATATATATATATAGATATATAGATATAAAATAACACAAGGCCATCTCAGAACAGCAATATGCAGCATCAGCGTGCACAAGGAGCAGGTCGGTGGAGGCTCATGAACATTTGACTGCATTGGTGCTTTTGCCTTGGAATTTGCTTTTTAATCACCTTTGGCTTCATAAAAGTATTTACAGTACTTATTTATATTATCTACATTTGCTCATTCCAGAAGCATGGGAACTTATTACATACATGAAATTTGCCTGAAATGATGCATAAAATCTAGAATTAGTTTTATTTTTGCAGAAAAAAAGCACGGACCTCATTCCTATTCAAAGATACTAAGAGAAAGTCATTTTGTCTAGTCAGGTTTCATTCTAAACAATGACTTTTCAGGGGAGAACAGTTTTTGGTCAGCCAGTGTTGATGAGCAATGATCCCAGTGTGCCTGTACTGCTGAGTCCTGCAGCCTCATGCATGTTTAACGCATGGTTGCAGCCCATTGAGATGGCTGGCCATGCCTCAGGATGCTGCATGCAGCAGATCAGCTGGGGCTGTGCTCTGTGCAGGTTCTATTTGCTTATTAAAAATGAAGGTAGCTGTATTTTGCTCTGCTTCAAATAAATCAGTGTCCCTGATTTTTCTGGCCAATTCCCAGACGTGGTTTTCTGTGGGAAGAATTTTGGGTCCTTCTCGTGTTCATTAAAAATAAAAGAGAAAAAAAAAAAAAAAAAAAAACTTAGCACCTGGCATAATAGCATTTGTCAGTTCCATTTACAGGTTGCTTAGCTCAGCTGAATTAATGTCTGCCAAATGGGCAAACTTGAAAGACACTTATTCCCTCATTGCCTTTAAAAAGACTATGTCATTAGACATACTTAAAAATCACAGGTAGAAAAAGATCATCTTGGCTCTCCACTTTGACCCCTTACATTTACAGAATTCCTTATTATATCATTCCCACCATTATCTTATCTAACATGGTCATACAGATCCAGAGCTTCTGATTCAGAGAAACGGGGGCCTGTCTACACTACTGCCTAATTATCCTTATTAACTTGTTCTTGAATATAACTTTCCAGTTTTAGCTTTCACTTTTCTAACTTCCAGCAAATGTTGTTCCTAAAACTATAGATGAAATGCAGGAACTTTTGTCGAGGAAACTTAACAGCCTGAGGGAGGGGGGGAAAGTGGAGGGCAGCTCCTGCCCTGCTTGGTTAAGCAGGACTTCCACCGACTTCCTGAAACAGATGAGGTCCTGATAATAACAGCCATGATTGACTGTGGTGCTATCTGGCTGCATTCTAGCTTTTTAAATGAGTATGAAAACTTGCCAGGCACCTAATCTTTTTCAAAGGAACAGCCAGGAGAGAAAAGAATTATGCTAGGCAGTTTTGAAACTAACAGCCTACAGTAAATGAGACCTTGATCAAGCACAGTGCAATATCCGTGTCATTGCAGGAGGCATTTATATCACCTGCTGTTGCCTATCCAAAAGCCTTAACTAGTAGTTCACATTCCTGGCAAGGAGGTATGGAAGATGGGCGAGATACACTGGGCTCCACTGCTGACCAGTAGCAACAGAAGGTGAACTGGGTTAGAACAGACACTGTTCTTTTCAGTGGCTAAATGTGGGAGAAATAAATCCCAGCCTTAGTTTAATTTTTGTTGGAAAAGGAAAGGAAAGGAAAGGAAAGGAAAGGAAAGGAAAGGAAAGGAAAGGAAAGGAAAGGA
>CM021733.1:80791790-80805885 GCA_011075105.1 Heteronetta atricapilla
AGAAAAGAAAAGAAAAGAAAAGAAAAGAAAAGAAAAGAAAAGAAAAGAAAAGAACTATAAGATCTGGGTTGTTTGCTGTTGATAGAAACATACACATTTCTGAGGTGCTCCTAAATCATTCCTGGAGATCAGTATTATTTTGTGTCAGGGTCAGCACGCAGGGTCAGATACATCCTCCTTAATCACTGGGAGACCTAATCCAGAGCTGACTGATGTCAGCCGAGAGGTTCGGAGTCACTTCAGTGGACCTTGATTTAAGACCAAAGTTGTCTGGATCTGCTCAAAGATGGGAAGAGTACATTTGTGTAGGGCATGTATCTGTGGCACCTAAACTTTAAGTCGCATTATGTGTCATCTTGGACTTCAAGGATTTGGTTTCTGTTCCAGCAAAACACTAAATTCTCAAGTAAGAAAAATCCTGGCACCAAGTCTTTGCCTCTAAAAGCATTTCTAAAAGGATTCCTTTTTAAAACAGAGAAAACCATTATCCCCTATTTCTTATTTTGAAGAAAGCATACGATGTAGATTAAAGTGTTGTTATTGTTTGATCAAACAATGCACTTGAATGTTTTTTGGAAAAGGTTTTTCAAAATACAAAAAAGTATCCTTTGATAATGCAGTGTCAGACCTTTTGAGGAATTACAGAGTATATCACCCAACGCCGATCCCTCCTGCTCAAACAGTGAAATGTGTTTGCATACATTGTGTAGGCTTAATATTTCTCCTTAATATGGGTGTATGGAAAAAACAAAACAAAACAAACAAACGAACAAAAAAACACAACATAAAATACAAAATGAAAAATTAAACAAAACAAGCAAAGAGTAAACATTTGTACAGCCTGCGAGGGCAATTAAGACCACATTTATCTCAAGTAATTCCATTCAGATTCCAATAAATGAAAGGTAAATTGTTTTTGGAACAAAAGTTATTTGTGTTTGTGAAGACAAAACATGCCTGTGTATGCCTCAGAAGACTAGACAGGCAGAGCAGAAAATGTACAGGATGGGGTGAGAGTTGCCCACGAGAGCTGCCAGGAGAGCTCCCCTGTGTGTTTTATCCTCTCCACTTGGTTCACAGAAACTTCTTGGAGGCTGTCAGCCAAGCTCTTGGACAGTAGGTGGAGAGGTCTGCACATTAGCAGAGGTGAGCTGTCTATCCAGCCAGGCACCCAGGGGTCTCGCTGTGAGGAGGGGAAAGGAACAAGCACTTCCAGAGGCTGATTCATGCATCCCAACACAGGAGTTCAAGAGAGCTAAGATGAATCACAGTCAGGAGATATCTGCTTTTTTTCCACTGATGGTTACGTGAAGTCTGACATGGACAGGACTGTTTTTCCCGCTTCAAAGTTGGCTGGAGCAGCCCAACAGCTTTAAACTGTACCCTCAGCTGTGGAGAACCCGAGGGGTTAAGCCAATCTAAGGTTTTGTATATGAATGATAGGCAACTGTGGGCTAAAACATAATTAAGAGCCCTAGAGGATAACTTCAGATGGGCTTTATTACCTCAGTTGTTGGAAACCCCTTGACTGATTCCTCTGTACTTGTATTTTCCATAGATATCTCAGCCTGTCTTTGTTTGTATACTATCAGATACTTCTCTGAAGCAACCCTGTTACTGAGGTGCCATGAGCACAGGAAGCATTTTCCTTAGCCAAAATTTCAGCCCCTTTCTTTCGGCCAAAATTCTGCCCAAAAAGGTTGTCTGTCTCACGGCTTTCTCATGGGGCCATGCTGTGGTTTGCCACACTTGCTGTTTCCAGACTTCGACCCCTTGAAGGACTTCTTTGTCTTTTTACCTCTGATTTACAGCCTCATTTTATGCCATCAAACATTTGCATCAATACTCTGACACTATGTGCCCTGGCTGTCATATTAGTGCATAATTTGGGCTTCTTTTTGATCAGCTAACAATGAGTAAAGAGATATTTAATCACTACCTCTTTCAGCCCTCGTGGAAGGCTATTATAATCTCCAGTGGTTTCAGTAAGGTTTTTGGATCATGCAAACTTACTAGAAACCACACAAACTTCACCATAGCAGTAAAACATGAAATATTTTCCTGGCTTCAGCAATGTTGCAGCACGTGTTAAATTTGTGCATATAACAAACCACAGTGGCACATAATATTATTTTTGTAGCCCTCCCACCCCTTCCATCCAGCCTTTCCTTGTCCTGTGATGCTTAAAACACGTAAAGAAAGCTCCTTGGGTTAGGGACCTGCCAGTCGGTGAATGTCTGTAAAGTGCAACACCCTCTGAACAGTGCTGCATTATCGGGGGATCACATTTGCTTTGCAGGTGGAAAACACATATTAGAGGTTTTCCTTCTGCGTGTCAGAAGGCAGAGGGACTCGCTATGTCCAAAGGGTAGAGAGCCACCACTGTGATGGGGATTTCAGCTGTGGTAATCTACCTGTGACAGGACGGATAAGACTGACCTTCTGTCTATTAGCAGTAGGATTTTGTTGTAACAGCTTCTCTACGGCTGCAGGCAAAGTGAATTACCATGCCATTAAAATGGACACTGGGCCCACTGGTATCCAATTTTACTGCAGTGGTACTTAGATAATCAAGTTTCATTACATCAAAGGCTAGGGCAGGCAGTTATCTGTGTGGATATTTTTCCTGAGGTAAGACAGCCCAGATCCCCTTTCCTTCCCTTCATTTATGGACATCAAAGAATTCACGCAGGAGCTGACTACAGAGACAGGTGGGTGAGGAAACAGAAGGAATATTGACTTTTAAAGTAGCTCCTTGCCTATACAGGATTAAGGAAGTTGGGTAGACAGATGGTCACTTTGTCTCCCTCAACATTTGCATCTTCTAAGCACGGGCTATTTTTCCACTCATTTCAGCTTGTATCTCAGCACACCACCGCTCAGCCTCCTCAGAGGATGGTTTACTGGCACAGCAAACACAAGGGGAAGGTAAAGAGCAAGGAAAACCAGCCCCAGAGGTCTCACTCGCCCTTCCTCTCTTTATCACTGCGGCCAAGCACACCCCAGCTTCTGTGTAGGTGGAGGACAGGTGGCCAAGCATCACTCAGACCTGGGCAGTGTCCCCAGAGAACAAGGACAAGATTGTTGATTTTTTCACCATGGTGGAGGAGTGGGATGCATAGCTGGAAGTGGTTACATCTGGGAAATGCACACTTTCCCTCTGAGTCTGATGGCAACAGGAGCTATCCATTGATATTACTGAAAGCAACAGAAGAATCCTGCTCCTTTCCTTGCACTTGCTGGCATTTCCATTTAATGTTGCCTTCTTCTTTGTCTATGTCCTGCCCAGGACTTGGCCAGTACCTCTGTTGCCAGTTAACCATTCCCCATTGCATATCCCGTTACATATATTTCTTTTACATTAGTTCGAACCATTCCTATTTCATGATAAAAACTTATTTTGTTGTTGTTGTTGTTTAGCAGCTGGCTCCAACCTCTGTGAGTTTTGCGCCTTTTTAAGCACAGTGCCCAGTTTGGTGGCTTGGGTAGCTTCAGTCAGTTATTCTTTTTATAGGTGAGAGGCCTTCCAAAAGAACTGAGTCAGGCAGGCAACTGCAATGAGCCCACCATGGGCTTTGGACATCCCACCTTTGAGTCTTGCAATCCTTCCTCCCATCAGCTACCTTCGGAGGCTGGACAACCTGCCTGCTGTTGGCTCACCCTCCTCATCCTCATCCTGTTGATCATATGGCATGGGAGCTCTTGGATGCAGGAACTTTACCAAAACCAGACAATTCCCCGATGTTGTTTTAGTCCGATGTTCGATGCTGCCCAGCTGCAGCTCAGCTGGCTCCCACCTGCTTATCAGCCACGTCACATCTCCCTTTGTGCCCACCATCATGCATAATTCCTACAGGGTGTACAACAGCGCTCTGTGAGCAGGAGATAAACCTTACCTCCCTGCACGTTTGCTGTACCTTTAGGACTCATCTGTCTATTTACTAGCGAGAGATTATAAAATGGACATGAAATACAAAGATGTGAAAACTCTCGTCTGATCCAGAAAAGGTGGTTTAATCGCTCCCTGCTCTTTCAGCCTGGTAAACAGCCTGAAAACTGACTGACCTTGCAGCATATGTGAAAGTTAACAAGCAGAGGCTTTGCTGGAAGGATGGGGGCTCTCGAGCATGGTTTCTGAGCTGGGGATTCCCAGCCTTATGCTCCAGAGGTACAAACCCAACTCCACTGGTAGCTGCATCTCAGTTGATGTGAGCAAAACACTCTGGGTAATATTTTTCATATTATTTTCCCTCTCATACATCCCAAGGCTGTATTTGCTTCCCTTAATTATGGCTTTTCATTAACTACTCATCCTAATTCCTTCATGAGTGATTACCCCAGGTTTTTTCCCTGCATTGCTCTTGCCCAGTCACGGATACCCTGCTTTAGAGTTGCATTTGTAATTCTCCTAACTGTGCCATGCTCATACTTGTTACATTTCATCTCCTTCCTGACAGCCCCTCTAATTCACCCAGGTCATCGCAGTTACTCCTAGATTATTAACTGCTGTCCCAAAGCATTGGGCCTCCTCTGTACAAACGTTTCTCCCACTTCTTCCTGCAGATGGCTCTTAAATGTATTAAGAAACACGAGGACTCTGAGAAATGCCTGGGGAGCCCAGTCCTTGGCAGGGGAGATGTGGGGAAGGGATGGGCAGGTATGCTCTGCTGCGGGGTTGCATGGTGGCAGCAGGTCCCCAGCCAGAGCCAGGCCTGGTGAGCTCTGTCCCTCCAGGGTGGGGACACAGCCAGGCTCACCCTCCAGAAGAAGGGGAGGCTGGCTCAGAAACTGGAGGTGGTCACTGCAGCTCAGTGCTCACAGTGAGGTGAGAAACCGTAAGAGAGACCCAGAAGATCAGGGCTTATGGATATGAGGGAAGACAAGGAGAGAACTGCAGTCAGCTCGGGAAGGTGGCTGGAGAAAAGCAAAAACATCCCAAGGTGTGGAAAAAGTGAGGCAGAAAAGAAGCAGCAAAGCATGGAGACCTGAGATATATTATTGTCCTACAAGAGGCATTTTGAGAGCAGAGAGGGTTTGTCAGGTTTAACCCTTAAAAATAAAGGCTGCAGAGAAAATACCACCTCTCTTTTTCCCCTGGGACCTGTCTGCCTAGGACTAGCAGGCACTTGCAGCTCTGGTAGGGTATGAGCTAAGCGCCGTGTGGTATGGGCTGTCAGTGCTGCAAGAGCTCTGGGAGCCACAAAGAGGTAAATGCAGAGCTGCAAATGTAGGTGTAATGACAGCTCTGGAGTCTGATAACTGCTGCTCCTGCTTAAATAGACATGTCCCTGCAGAGCCCTTTTAGAAAAGATCGTGGTAATTGTATGTGCAGCTCTTGATGGAAGGCTGTCCTGGGCGCCGTTGCAGGGGTCACTTACCTGCTGGGCACTGGAAATGGTGGTCTAAGCCTTTGCTTCCATGGGATACACTTTTGGGGATGCAGAGGAATGGTGCTGGTCAAAGAGCAGACCCTTTATGCCAGGCAGGACAGAGCTGTTGAGGGAACGTGTAGTGCTACAGGAAGGAGCGTTTTGCTGAGCAGTAAAGGTCAGTGGTGCTGGAGTGCACGAAGCCTGGCTGTGACCTTCACAGCCCGCTCAGGGTGGTGGTAACTGAGCTTCCTGACTGCTCCAGTGGGCAGCCAGAGGTATTTCAGAGCATGCCGCCTCCTTACATTGCTGGTGCTGTGACAGTACCTTAATGGCTGAGGCAGGTGGTGCTGTGCGGCCTGGCACAAACACTGAGTCAGAGACATTTCTCACTCGGGAGAGCTGAGCTGAGAGCCACCTCTTTGGTCATCACTGGGGCTGCTGTCTCTGAAAAGGAACTGGAGCCAGCACCCTGATTCATCCCCTGAGAGATATGGGAATGCTCAGCCTCGAGTGCACGCTTGAGTCTTACACAAACCATCTGAGAACAACCAGGCCATGAAATTCTGCTTGTCCTCCCTCTACTACACCAGAGGACGCAACGTGTTTGGTTACAGGTAGGGTGTCCGTCATTAGAAACAAACTTGTTCTTTCCTGACTGAAGGAGAGAGGAAGATAAAAGACAAACCTATTTGCTGCCTAGAAAACTTCATACTCATTTTTTTTTCCTTTCACGCTGACACAGTAGTTGTACATGGATGTTCCTGTTTCACTGTGAAGGCTGTGGCCTAGATCCTTGCCCAGCCTGGCTTCCCAGTCCCTGGTGTTACGGAAAGGCGAGGACTGGCCACGAGCTTGTGTCCTCACGCTGTGCCTCCGTTTGCGCCTCTGTTACACGGGGATGATCACACCTGCCTGCCTTGCAGCCTGGTAGACGTCTCTACAAGGCTTCAGATGGGAGATGTTGTAAATGTCAGCTCTAATCATTTATATGTCACAAGCTGGGAGCACAGGCAGAGTCCCATGTGCTCTCCTTTCGTGCCTTCCCCGCAGAAGTGGCATTCAGGGAGCTAGGAAGAGTCTGGCACCTCCTCTGGAGCAGCCCCTTTGGGCAGCAGAAAGGGGGCTGAGATGAAGGGCCACCTCTGAACACAGCCACACGCCCATGCTCCTCTACTTCCCTTCCCTTTCCATTGCAAGTGAGGGTCAATCTCAGCAGGGGAAGCTTGCCAGTGAATTAAGGCGTAGAAGGCAGGGGAGCGAGGCTGGGGTCTCAGCACAGCGAATATGGAAGAGCCAGACTGACCTGGGTGGGTGGATAACGAGTTGTCAGGATGAGATGTGGCAGCAGAACGACTGGGTTTGAAGTGGGATCATTGAGCTGCTGATGTGGGGTTCGTGTCTCTACCTTCTGCGGAGGGCGGGTAATGAGCAGCAAACAAGGCGAGAGTCGCACCAAGCCAAGAGAACAAGCAGACAAAGCTTTATCTGTCAGAGAAAGGCACAAATTGAAAAAGTCATTAGCAGAAGGAGATAAATCTACAGAGGGGGGAGAGTGAAATGAAGGAGAGGTTTTTCTGTACAGGGGAAAGTGTTCGTTTTCTAATGCAGCGTATCCCCAGAGAGCGGCGTTAAGGTACCTGCTGGCTGCTGTGGTATACCTGGTATGGTGTACTTACACTGTGCACGCCATGCCATGGCACTGCTGCCCCTGGCTCTGCTGGTCCGACGTGTGTGCATCCCGATCCCTGTGTGTGCTACTGCGAGCACGTTGCATCTCCGTGAGTGATGAACTGCTTTCATCAGTCCACATTAAACGTTGAGAATTAGCACAGCCCCAAGCCGTATTTCATGTGAGGTTACAGGGGAAAACAGTAGGAGACAGGATTTATGCTCTCTGTATAAATGAACTTTATAAGATTTCTTTTTTTTTCTTTTTTTTTTCAAGGGAAAAAGAAATTGTGACTGATAAAGTTCTGCACTTTAAAAAAAAAAAAAAAAAAGCAACATTTCTAAAGTGGGGGAAAAAAAACAGCTTTTGTTATCACCGGTGATTAATTGAATTGATGCGTAACTGGTGTTCCAGAGCAGTGGAGATTAGAAACAGTGACAGAGTGTGCCTCAGTGGTCCCCATTCTGCTATTAGCTGAAATTACAGTCCAAAGCAGGCTGACTTGTGTGCCCCACAAATTCATAAAAATTCAAGAGCCACTCTCACCAGTCTACTTTTGATAAATTCTTTTTGATTCAGTAACCTTTCTTAATGGAATTTCTCTCTTTCTCTCTTTTCTTTTACACTTTTTTTTTTTTCCACTTTGGTCCACACATTTATTATTCCCTCCCACTCTCCTCCGTGGGAGTGCAGACCTCTGACTAAACACCCATGTTGTAATCTGTACAGGAATTTACTGATGGTGCATGACAGAGGGGACTTAAAGAAAATTATGCATTTCTCAGATCTACCCTCGGGCACACAAATCAAAGTCTCCCCTGAACACTGTCTAGTAAAACTGAAAGTAGTGATACTTTATATGGAAATTAGATGATCCTAGGACATAATATAGCTAAACATATATCAGAACACAGTGACAATGAATGTAGAAACTGCTTTTTCTTTAGTGAGGATATAAACCTCATTTTTGTTTTATTTCTTATATGTTCTCCTAATGTACGTCTTCTTCTCAGGTAATGAGAAAAAAAAACCTACAAGGAATGCGGCTTCTCCGGGCAGGCTCCAGAGCTCGTGATTCTTTTTTCATTTTTATTTTGCTTATAGTCCACCTTTATTTTGCGCCGAGTCTTTCCACCGCTTTCAGAAGGATATTTAGAAAAGGTCAAGCAATAGCAAATACTTTGATCTCAGCTGTCTTATGGGTTCAGTCAGAGAGGGAAGAGCATAATTTGGGGCGGTTAGATAGCTGATGCTACTTCTAGGGCGGGGGGTGCAGGAGAACATCCCCGATTTTGCTTTTTTTTCCTCCCTGCTTTTGTGCTTGTTTTCTAACAAAAGGCAAAGTAAAGCGTGGCAATGCGATGCCTTGTACGCAACGCCTGCTGCTTTTGCTCGCACTCACTCCTTCCCGGGGGAAGAGCCATTACAAGCAGAGCCCCTCCAGCTGTTACTGGTGATGGCTGTGCAACAGCAGCTGCCACACGCAGGTTCATTGCAGCTGGGACATAGATCCTACAACATCTGTGATTACATCACTTCCCCGGGGGGTTCTGCAGACCTTTTGCACTCCTTTTTTGTTGTTGTTGATGAAATGGGGTAGAGAGATCTATGTACAACTTGTGCATGGAAACGAGCAGAAGAAGGATAGGGAAAGTCCCGTGCCAAAAGCAAATGGAAAAGCAGAGTTAGGTGCAGGGATGGTCGTGTTTATTCCACTGGAGCTCCTTTTTCGGTACGTGAAGAATTTGCTTTCTGCAATGCTTTGTAGTGACACCTTATAGCAGGAGGAATCAACTCACTTTCAGGAAGCGTAAGAAAAAAAAGGAGAAGCCCAAGTTCAGCTTCCCTGGAGCTCTGCATTTTGATGAACACACGGATTAGCCCAAGCCCTTTCCCCCTTCCTTAGGTGTGTGGGACCATGATGGCAGCCTTCAGCTCGTGCTAGCAGCGTGATACAGGTCAGCTCACCCATGGATGCAGCTGGGCACCAGAATAGAGGCAGGGAAGGACAAATAGCCAGAGCACGGAGCGTTAACAGGTGTAACAGGTTCAAGCTCCTGTTCTGTGACAACCTTCCTGTGGGCAAGCCAATTAGTTTCTCCATGCCTCATTTACATATCCATAAATTCAGAATGAAACTGGTTTCTGGTCTCACAGGACTATTATGAAAGGTAAATTATATTAAATTTTGTAACCCACTCTAGTATATGATAACAGCAGTGATTTAAGCACTGAGGAGAGAAAAAGGGAGATTTTCTACCCAGCTTTCCTTTGTGGCAAAAGAAGAACTGACAGGGATGTCAGCCCTTAGGAGACCAGCGTGGAGACATTTGTGACTTCTCCCGAAATATGCCCAACAGCCACCCACCACGTGCAAGGAGACCATCAAGAAGGGGGAGCCTGGCCCTGCACAGTGCAGCAGCAGGATGAGGGACAACATGGAGTGAAACAAGAGAGCGAGATGCTCAGACTGGCCTTAAGGAGATACTTTCCCCTGAGGAAGCAGAGCAGGTTGCCCAGGAAAGCTGAACAGTCTCCATCCAGGGAGATTTTCAAGGCCAGAGCCAACCCTGAGCACCTTGAAGCTGAGCCCACTGTGAGCAGCAGGTTGGTCTGGCCACCTCCCATGGTCCCTTTCCACCTCCTGAGGCCCTTTCCTACCTACATTACTCATCCAGTCAAAATAGCTGTATCTTTGTTAATGGGAAAGAAAGGGAGACCCAGTCTTCCTCTGTGGAAAAGTATTTATGTTTAAAAAGATAGCTGATGCAGATAAAATATCTGGAAAGGTCCATGCCAAGTACACCATAACTGCTAAACGCCAAGGACATGGAATGAGTCCTGCTACAGTGCCTGGTTGATATTTCTCAGCAGATATCATATCTTAATTTATTTTACATGGCAGATGAGAAAGTGTTTTTCCTTCAATATGCACGTTTGTTTCCGACATCGCAGGTGCCACTGAGAAATAGCCTTCCTGCTATGTTTTTGCTTTTCCTGTTTTGAACAATACGTAAACTGGCCTATTAAAGACAGAGAAAGGGCTGGAGTTAAAAATGCTCCTATTTACAGCAATGCTTCCATACTGCTGGTATTACAATGCTCTTATCCATGCGAGCAACCATAGTAAGATATCAGGGAGATAAAGGAGGAACTGGAGACAATGCTTCCACTAATGAAAGTAAAAATAGAGGTGCCAAAGCAAGGTACAGGGACTGGCTGCCCTGCTATCCCCACCAGCTGTGTGCAGGTGTTTCTGCTGGGCAGAGGAAGGGCACAGGGGCAGAGGAGCAGCTCTTCTGTGCAGCCAAGGGAAAGGACAGCACGTGTGTGTGTGTGCCGCAGGGTGGCCAGCCCATATGAACCTGCTTGGGCCTGACTCGGGCTGTTATTTATCACCTCGTTTCATGTGAATATGGCTGTGCAGCAGTGCGAGCAGAGAGCTGCTAAAACTCCAGTGCGGCGCTTGAAGGAGAGCTGACGCTGTTCTGCATTTCTATAAACCACAAATGCTGTAGTGTCCCACGGGATAAAAAGCCATGACATAACTAGGAGGAGTAGGGTCACAGTATTCGCTGTGCAGGCTGGATGAAGCTAGGCAGTATATCATCCTTCCAGAAAATGGCCCGGAGAGCAGTTCGGAGACAGGCTGCCTCCCTGTTACACAGCACTCCCTATTACAGCAGCTGAAACTCAGCCAGTTGCTTCCCAAAGAGTGAAGCATGGCAGATGCCTTCACCATCATGCCCTGTCACACAAAGATTTATAAGCCGTGAGGATGCTAACAATTTAGCTCTCCCACTTGGCTAATGACATAAAATACTCGCTATGTGCTGGGAAAGCAAGGGCATAGCTCTGGACAGGTACAGCCGTCGTGCCTGCTCAGAGGAGCAGTGACCACCACCCTGCTTCTCCACCGGCACCACAGTGCCAGGATCTGTCTCCTCCTTCAGCAAGTATTTGGGGAGGGTCGTGTGCTGCCAGGAGGGCACGGTGCTTGCCAGCCGAATCCCAGCAGTTGGTACAGAGATGATTGATTGGAAGGCAGATGGAGGGAGCTTCACCGGGAAACACAGCCGCTCGCCTTTGGGAGGGAGGGATGTGCTCCAGATGAGGATATCACAGCAAGAACCACGAGTGGAAGAGGATCCTGGATAAGCTGCAACTGGAATAAGGCATACATTTGAATAAGGAACCAGAAAATAGGCAGGGGAAAAGGGGCAGAGAAGGAAGGAATAAAGTTTATAGAAGATAAGAGGGTTTTCTTAAAATGGGATGTTAAGGAAAAGTGAAGGAAATATAGAGAGTGATGGAGAATTTGGGTTGTGGGTAGAAGGCCAGCAAAAGGACTGTGGGGAAATAAAGTCAAGAAAAAGAAGCAAAATAGGGGGCAGGAATAAACAGTGGCAAAGCGGTTGCTGCAGCAAGTTTGCACAGGCTGTTGTAGGTGCCTCTGCGTGCCGTGCTTGCCACCTCCTCCAGGCTGGCCCCACGGTCCCGATGCTCCCACTGGACCTGCATGAAGCCAGCACAGCCCTGCAGCACCTATGCAGGATTTATTTCTTCCCTCAGCTTTGTATATCACCAAAAAGGCCTGCTTACAGGTAGCCGTGTGTTTGTAGAGCCCTGGAACCAACACCTGAAATGCAATTGCTTATTTAATCTAGCTCCTGAAGCCACCTGGGTATTCAGTCCTTTGGAAAGGTGATGCCTCCCGCACGCCCCCCCTTTTTTTCTTTTTTTTTTTCTTTTTTTTATTCCCTTCCTTTCCAGGGCATACAAGCTAGTTTGGAACTGTTGACGTGTTCAGGACAGGTTTATCTTGAAGACATCTGCTTATACCAAGGGAATAGTCTGAACTCCCAGTGACCTATAGAGCCTGCATTCCTAATTCATGGAAAAATATTCTGTAATCAGGGTTTTGCCACTTCAATGGAGTCTAAAGATAGAAAGGTTATGTTCTTGTCTGGGGTCACAAATAATCATTTATGACTTTATAGCTTCATTCTGACCTAGAGTTAACCAGGTGCAAAACTGGGAAGTAGGAGGAGCAGCTTACACTGTCACAGAGTACATCTACCCCGAGGGCTTACCTTATGCTTTTACTCACATTCTTGCTTCTAACCTCTAACAAACACTTACAATCCCTTTAAGCATGACCGGCTAAGTGCTCTGAGACAATGCCTGCTTTTATGGCTGCTTTGCTGCAGGCCAGGGGCCCTGAGAAGGTGTGACAAGCCCAAGGAGCTGAGCACATGCCCTCCAGCATCCTCACACCATTCTCAGCACCTGCCAGCCCTTTTCACCACTCAGTCCCCATTTGCCTCCTTCCCCTTTCCTTTTTATATTCTCCAGAGCAGCATTCAGCTCCTGGAGCCACCAAAAGACCACCATCCACTGTTCTACCCCACCGTGGTGAGGGTTCAGGAACTCTTTTCTCTGAGGGCCTCTCACTGTGTCCCACAGCCTAAGAGGGTTACATCCATTGGGATATATCGTGGCTGGATGGATAGTATGGATAGGAGAAAAATAGGATGGCAATAGAGAGAAACAGAGCTGCTCATGCAGACCACATGCTGATCCGGAGATCCTCACACCTGCCCCGTCTTCCCTCCTCTTCCAGTCTGTTTCCTGACGGGTAAATCTGTCACTGCATCTCTACAGCAGAGAACTTCAGAAACTGTAAATCTCCACAACTACGCCTTGTTCCTTCTGTTGACTGAGGCACAAATTTAAGGCACAAATGTAGCTGGAACGTCTCTCATATGGCTGATTGTAAGTCTGTCGCTGGGGAAAGACATGTCGCTCTGATTTTACACTTCCGCTAGAGGCACCTTCAGAACATCTATTTTACAGCAGGCACTGAGTATCGGGTTGAGTTTGCATGATCCATCTACACGGCTTATCTACAGAACAGCCACGGAAACCTGAACACAGTGCTTCTCTTGTGTGGTGGTAAGGACGGCCTCTCAAACTGGGTGCTTCCAAACGGGGTGCAGCACAAAAAAACCAAGAGGAGTCCTCCCAGTGCAAGAATACTTTCCAGGGAATCTAGGACTGTTTCTGTGGATATGATAATTAGAGTTCGGTTAATACATGAAGATCAGTTTCTTCCTTGTGGCAGTGGTCAAACTCACTGTTGACATCTGCAGGAACTCCGCTGTGGACTAGAAGGAGAACATCACCTCAGCTAGGCATGCCTCTGCCCATCTTTCTTCCCTCAATTACAGGCAGCTATGTGATATCCTGCTGGGAGCCCTTGAGAAATATGCCATGTGTGCCAGTTTACTTGTCAAAAAATATAAAATATACTACGAAATTAAAATTATATATATTAAAGTTGAAGAACTTAGTGGTGAAATAATTTGAGAAAAAATATCCTTGGCCTAGGAAATTCACAATGGATGTTACTTTGCCAAGGTTTGTCTCTCTCAGGCATGTTCCCTTACAGAAAATCTAAGTTTGTGTATGCTCAGTAGTATCTTTTTTGTTTGTTTGTACAGGGGAATAGTGACAATAATTCATGGTTCAAGTTGTCTAGAGAATTAGGAGGCAATGATGGTAGACTTAGTTCCTCCAATAGTAGTGTCCAAACAGTGAGTATTAGAGCTGAATAATTCAAAAACTTTTAAAGATAATCTTAGCTTAGGCCCTGATCTTCCCAAGACAATGCTCATACTTCATTTTTTGCTTGCACAGTCACACTGAATGCGGCAGGAGCAGGGCAGCACATCTAAAGCTAAGACTATCATAAATCACCTTTCTGCATCAGAGCCTCAATCACAGCCTGTTCCTAAATATGCCATAGGAAGGGAAAAAAAAAAAAAAAAAAAAAAAAAGTAAACAAGTTTGCTCTGGCCCCATTTAAATTCCTTTTGTGTTCATTTTCTGTGATGCTTTGGGAAAGAAAACAAAGAAAAAGAAAGAAAGAAAGAAAGAAAGAAAGAAAGAAAGAAAGAAAGAAAGAAAGAAAGAAAGAGAGAAAGAAAAGAAAGAAAGAAAGAAAGAAAGAAAGAAAGAAAGAAAGAAAGAAAGAAAGAAAGAAAGAAAGAAA